>CM064482.1:59493691-59631191 GCA_032716605.1 Paralithodes platypus
AAAGAGAGCGTGATTGTATTCCTATGTAGCGGCATCAATTTGATTGAACGTAACATAAGAAAACGGGAGTCTGCAGAGAGCCGGCTGGCCCACACACATCAGATCCCTTAGGGTAGAAAGAAGGTTACAAGAGAAGATAATGACTAGGTGGTTGTATTCAGATGTAGTGGCATAGATTTGAATTGGCAAAAGAAGGTTAAACGATAAGGCCTTCGAACAGTTGAAGTATATTCCCGTGAATGATGAACTAATATAGGAAGAGAAACACTGGCAGGTGTCGAATAGATAAATATTGTCCCGTGAAGGGGCTTAGGCTTAATTTGGTATTGGAAAAGCGGAAAGAAAAGGTAATATTATTATATTCACGTATAAGGGCTCAAGGATGAGTATGAATAAGGAGAGTGAAGAGAAGTATAGTTGGAAAGGCAAAGGAGCTCAACCTACCGGGGAAGTTGATCTATAAGAAATGTGGTGGACGAACAAATATATTCACGTGCCTGAGGTTGCACAGGTGGAAAGGTGTTTGAAGGGAAATGCATTGAGCAGGTAAATATGTTCACGTGTAGGGGCCTGAGGTTACACAGGTGGGAGAGGAGATGAAGGGAAAAGCATTGGACAGGTAAATCTGTTCACGTGCAGGGGCTTGAGGTTGCACAGGTGGAAGGGGAGATGAAGGGAAAGGTATTGAGCAGGTAAATCTGTTCACGTGCAGGGACCGGAGGTTGAATTGGTAAAGGGAGAGCTGATGGGAAAGTTTATTGGACAGTTAAATATAATCATGTGTAGGGGAATAAAGGTAATTTGGTGAAAAGACTATAAAAAAGACTTTGCACAAAGCAAATTTTATTCACCTGAAGGTTGGGCTATTGTAAGGAAAACTTCAAATATATGGTTAGGCATGTAATTACAGTAGAATCGCTTTGAAGGGCTGCAGGTTTCTTTGATGAAGGAAGATCTAAAGCTAAAGGTAATTAATATGTAAAACAAATCAGTTGTAATGAAGAGCACTTACAGAAAAGGGCCTCCTTATGCAAATACATTCACATGGTGTAAGAAGAGCAGAAATATTAATCTATTGAATTGGTAAATATATTCAGGAAGAGGGGCCCCAAGGTTGATTTTTGTTGAGAAAAGGTTAAAGGACATGGTGGTGGAAAGGTGTATGTATTAACCTGTAAGGACATGAATCACAGTGCTTATCAGCATAGGGCAAAAAATGGGCATGTGACCAGAGGGGGAAAAGGGTTAAGGGAATAGTGCTTGTGTTTTGGTCTATGTACTTATATATATATATATATATATATATATATATATATATATATATATATATATATAATATATAGGAATATATAAATATCTATATAATATATATATATATATATATATATATATATATATATATATATATATATATATATATATATATATATATATATATATATCATTATATAGTATATAGCCTATATTTTTTTTTTTTTTAGTTTCCTCGCTATTTTTGTTTTGTTTTTTGTTCTATGTGATTGAGGGAGGTAAAAGGCAGAACTGCCTATAGCGAGTGCCTCCCCCATAGTTGAAAGAGTGACAGGGCCAAAATCAAGGGATGTTCGAGCCAAAATGCCTGGACACACGGAGTTTGAAGCAATTTAAGTCATAGGAAGAGGGAAAGACTGATTCTGGGAGAGAGTTCTAGAGCTCAGCTGTTGAGTAGAAGAAAGTTTGAGAGTAACGTTTCACTCTTGGGTTGGAGAGTTGCACAGAGCTTGAAAAAACGTGAAAAAACATCCCCCTAGACCCCCTTTCAAGATAAATGTGTACCGGTACATACAGTATTTTGGTAGAAAAATGTCACGGCCCAAGGCCGGTTCCTTCTACTTGTTAAATTTCAGTAATCTATTTTAGGAGTAGAGTTGGTTGTTGGATAGAACATAATAATTAAAGGCTCGCTACCGCTCGCCAGGAAAATATCATCACCTAAATGGCACGAGAGGTCTTAATATTGACAAAGAAAAGGGGCGAAATGTCTTAAAATCGCCAAACTAATGGGCCGAACGTCTTAAAATCTGAAAAATAAAGGGGCTAAGCATGAGGAAGCAAGGTGTCCATAAAAACCGAGCATCTCCCCCTACCTATGTTCTAGATTGTGTGGTGGCTTGAGAAGTAGTGAGGTAACCGTGGGAACAGTATTTGCACCGTGAGAAACTTACAAATCGAGTTGGGTTGTGAAAATCCGTAAATGTGGAGACTGTGCAATCTTGGTTAGTAACAAGAAATATGATTATATATGGAAATTGAACACATTTATTTTTATTTATATATATATATATATATATATATATATATATATATATATATATATATATATATATATATATATATATATATATGTTATATGAAAACTACTAATGTTGGTATTCTATTATCATCACAATAACAATACAATAACATGAACCAGAAACCATATTTATAATAATAATGATGATAATAACACTAATAATAAACAATAATACTAGACTTGGCATTTGTCTCTTACTGTATCAATGTCTGTTTTCCTAAAGTGGCGATCACCGTGGGCAACATTACCTGGAAAAGAAAAGAGAAGAACAATTCAAATAATTACATTAGAGATAATGGGTTTGTAATTCATGTATTCTCGAGTATATATATTTAATTTGACATACAGCACTCAATACAATGTAAATCACTCTATATGTGAGGATACAGAATATTTGTTAACAATTAATAACAATTAATAGTTCTACTGAAACTATATTTAACCCTTTCACGTTCATATGACGAAGAGGTTGCCAGATTAGCAAAAAGAAATAGAGTTCTCTCACTCTTATAATTACCTCTCCAAAATTAGTTTTCTGCCCACAGCTAACTCAAAGACAACTGCAGAGGTTGAAGTAACTAAACTAAAGGTTTCTAAATACCCCTGATGGTAACAAAGGCTTTAAAGTATCCCTAATAGGCTCAAAATCGCGTCATATGTCAGAGAGGGTTAACGTTGTGCGTGTGTGCAGTTTTGTGAGTCTGGCATCAACCGTTAATCGAGACACGCGTTCTTACTAGCCTGTGCAATGCAATAACTGAGGTTTAAATGGACGTGCGTGTAAGACTCTAATATTTATTGAAGCGGGTAAGGGGGATGACCTGTTTTTGTTCTGTCCTTTTCTATCTTTCTCTGGCTTGTATCCATTTGGCCCCATTCAGCCTACTGTTTTAAGACGTTTATCCCCATCCAGGTGTCAATTTTTTACTGGTGAGCGGTAGCGACCCAGCATATTTTTTATTTTTGTTTGACAGCAGGCTAAATTTGTACATTTTTCGATAGAAAAATTTCTCCGGCGAAGCCGGACTTCTTCATATAATGCTGGCTCGCTATCGCTCGCCAGGAAGAAATCGACACCTACAGTAGATGGGGATAAACGTCTTAAAATAGTTGGCTGAATGGGGCCGAATGGATACAAACCAGAGAAAGAGAGAAAACAAAAACAGAAATAACAAAAAGCAGGTGACCCCCCTTAAGGTGAGGTTCGTGCATAACCCCTCCATCATAACTACCCCGGGGCGGTATAGCACTGTAATCATCGTGGCTACTTTTCCCGTGACTTGATAAGTAGTAGTAGTGGCTAGCGGTGGAATGGAGATAATCCGCCGTTCAGCAATATCCTTCGCGGTTGACCAGAGCGGTACTAACCCACTTCTGTATTGTCGACGTTATTATATTCTGGTTGCTACGAATCGATTTGTTTCAGTTTAGGAAGGATCTCTTAGCCATTTTAAACCTTCGAACTGTCTCAATCGACCCTTTTTAGCTACCACAGATCCTTCCTAAGCTTCATGAAATCGTCCAAATATAGCTATAGAATACAATTAAAAAGACGTCGCCGGTACAAAAAGGGTTAAGATCTAGGAATACCTCACTATAACATAAAACGTGGTTATGTCACATCTGAGTTCGATAATATTTGTAAATAAGAGTGCTTAATCGGTAAAACACACATCCTTGGAAATTATACTGCATGCAATAATCTGCAATAATGGCGAGGCCCTATACATGGATATATTCAATGAATTAGACTTCATATTATTTCTTGGATAACTTTTGGAGATAATTCAATTAGAGTATTTGCGAGGGGAGAGCCCACTCGGCAAGAATCACAAAATGTGTGTGGAGTGTCTGGATAAATGTTGTGTGTGGAGTGTCTGGATAAATGTTGTGTGTGGAGTGTCTGGATAAATGTGTGTGGAGTGTCTGGATAAATGTTGTGTGTGGAGTGTCTGGATAAATGTTGTGTGTGGAGTGTCTGGATAAATGTTGTGTGTGGAGTGTCTGGATAAATGTTGTGTGTGGAGTGTCTGGATAAATGTTGTGTGTGGAGTGTCTGGATAAATGTTGTGTGGAGTGTTGGATAAATGTTGTGTGTGGAGTGTCTGGATAAATGTTATGTGTGGAGTGTCTGGATAAATGTTGTGTGGAGTGTCTGGATAAATGTTGTGTGTGGAGTGTCTGGATAAATGTTGTGTGTGGAGTGTCTGGATAAATGTTGGGTGTGGAGTGTCTGGATAAATGTTGGGTGTGGAGTGTCTGGATAAATGTTGGGTGTGGAGTGTCTGGATAAATGTTGTGTGTGGAGTGTCTGGATAAATGTTGTGTGTGGAGTGTCTGGATAAATGTTGTGTGTGGAGTGTCTGGATAAATGTTGTGTGTGGAGTGTCTGGATAAATGTTGTGTGTGGAGTGTCTGGATAAATGTGTGTGGAGTGTCTGGATAAATGTTGTGTGTGGAGTGTCTGGATAAATGTTGTGTGGAGTGTCTGGATAAATGTTGTGTGTGGAGTGTCTGGATAAATGTTGTGTGTGGAGTGTCTGGATAAATGTTGTGTGTGGAGTGTCTGGATAAATGTTGTGTGTGGAGTGTCTGGATAAATGTTGTGTGTGGAGTGTCTGGATAAATGTTGTGTGTGGAGTGTCTGGATAAATGTTGTGTGTGGAGTGTCTGGATAAATGTTGTGTGTGGAGTGTCTGGATAAATGTTGGGTGTGGAGTGTCTGGATAAATGTTGGGTGTGGAGTGTCTGGATAAATGTTGTGTGTGGAGTGTCTGGATAAATGTTGGGTGTGGAGTGTCTGGATAAATGTTGGGTGTGGAGTGTCTGGATAAATGTTGGGTGTGGAGTGTCTGGATAAATGTTGGGTGTGGAGTGTCTGGATAAATGTTGTGTGTGGAGTGTCTGGATAAATGTTGTGTGTGGAGTGTCTGGATAAAAAGTAAACAGTCAAACGAGTGTCATGGAAATTGAACATATACTGTAATGGTCTCATATATACTGTATGTATATATATATATTATATATGCCGTGGTGTAGTTGATTAAAGCGTCGGCTATCGTCTGACGGTCGACGGTACGAACCCCACTGAGAGCTTGGAAACATTTAGTGGCTCACGTGTATTTGTGATATATACTCAATATATATATATATATATATATATATATATATAACGGGCATTTTCTGTCATAATATTGTCTGTTTGTTCACGAACTACTCCCTCAGTTTTCAAGATGGAGAGCCCATATTTGGCATGCAATCTAAGGGGGTGCCAGAATAGGATTCAGGTGGGGAGGGTTGGGGTAGGGGTTGTAGCCCCCCAACCCCCTCCGTTTTCAAGATGGAGAGCTCATACTTGGCATGCATACTAAGGGGGTGCCAGAATAGGTTTCAGGTGGGGAGGGTTGGGGTAGGGGTTGTAGCCCCCCAACCCCCTCCGTTTTCAAGATGGAGAGCTCATACTTGGCATGCATACTAAGGGGGTGCCAGAATAGGTTTCAGGTGGGGAGGGTTGGGGTAGGGGTTGTAGCCCCCCAACCCCCTCCGTTTTCAAGATGGAGAGCTCATACTTGGCATACATACTAAGGGGGTGCCAGAATAGGTTTTAAGGAATTTTGTTTCATTCACCCTCCCTACGTTACTCCCCCCCAGCCTACGGTACCCCCCCCCCCCCCTAACTGTACCTTAGAGTTAAATATTATCCACTAGACCATACTCTATATCGTTGAAAGGAATATTATCCACTAGACCATACTCTATATCGTTGAAAGGAATCCCCTAGCGGCCTAGCCCCTCACAAGTCGGAGGACAACGGATCTCCCCACTGTATAATATAATATGGCCTACCATCACCAAATATCTATATAACCTCTGTTTACTGAAGGGAAGATGGGCGGGTTTTATGGACACCCTTTTCCATCATGCTTCGGTCCATTAGGTTGGCGATTTTAAGACCTTTCACCCCTTTAGGTGTCAATATTTTCATGGCGAGCGACAGCGAGCCTGTAATTTAGGATAACCGACCTTCGGCCAGGACATTTTTCTACCGAAAAATGTACATATACTGTATATATTGAAGGGGGATCTTGGGGTTGTCTTTTTAAGTTTGATGGAGGTGTAGGGAGGAAACTAGAAAATAATATAACCCCCCCCCCCCCCCCCCTTAAGGGACGCGAGTGTAAAATAGCTTGATAATGAGTGTTTTTGTTTTACTCCGCCCCCCCCCCCCCAGCAGACCCTGTGAATGTGTATGTGTGTGGTGGTTCTGCTACGCTGACAGGTCGGCATTCTTCTTTCCCTGGGTGTGTGTTTTTACTCCTCGTCACACTCTTTTTGTTTCCTTCAACCCCCCCCCCCCTCCCCATTGTGTGTTTGGCTGGGGGCGTCGTCGGTTGTTGTTGTTGTGTCGCTCGCGGGAGTTTTGTTGCTGCCGTAGAGAACATGGCACCGGTTTTTATGTTGTATTTAACCCTTTTCTGTACCAGCGACGTCTCTTTTTTTTGTATTTGATTTCAGCTACATTTAGACAATTGGATGAAGTTTAAGAAGGATATATGATGGCTAATAGGATGAATTTGTAGTATGTAGTCTTTTCATGGGTAGTCGTCCCTCTTAAGCTGAATAATATCGTCTATTATTTGCCAGAACATCATGAGAAGGATATCACCGGTACTGAATGGGTTAACAATTGTGGTTTCCCCTGGATCTAGTGCCAGGTTACTATTAGCGAAGGTGAATTGTCGAGTTAGTATCGAATTTACCTTACTTGTGTCTATACAGTCTATTCGCTGTAAGTAGGCGAGAAATCATGACATCTATCCTCTGTAACTCTAAACCGACTAGAGTAATCAAGCTAATATTGCTACCATTTGGGAAGAGTCTGTCAAGGAATAGATGTGGAAATTTACAGCCAATTTGCCCTAGCCCTTCTTGAGTTACAGAGGATTGAAGTCATGATTTCTCGCCTACTTACAAGGAATAGACTATAGTTTTTTTTTTTTTTTTTTTTTTTTTTTTTGATGATGATAGGGTGGTAGCGCTGCGGGTGAGGGTGTTGTCCATGCAGTGTAGAAGTATTAGGATTTGTTCAGTATTACTTGTGGGTGTGAGGGAAAGTCTTCATGACCAAGGCTCTTTGTTGAGGGGGGATGGGCTTAATTATTTGCTCGTTTGTATATGGTTTTATATTTGTTTAGTTTCCTCCGTAGACCTCCATCAAGCTTTAAAGAACACCCTACAAGACCCTCCTTCAAGATAGATGTGTACATTTTTCGATAGACAAAAATTCCTCTTATATTACAGGCCAGGAAAATATCGACACCTAACTTACACGAAACGTCCTAGTATTGACAATGAAA
Source organism: Paralithodes platypus (assembly GCA_032716605.1). Taxonomy (NCBI): domain Eukaryota; kingdom Metazoa; phylum Arthropoda; class Malacostraca; order Decapoda; family Lithodidae; genus Paralithodes; species Paralithodes platypus. The sequence continues at coordinate 59,501,381 of CM064482.1, forward strand.
TGGGGCGAAAGGTAATACAAAAATGCCAAACTAATGAGCCGAACGTTATAACATCTGAAAACTAATAGAGCTAAGTGTGAGGAAGAAGGGGGACCATAAAAACGACCCCTCTCCCCTTCAGTTATTACCTTGCCCTATCACCGTGAGCTATGCTATCCGAGAGACTGTGTGTGTGTGCTTGTTTTATTCTCAATTCTTAAACCCTTTTCTGTACCGGTGACGCCTTTTTCATCTAATTCAAGCTATATTTATACCATTTATATTTATACCGTTTATATTTATACTATTTATATTTATACCATTTATATTTATACCATTTATATATATACCGTTTATATTTATACTATTTATATTTATACCATTTATATTTATACCATTTATATTTATACCATTTATATTTATACCATTTTGTTCAGTTTAAAAAAAGTCTGGGGTAGTAAAGTGTTACGTGAGATACTTCGAAGCCTGTTGAATGCTGGAGGCCCTTTTTAAACTGAATAAAATCGTCTAATAGTAGCCAGAATTAAGTTAAAATGACGGCGCCGGTACAGAAGGGGTTAAATTATGTTTTTAGTGGTTATAATATTGAATATAATGATTCTTTTTGATCCTACTCGTGAAAGTGTTTAGTCTGTTATATTGTATTCTAGCCATGCTTAGACGATTTTTTGTAGCTTACGAAGGCTCTGTGGTAGTTAAGAGGGTTGATTGAGATAGTTCCAAGCCTTTTATTTGCTAGAGATCCTTACTAAGCTGAATAAAATCGATTAGTAATGGCCAAAATAATATAAAAAGGATGTCGACCGGTACAGAAGGGGTAAATATTAAAAACAGCTATTTTACCCAAAATCGGCTTGTCTTTTTTAAATAATACATTGGAACTAGTCGAACACAAAAGTTCCACCACAACTTGTCATTGATCCATTATTGCAGATCTCTCTCTCTCTCTCTCTCTGTCAGAACTGGCGGTAAAAGTTCTTAAATGTTTAGATGTGAAGTTTGATATCGTACATGTTCAAGTATTTCCACGGACTTCAGAAATCTACTCAACACTCTAGCTTTGACATATAGTTCCGAGTAGATTAAGCAGATAGGCTACAAGTGTTAAAAAAAAAAATATATATATATATATATATATACCGGTGTATATATATATACAGTATATATATATACAGAATATATATATATATATATATATATATATATATATATATATATATATATATATATATATATATATATACCGGTATATATATACAGTATATATATAAGAAAATATACTCTCCATCCCCCCTTAAAATGGAACCCCCTGTGACGTCCTGTTGAAGTTACCTGCGACACACCTGAGAACCTAGCGGGACAGGTAGCGGTATACCGTCTGTGTAGAGTATAATTATTCACACAGTTTACGAGGGTTGGTATCCTTGAGGGTATATTGTTTTCACTGTACGGGGGTGCTTTCCTCTGGACCCCCCTTCACTGTACGGGGGTGCTTTCCTCTGGACCCCCCTTCACTGTACGGGGGTGCTTTCCTCTGGACCCCCCTTCACTGTACGGGGGTGCTTTCCTCTGGACCCCCCTTCTCCCACACGTTTAGCCCAGTTAGGTTTGAGATTTTATGACTTTAGCCCCATTAGTTTTTGGCTATTTCAAGAACTTTCACCCCATTTCTTTGTCAATATTCAGACCTTTTCTTGCCAATTAGGTGTCAATTTTTATCCTGCCGAGCGACAGCGAGCCTACAATTTAGGAGGAACCGGCTTTAGGCTAGAATATTTTTCTACCGAAAAATGTACACATTTATATCGAAGAAGGGCCTTGGGGGTAACTTTTTAAAACTTGATAGAGGTCTAGGGAGCAACCTTAAAACCTCCCCTTCACCAGAATGTAACTAGATTGGGCCAACCCAACCAATGTTTCGGGATTATGCTAGCGGGAAAGATAGCGGACCAGGTGAGATGTCTGACGGTGCGGCTAGCGGTACCTGTCAGGCCGGTGATGGTGGAGATGGTGGTGGTGGTGGTTGGGGGTGGGGGGGGGTAGTGGGGGAAGTGGTAGTGGGGAGAGTGGTGGGGGAGGTGATGGTGGTGGTGGGTGGTGAACAACGGTGCTATCTGGAGGAGTGCCAATAACAGCTGAAGGAGGGTATGTAGGCCTGGGGGGGTGGGGGGGGGGGGGGGGGGGGAGGGGGGGGGGGGGGGTGGGGTGGGGGGCGGGGGGTATTTAGAGTGGGGGTGCTGGGGTTGTCTAGTGTTCGTGTCTTTTTGGTCTGTGTGTGGTTTCTTCTACGCTCTCTCTCTCGCTCGCTCTCTCTCGCTCTCGCTCTCTCTCTCGCTCTCGCTCGCTCTCGCTCTCTCTCTCGCTCTCTCTCTCTCGCTCTCTCTCTCGCTCTCGCTCTCGCTCTCTCTCTCTCTCTCTCGCTCTCGCTCTCGCTCTCGCTCTCTCTCTCTCTCTCTCTCTCTCTCTCTCTCTCTCTCTCTCTCTCTCTCTCTCTCACACCATTGTTGACGAGTAACAAACAAAGTGATAACTGTCAGACTCGGTGCAGTAATATTATACGCAAAGTGAAAATTTATTTTGTAAATATTATTCCGTACTCAAATAATAACAAAATAGTATATATATTTTGTTTCTGTAAATGTTGTGATGGTATGTGTGTGTGTGATATATATATACCGGTATATATATATATATATACCGGTATACATATATATACTGTATGTCAAACAATCGGGAGGGTGGGGGGTAGGCTACTTGTCTAAACTGCACAATGCATACACAAACTGCACAATGCATACACAAACTGCACAATGCATACACAAACTGCACAATGCATACACAAACTGCACAATGCATACACAAACTGCACAATGCATACACAAACTGCACAATGCATACACAAACTGCACAATGCATACACAAACTGCACAATGCATACACAAACTGCACAATGCATACACAAACGTTAACCAGTTTAATACATGATGGTGCGATTCGTCTTGTATTATGGCTACCAGTGGACAATTTATTCAGATACAAAAGGACAAGGGGGAGGCAGAGAGTTAAATACGACAATAATAACATATTATTGTTCACACAGGTGCTTCCTAACCTATTATTTTGTTGTCGAATATTTGCCAAAATTATACGTACAAATGGGTAACGGTACTGATAATGAAAAGTTTGATTTGGCACCGCATATCAAAATTGGCCACAATGTCACTCTGACCTAAAACAACAACCACCACCACAACAACACCAAACAGCAATAACGACAACAGCAACCCAGTGCGAAATACAGGTTACGCGAGTTGTAACTAAGGGAGGGAAGCAGCCCCCATTCCGCCCTCTGCTGGTGGCTCACGTAACGCAACCTGACACTCTCATGCACTTACCGCACCTGTCATACCTACCGCACCCTGTCACTTTTACCGCACCTCTGTCATGTACTTACCGCACCTATCATACCTACCGCACCCTGTCACTGTTACCGCACCCCTGTCATGCACTTACCGCACCTGTCATACCTACCGCACCCTGTCACTTTTACCGCACCCCTGTCATGCACTTACCGCACCTGTCATACCTACCGCACCCTGTCACTTTTACCGCACCCCTGTCATGCACTTATCGCACCTGTCACTTTTACCGCACCCTGTCACTTTTACCGCACCCCTGTCATGCACTTACCGCACCTGTCATACCTACCGCACCCTGTCACTTTTACCGCACCCCTGTCATGCACTTACCGCACCTTGTCACACTTTACCGCACCCTCGTCACACACTCACCGTACCTGTCATACTGTATAAGATCGTCTAATGAATGTCACAATAAAAAGGAATAATGATCATACTCTTGCTGTGTGTACGGTACCAGTGTTGTCTATATAGGATAATAACCCCTTCTGTATCGTCAACATCCTTTTCACTTTATTCTGGCTAATAATCCAGTTTATTCAGTTTAGGAAGGACCCTTAGCAATTGTAGCGCTTCAAACTATCACAATCAACCCTTTTAACTACCACAGATCCTTCCTAAGCAGACTAACATCGTCTAAATATAGCTAGCATAGTATATAATCGACGTCGTTGGTACAGAACGGGTTAAGAACACACATGTATTATAGTAAATGTATTATAGTAAGAACACACATGTATTACAGTAAATGTATTATAGTAAGAACACACATGTATTACAGTAAATGTATTATAGTAAGAACACACATGTATTACAGTAAATGTACTATAGTAAGAACACACATGTATTGCAGTAAATGTATTATAGTAAGAACACACATGTATTACAGTAAATGTATTATAGTAAGAACACACATGTATTGCAGTAAATGTATTATAGTAAGAACACACATGTATTACATTTTTTTTTTTTTTTTTTTTTTTTTTTTATATTCCAACTTACTTCCTCTCGGGCATAGGCTGAAAGCCTTAACATTCACCGCTTTACAATGAACAGTGAAGCCCGTGAGGTCTTGTTCCAGTCTAGGGAGTGAGACATGTGAAGCACGTAGAGTACAACGAGCATCTGCCATCTTGCCTTCACATGAGGCACGGTGCTCACTCATGGCCCGAAACGACCCCATCTCTGAAGCCACCTCGTTCCCGTGCTTCACTGTCTCACCCCCTAAACTCGGACTCTCACACTTACACACACACAACGCCACCTGTTGAGCAGATAACTCACCAGGCATTGCACCCCTATAGCATATTTTGAATATGGGAATATTCATACAGTGCTATTTAATCAGGGAACAATGAGGGTATTTTATTGACGTTTCGGTGGGCTTGTGGTAATGCACTGATACCAGGTACAGCACAAATTCCATCCCAATAATATCTTCCCATTGATACATCGGGATTTGAACCCGGGACCTTTGGATTACCAGGCCAGTGGCAAGACCACTCCACCACACCTCCCCTTATATTATAGGTAAATGTATTATAGTAAGAACACACATGTATTACAGTAAATGTATTACAGTAAATGTATTATAGTAAGAACATACATGTATTACAGTAAATGTATTATAGTAAGAACACACATGTATTACAGTAAATGTATTATAGTAAGAACACACATGTATTACAGTAAATGTATTACAGTAAATGTATTATAGTAAGAACATACATGTATTACAGTAAATGTATTATAGTAAGAACACACATGTATTACAGTAAATGTATTATAGTAAGAACACACATGTATTACAGTAATGTATTATAGTAAGAACACACATGTATTACAGTAAATGTATTATAGTAAGAACACACATGTATTACAGTAAATGTATTATAGTAAGAACACACATGTATTACAGTAAATGTATTATAGTAAGAACACCCATGTATTACAGTAAATGTATTATAGTAAGAACACACATGTATTACAGTAAATGTACTATAGTAAGAACACACATGTATTGCAGTAAATGTATTATAGTAAGAACACACATGTATTACAGTACATGTATTATAGTAAGAACACACATGTATTACAGTAAATGTATTATAGTAAGAACACACATGTATTACAGTAAATGTATTATAGTAAGAACACACATGTATTACAGTAAATGTATTATAGTAAGAACACACATGTATTACAGTAAATGTATTATAGTAAGAACACACATGTATTACAGTAAATGTATTATAGTAAGAACACACATGTATTACAGTAAATGTATTATAGTAAGAACACACATGTATTACAGTAAATGTATTATAGTAAGAACACCCATGTATTACAGTAAATGTATTATCCTACGAGATCTGACGCCGCGCTTGACTACCCCCACCAACCTTGCTCCTTCCCCACACCACCACCACCACCAGCAGCGTAACAAAGCCTCGTTAACATTAAGGGGAGATGGGTCGTTTTTCTGGTCCCCTTGCTCCCTCGTGTTAAGCCCCATTAGCTGTGAGGTTTTAAGACGTTTGGCCCATTAGTTTGACGATTTTAACACCTTTCGCCCCATTTCGATGTCAATTTTAAGACCTTTCGTGCCATTAGGTGTCGATTTTTTCCTGGCGAGCAACAGCGAGCCTGTAATTTTAAGAATGTACACATTTATCTTGAAGGGGGGTCTAGGGGGTGTTATTCTAAGCTTGATGGAGGTCTTACGAGGAAACTAAGAAATATATAAACGAATGAATTAATAGACAAAAACACGGCCCATCTCCACTTAAGGCTTTTTGTGAGGTGAAGGGTTGGTTGTGTGAAGGTGTTAGCTACTGGAAGGGAAGGAAGGAAGGTGTGACTCTCCCGGTGTCAATGGGAGCGAGACATGGGAGTTACTTCATAGTTTTACCCCTACTGTCCCGGCGACGTCTTTTTACATTTATACTAGCCATATTTAGACGATTGCTTGGAGCTTCAGAAGGTGCTGTGGTAGTAAAAAGGGTTAAGTGAGATATGACCAGGCCTGTTCTTTGCTGGAGGCCTAATTTAACGGAGTAAATTTGTCTATTATTAGCCAGAATAAAGTTAGGTAGACGTTACCGGTACTGAATGGGTTAATAGGTTACGGCATGTAATTAACCTTGTCGTTTGTTTATATACTGATCAATACTCTCTCTCTCTCTCTCTCTCTCTCTCTCTCTCTCTCTCTCTCTCTCTCTCTCTCTCTCTCTCTCTCTCTCTCTCTCTCTCTCTCTCTCTCTTTATATATATATACAGTATTATATTTATAGCCCACAGATTTTTCAATGTGTATGAACGAGATTAAAGTCAAAGGTGGAAAGAAGTGTGTTGTGCTTCTTAGGTGTAGTGAAATGAATAGGAGATATATACAGTATAGGCTATATAATGCAATTTTATGATAATATATGGATATATACAGTAGCATAGCGGAGTTATACACTAAATTAATCGGTTATTTAAATAAGTTATTGTACTATTAATTTGCAATCAAGCGCGATTTACTAGGCAGTGAAATGAAGTTGATGCGGAGATGCAACTCGGCTGTTGTGCTCCATCTGACTGGGTCCCTAAAGCGGTTGATCTGTATAATAGGGAAGAAGATCGGGCGGTTACACAAGGGTCAAAGGAAGCCACTGATTAGGAGCACTTGGTTGTTATATCACCAGTAACCCCTAGTCAGTGAGGGACCTGCCTTGAGAAACTCTGGAGGAGGTTGGTGGTGGTGAGTGTGGTGGTGCTGAGCGTGGTGGTGGTGGTGAGGGTGGTTGTCGTAATTAGGGTGGTTGTGCTGGTCGTTGTAATGGTGAGGGTGGTGGCAGATGTGGTGATGGTGGTGGTGGTTGGGGTGAGGGTGGTGGTGGTTGTGGTGAGGATGGTGTTGGTGGTGGTCGTGGTGAGGGTGGTTGTCGTAATTAGGGTGGTTGTGCTGGTCGTGGTAATGGTGAGGGTGGTGGCAGATGTGGTGATGGTGGTTGTGGTGAGGGTGGTGGTGGTTGTGGTGAGGGTGGTGGTGATTGTGGTGAGGGTGGTGGTGGTTGTGGTGAGGATGGTGTTGGTGGTGGTCGTGGTGAGGGTGGTTGTGATGGTCGTGGTAATGGTGGTGAGAGTGGTGGTAGTGATGAGGGTGTTGGTGGTGAGGATGGTGGTTGTGGTCGTCATGAGGGTTGTGGTGAGAGTAGTGATGGTGAGGGTGATGGTGGTTGTGGTGAGGATGGTGTTGGTGGTGGTCGTGGTGAGGGTGGTTGTGATGGTCATGGTAATGGTGGTGAGAGTGGTGGTAGTGATGAGGGTGTTGGTGGTGGTCGTCATGAAGGTTGTGGTGGTCGTCATGAGGGTTGTGGTGAGAGTGGTGATGGTGATGGTGGTGAGTTAGTGCGGGATGAGCCTTGAGACGCTCTTGAAGATGTTGGCGTCTTGGAGGAATCGTTTCAGGATTTGGACTGTGGCAAGGTAGAGATCCTATATAACTAACTATAGGATCTCCAGGGCAAGGTACAGGCAGTCACGGTCATTAATGCTATATATGAATATTTAAGGATATCTCGGGCTGAATGGGATGTCCTTATTAAATATTTACCTGATATTTACATTTCTAAGATTAGTTTAATCAGTTCGAGGCTTCAAATTTTATCAATGACCACGACTGTACAAGAGGCAATAAAGAAGACAGTGGTAGTGGAAATTCTATGGCTTAAGGTGAAATGGGCTGCCTTTTTAGTCTATCAATTAATGTATTCCTTTATGTCTTCGTTTCTTTGCTAGACCTCCATTAAGCTTAGACAAACACCCCCTAGGCTCCCCTCCCCGGCCGATTCCTCTTAAAATTACAGGCTCGCTATCGCTCACCAGGAAAAAATCGACACCTAAATGACACGAAAGGTCTTAACATGACAACGAAATGGGACGAAAGGTCTTAAAATCGACAAACTAATGCGGCAAACACCTACAAATCTGAAAACTAATGGGGCTAAACATGAGGGAGGAAAGGGGGACCAGAAAAACGACCCATCTCCCCTTAAGGCCGAGGCGCAAAATTACTTACAAATGGATTACAAAAAGATGACCTTAAATGACAATGTTTTATAGCAATATATTTCAAGAGATGCTTGACCAGGATGACACAGAAAAGATTAATTCAAATAAACAAGTAAATAGAATCTCCCCTAGTCGGCCCAGCATCCACTCACCTTAAGGGGAGATGGGCCGGTTTTTTTTTTTTTTTTCTATTAATTCATTTTTTCCTTTATTTCTTAGTATCCTTGCTAGAACTCCATCAAGCTTAGAAAAACACCCCCTAGACCCGCCTTCAAGATAAATGTGTACATTTTTCGGTAAAAAAAATTGTCCCGGCCAAAAGCCGGTTCCTCTTAAAATACAGGCATGTTATCGCTCGCCAGGAAAGCATCGACACCTAAATGGCACGAAAGGTATTAAAATTGACAACGAAATGGGGCGAATGGTGTTAAAATCGCCAAACTAATAAGCCGAACGTCTAAACATCTGAAAACTAATGGGGCTAAACATGAGGAAGAAGGGAGACCAGAAAAACAACCCATCTCCCCTTAATCACTAGCATCTAGGCCGGGCCTCCTCTTACTCGCTGGCCTACCCAGTGATCCACCTCCGGAAGTCAAATTACGCACACAGATACTTTTACTTTCGAATCCTTTACTTTTTCTACTTGCCTGGTTTTTTCACCTATTGCCTGATTTATTACCTTCATTAGCTATATATATTTTTGCTAAGTAGTATTTATATTTTTATATTTTTTATGTTATGTATACAGTAGGCCTATATATATATATATATTGTTTTTTTTTTTTGCTTCTCAGTTGCTTTGTTAGTGCTTTGAAGTTAGGTTGAGGGTATGTAATGGTTAGGTTAGTGTTAGTTTAGGTTAGGCTTGGTTGGGTTAGATTATGCTGTGTTACGTTAGGATAGGATTAAGATGAGTTTAAGTTAGGTTAAGATTAGGATAGGCTAGAGTAGATAAGATGTAGTTAGGTGTCTGGGAACGAAGTGAATGGACGACAGACCGTAGAGCCCCTTCATCTTCAACTCATAATTATTCAGGCTTGGGTTGAATATATAATGAGATAATGGTCACAGTCTTTAGCTCTACCATAGTCAGACCTTTCACCTTGTGGCATAATATACATATTTGAGGGGGAAGTAGTCGCTTTTTCTGGACCCACTTCTCCCTAGTGTTTAACCCCATTAGTTTTGACATTTTAAGACGTTCGTTCCATTAGTATGGCGATTTTAGTAATTTCGCCCCATTTATTTTTTCAATAATAGGATATTTCGTGCCATTTAGGTGTCGATTTTTTTCCTGGCGATTGAAAGCGAGCCTGTAATATTAAGAGGAACCGGCCTTTGGCCGGGAATTTTTTCTACTGAAAAATGTACACATTTATCTTAAAAAGGGGTCTAGGGGGTGTTTTTTAAAGCTTGATGGAGGTCTAGCGAGGAAACTCAAAAATAGTTAATAAATACATAAATAGACCAAAAATAAAAGCACTACCCCCTTAAGCAAGTGAGACACCACACATACATTAACACAGGGTTCTGTATTCGTGATTAATTATGGGATACAAAATATCTTCATTTATATATAGTTTTATAATACGGCTATTTAGAGGTAGCCACCTAAAATTATCATATTCAATCTAGTCACCGATTTCATTGCTAAAAATTTGGAAAAGCTAGAATTAAATTGCCAATTCGATACTGCCGGAAAAGGCGATTATGTGACTCCATCTATAATATAATTCTTCAGCGCGAGAGGCCTTTATTTAAGTTATTACAATAATTTCATGTTAACAACAATGACATTACAACAATACGCCTATTGTAAGGAATCACTGAGGAAGCCTTTGTGTCTAATATTAAGAGGCAATTAGTTTCATTACGCCACCCATATGGAAACAATGCAATTTGTTCATATATATATATTAATTGTTTTAATTGACCGATGACTGTAACTCTGTGAGCCAGCTAATAGCACCTGCCACTTGAACAACAGCAGCAAGTCAGCATCGTAACCATAAGAGTGATTCACTAGACTGGGAGACCTTGGAGCCTGCCATGCCTCGCCGACCAAGCCTGCCTCACTCACATGTAGTGTACAGTCAGGTGATAAAGTCCCTCCTTTGCTCTGAGTCAAGTTTAAGTTAAGGTTATTGAAACTAAGAACCGTTTGAATTGAACGCCCCTGAACTATCTGTTTCTTCTGTCTCCTTAGCTGACCATTAATTACCACGTTTTCATCATGACTACTCAGTTATTATGTAGATTTTGTAGACTATTGTTAATTTAAAGATTTGGTAGGAATATAATGCAAAGACATAACAGCTTCATATTTTCTCATACCGAGAACTTAGTTAATATGGGATTCAATTTACCGCCAGCTGGGAAAAAAAACGATTTTATTGACTTTCAACCTTCAGCTCGGAGAAAACTGGGAAGTAGCTTTGAATTTCGCCTGCACGTTCCTTTAGACTGATTAAGCTGAATACAAACGACTAACAGTACCTACAATGGGATTATAATTACGTCGACGGTTTGAATTGGTCAAGTTACGTAGAATTTGTACTTTTTAACCCTTATGACCGTGATAAGTCTCCTGAGGTATATAACTAATTCGTTTGATAGAAAAAAGAAAAAAAAACATTCGCTTGCTAGAGTTAAATATTCTAGCTATATATATAACTTCAGCCAAATATAACAATACAATGCCAGTTAATCTGTTGACAATAATCACGTAGAACGGTAACTATTTTATCATGGTATGGTTCCGCTGCGTGTCTACCTGCTGAGACCGGAGCCTCTCCGGGAGGTCTGGGACAGGGGGAGTCACGGAAGCCCTTACTAATCCTTGGTCTCTGGGTCTTCTCCTTGGCGACCTAGATGTATGTGACTTTTATTTGTTGTGTGTTTTATGTTGTGTTGTCCCTGTTCGGGCTCTGTCTCGAGTCGGCCACCCCCATGCGGGGTACAGTATATGCCTGAGTATATACATACATACTATTCAAATTCCCTATTTATTTTTACATTCAAACTATCCAATGATTTTACCATTCCGTCGTTAGCGGGACCGTTTCATTACACCATATTACCATTTACCGCCACACTACTATTCTCATAATATCAATAAACTGGGAAGGCTAAGATCCCAGCAAGTGCATCATGAATCTTGAAGAAGTTTTATTGCTGGTAATGTTAAGCTACTAATATGGTGGTAAATGCATTGATAGAGTATTCTTCTATCCAAGATCATTATGCAACCATTGAGTGCTATTCAACTGCTCACCACTGCCTCATCACCACCTCAGACCTGCAGCTGCCCTCTAAATCCATACGTACCCTGCTGTCTTGTGTTTCATTCTCTTCCTTCTCTGCTATTTTTCCCAAGTCCCCTTTATTTGTCTATTAAGCGCCCCAAAAAAGCCTTCCGTCGTTCTTTAAGCTGCCCTAGGATCGTATTTCAGAATTATCCCCAATCTTTCCTCTCCCGGTGGCAGAGTATTTTTTATCCTACCGGCATAAGGAAGTTCGTACATAGAAATATATCCTCCAAATCTTAATCTAACCTAAACACGTCACAAATATTCTAACCTTATTTGTATTTTTTTGTCCATATGTGCATGAAGGAGACTAAAGACAAAGCTGCCTGTAACAAGTGTCCCCCCCAAGGTTGAAAGAGTGATAGAGAACCAAAGTAAAGGTATATTGGAGGTAATTTAGGTGCGTTGGAAAGTAGTGTGGTGTGCTTGTTAAGTAAAGTGAAATGATTAAGAGAAAGAAGTGTTTGCGAGAGTAAGCTGGCTTACTCTCTGTGTAGGTGAGGTACAAAAAGAAACAGTGGGGGAAGCCAGGTAAATGAATCTGGGAGTTCCAGCAACTCCTTATCATATGCCTATGTGGCCTTCCCTGGGTACTGCCCTGCTCGATTGGTGCCTACAATCATGATGGATACATGCAACACAATTATTGATAACGGAAAGGCACTGTGTATGTTCGTAAAGAGTCGATCAGATGAGAAGCACCATCAGGGTAGGATAAACCACTAATCGTCCCCCCCTGGTATAGACACCCAACACCCCCCTCCCCCCCCCCCCCCCCCCCGCATTCCCCCCTCTCCTCGGCTTCCTTGAATAGCAGCTGATTATCCTTTCTTTGGAGATTGAAGGATGAATGAATACAATGGATGATAATTGATAAGTATGTATTTATATAATTATCTGTATTGTGAGTTATTTAATGTTGACAGGATTTCTTAGTCGAGCTGAACTTTACATAACCCCTTCTGTACCGGCGACGTCTTCTTAACTCTATTCTAGCTATACTTAGACGATTTTATGAAGCTTAGGAAGGATATATGGCAGCTAAAAGAATTAATTGAGATACTTTGTAGCCTCATAATGGGGGCAGGGGGCTAAGAATCCTCCTCCCCTTGTAAAATTCTCCTCCTCATCGAGACCGAAAACGGGGCGAGAGAACGCGAAAGTGGTCCCGGACCCTGAGAATCAGAACCCTTTAATGTTGTTTTGATTTAACATTTGGGCACTGTTATGGGCAATTAGAAAGACAATAGATTCATTTGAGGAAACTGAGTAAAATTTGTAAACGTCTGCTTCCTAAGCTCTCTGTCTCTCTCTGTCTTCTCCCTTCGTCTTCCCACGGGTCAGTTGGTCTTGGTGGGCGTGGGTGGGTGTGGATGCTGGGTTTGGGGAGGGGGGGGGGGGGATTTGGGGACCAAGGGATTCTTTGTTCCCAGGTACGGGTGTGGTGGGAACGACAGTGGGTGTGGTGGTGGGAGATGGGCGTTAGGTGTGGATGTGGGTGTGGTGGTGGGTGATGGGTTTGATGCTGGGTGGTGGAAGTTAGGTGTGGTGATGGTGGGTGTGGTGGTGGGAGATGGGCGTTAGGTGTGGGTGTGGGTGTGATGGTGGGTGATGGGTGTGGTGGTAGGTGATGGGTGGTGGATGTTGGTGTATGTAAAGTGGCGGGTGGAGGAATGGTAGATGGTGGGTGTGGGTGGTGGATGTAGTGGTAGGTGATGGGTGTGGTAGGTGGGGGAATGGTAGATGGTGGGTGTGGGTGGTGGATGTAGTGGTAGGTGATGGGTGTGGTAGGTGGGGGAATGGTAGATGGTGGGTGTGGGTGGTGGATGTAGTGGTAGGTGATGGGTGTGGTAGGTGGAGGAATGGTAGACGGTGGGTGTGGCTGGTGGATGTAGTGGTAGGTGATGGGTGTGGTAGGTGGGGGAATGGTAGATGGTGGGTGTGGGTGGTGGATGTAGTGGTAGGTGATGGGTGTGGTAGGTGGAGGAATGGTAGACGGTGGGTGTGGGTGGTGGATGTAGTGGTAGGTGATTGGTGTGGTAGGTGGGGGAATGGTAGATGGTGGGTGTGGGTGGTGGATGTAGTGGTAGGTGATGGGTGTGGTAGGTGGGGGAATGGTAGACGGTGGGTGTGGGTGGTGGATGTAGTGGTAGGTGATGGGTGTGGTAGGTGGGGGAATGGTAGATGGTGGGTGTGGGTGGTGGATGTAGTGGTAGGTGATGGGTGTGGTAGGTGGGGGAATGGTAGATGGTGGGTGTGGGTGGTGGATGTAGTGGTAGGTGATGGGTGTGGTAGGTGGGGGAATGGTAGATGGTGGGTGTGGGTGGTGGATGTAGTGGTAGGTGATGGGTGTGGTAGGTGGAGGAATAGGAGATGGTGGATGTGGGTGGTGGATATGGGTGTGGGGTATTGATTATACGAGTTTATGTGGGTGGTTGTGTGGGTAGATGTAGATGGTAATGGTTATGGCTGGATCCGGTGGGTAAGGGTGATGATGTGGGTAGATAGATGTAACCTTTAAGCTAAAGACAAACAAAGTATATTATTAACAGGGATCATTGAGTTTACCACCAAATTATCTGTGATAAATTTATATAATATGATTACATGCTCAACCTTTATTTTTGTCAGAAGTGCATTTATTATTATCAGGTATCATATAATAGTTATCATGCCTATCGAAGTGCATTTATTATTATCAGGCATCATATAATAGTTATCATGCCTATCGAAGTACAAGCACGGAACATTTGATGTCTGCCTCGTAAAATATATTATTGAATTATATGATGGAGCTCATAACAAATATTACATTTACTGAGCTCAGCCTTGAATGTTCTGTATAATATTACAACATGTTCTTGTATTGGCCACCCCTCCGGGGATCGCGGCGTCAGGCAATAGATAGATAGATAGATAGAATACTTTATAAGGCTAATAAAATATTGAATTTGAATTTGTGTAGAGAGTGGGTGTGGATGGTGGGGTGTTGGTGGGTAGGAAGAGTCTGTGTTCCCACGCGGGGGTGGGGTGGGTGGTTCTATCCTTTTTTTTTTTTTTTTTTTTTTTTTAGGTCCTTTGGTACACCACATGTTACCTGGATGCTGCCTTACGTTGCCCTTTATCTTCTGCTACACTTGCAGAATTTCAGGCTATAAGGAAGTTGGAGCCTTAAACGTCGATATTAAACAGAAATACAATAATAGTGTAGGTTTCTAATGGATAAAACAGTATGTTGAATTGGGTTTTATGTATTTATATAAGCACTACAACCGCAATTTAGGTGATGATTATGTTAATTATCGATGTCTACAGCTCCAACTTCCTTATAGAACGAAACTCGCAAATCGGCAATTGAGCAGGGCAATAACCAGGGGAGGCCTCATAGGCATGTGATAAGGAGTTGCTGGAAGTCCTGTTTCATTTGATAAGGAGTTTGTTGGAAGTCCTGTTTCATTTGATAAGGAGTTGCTGGAAGTCCTGTTTCATTTGATAAGGAGTTTGTTGGAAGTCCTGTTTCATTTGATAAGGAGTTGCTGGAAGTCCTGTTTCATTTGATAAGGAGTTTCTGGAAGTCCTGTTTCATTTGATAAGGAGTTTGTTGGAAGTCCTGTTTCATTTGATAAGGAGTTTGTTGGAAGTCCTGTTTCATTTGATAAGGAGTTTCTGGAAGTCCTGTTTCATTTGATAAGGAGTTTGTTGGAAGTCCTGTTTCATTTGATAAGGAGTTGCTGGAAGTCCTGTTTCATTTGATAAGGAGTTTCTGGAAGTCCTGTTTCATTTGATAAGGAGTTTGTTGGAAGTCCTGTTTCATTTGATAAGGAGTTTGTTGGAAGTCCTGTTTCATTTGATAAGGAGTTTCTGGAAGTCCTGTTTCATTTGATAAGGAGTTTGTTGGAAGTCCTGTTTCATTTGATAAGGAGTTGCTGGAAGTCCTGTTTCATTTGATAAGGAGTTTCTGGAAGTCCTGTTTCATTTGATAAGGAGTTTGTTGGAAGTCCTGTTTCATTTGATAAGGAGTTGCTGGAAGTCCTGTTTCATTTGATAAGGAGTTGCTGGAAGTCTTGTTTCATTTGATAAGGAGTTTGTTGGAAGTCCTGTTTCATTTGATAAGGAGTTTGTTGGAAGTCCTGTTTCATTTGATAAGGAGTTGTTGAAAGTCCTGTTTCATTTGATAAGGAGTTGCTGGAAGTCCTGTTTCATTTGATAAGGAGTTTGTTGGAAGTCCTGTTTCATTTGATAAGGAGTTTGTTGGAAGTCCTGTTTCATTTGATAAGGAGTTTGTTGGAAGTCCTGTTTCATTTGTCTAGCTTCCCTCACTGTTGCTGTTTGTGTCTCACCTACACGAGAGTAATCCAGCTAGCTCTCACAAACACCTTCTCCTATTCATGTCACTACACCAAGCAAGCACAACACTCTTGTTTCCAATAATATAGGCCTACATCTAAAAACATGCTTTAATTTGGCTTTCTCAACCTTTTAACTTTGGGGGAGACACTTGTTGCAGGCAGCTTTGCATTTCGTCTCCTTCATACCCATACAAAACAATATATTGGTTCCTTGATGCCTTCAGTTAAACCAAGACCTGTGGTTATAGGACTCATTACTTTCACCTTGTAAACCCTGGTCCTGAGTAGCAAAGATGTTGTTTTTGTCCCCCCCCCCCTCCCTTCCCCCTATACCCCATGTGCATCTCTCTCTCTCTCTCTCTCTCTCTCTCTCTCTCTCTCTCTCTCTCTCTCTCTCTCTCTCTCTCTCTCTCTCTCTCTCTCTCTCTCTCTCTCTCTCTCTCTCTCTCTCTCTCTCTCTCTCTCTCTCTCTCTCTCTCTCTCTCTCTCTCTCCTCTCTCTCTCCTCTCTCTCTCTCTCTCTCTCTCTCTCTCTCTCTCTCTCTCTCTCAGCCCTCCCCTCCCCCGATCCTCATACCTGGCCACGCTCATCTCGAAGACTGCATCTTTCTCACCTGTACAGTCGTGAGTTATAATAGCAACACACCCTTTTGAAATAAACAATGGAACAACTTGGTTGATCCCAAGTACTTTTATCTTTTACTGTACTTCTCACTTCTCAACTTATGCTTCCTCTATCCAAAACTCTCTAATCTCCTACTTTACTCAAGCCATCATTCATTCATTCAACTGTGTTAGACACGAACAAGACATTACAAAGGTCTATTATATGCCAGATGATTCAGAACTTGACTTTAAATGTTAAAGTTTCCAAAGGTGTATATACTTCCTATAACTCACAACAAGTATCCAACCCTCTTTGTCATGAACTGCTTGTATGTGTTTATATATATTGCCTATTTTGTAAGCTAGACGTTCATGACAATAACATATTTTGAATTGAATTTGTTGTTTAATTGACAACTGTATGCCAGGCTGCTCATATCACTAACAGCTGTATTCCTAACAAACATTACGAGCAATGAATGCCACTGATGCACGACACAACCACCCAGATTAACCCCTTCACCACCATTACGTAATTGTCATCATATTCACACCCACACACACAGCACCCACACACACACAGCACCCACACACACACACAGCACCCACACACACAGCACCCCCCCCCCCCCCCACACACACACACGCACACACACACTCACACACACACACACACACACACACACACACACACACTATTATCCTCAATTTCGTGTGTCGGGGTAAAAACTTGCAATGGTGTCCTTACTGGGGGAAATTCCCGCCACAAAGAAAGGGTAAAGTACAGTACACTCGTATGTTATTGTTATATTACTGTTGACTTGGTGTTATTTGATGCCACTGTGAAGCTTTTTCGATTATATTATTCTCTCCTTATTACGAGAAATCTCAATGACGCTACTATTTTGGTACAGCATAATGTTTGTATCGCTATATTGGATGTTGTCAGTATTAAAATAGCAAAACATCATTACTTCATTACATCGTGAGTTTATAATATATATATAATAAATTGTGTTTCCATGGTACTAGATAATGGTACTAGGTCTCTGGGTCTTCTCTTGGGTGACCTAGATGTGTGTGAATTTGAATTTTGTTTTTGAGTGTTCATTGTTTTCTGCTGTGTTGTCCCTATTCGGGCTCTGTCTCGAGTAGGACACCCCAGAAAAAAGGAAAAGTGGGGAATTGGCCTGAGTAAATACATATGTAACATACTCGATATTTACAAGATATTACTATATTATATAATAAGGAATGCATCTGGTCCCTGATACACCATGGGCTAGGTCCAGTGTTGTGGTGATGGTGGTTCGGTCTCCAAGCTAAACAATGCAAGATAGGCGAGATATAAAGTACAGAAGGTCAGACACAATGGAACACTTCCCTTCTGTTGTGTGTGTATACTACGTCGTCATCCCCCTCCCAGCCCCCCCCCCCCCCCCCTCCCCTCCCTCATCCATAGTACAGGTGTAGAGTAGTTGTATGGTGGGGGAGGGGGAGGGAGGAGGTGGGGGGGATCAAGAATAGTTTACTCATACCTCATATTTTCCTCACTCTCTTGAGCTCATAACTCATTCTCACTATAATAATACTGTATAAATACCGTATACAGTATATATATATATATATATATATATATATATATATATTATATACTGTATACCTTTTCATTTATAGGTATACTAACACCCCTACTGTCGGTTTACGTAGGATAGCATGCACACACAAAAAAAACATAGTGTAAGTATTGAGAACATCAATAACGTAGCCCAATCCCATTTAATAATAATCAGCCAAAATTGTGAATGACGGGTGTGGATAAAGCAATAGAATGACGGGTGTGGATAAAGCAATAGAATGACGGGTGTGGATAAAGCAATAGAATGACGGGTGTGGATAAAGCAATAGAA
Source organism: Paralithodes platypus (assembly GCA_032716605.1). Taxonomy (NCBI): domain Eukaryota; kingdom Metazoa; phylum Arthropoda; class Malacostraca; order Decapoda; family Lithodidae; genus Paralithodes; species Paralithodes platypus. The sequence continues at coordinate 59,520,033 of CM064482.1, forward strand.
TGACGGGTGTGGATAAAGCAATAGAATGACGGGTGTGGATAAAGCAATAGAATGACGGGTGTGGATAAAGCAATAGAATGACGGGTGTGGATAAAGCAATAGAATGACGGGTGTGGATAAAGCAATAGAATGACGGGTGTGGATAAAGCAATAGAATGACGGGTGTGGATAAAGCAATAGAATGACGGGTGTGGATAAAGCAATAGAATGACGGGTGTGGATAAAGCAATAGAATGACGGGTGTGGATAAAGCAATAGAAAGAGGGGGGTGGATAAAGCAATAGAATGACGGGTGTGGATAAAGCAATAGAATGACGGGTGTGGATAAAGCAATAGAATGACGGGTGTGGATAAAGCAATAGAATGACGGGTGGTGTGGATAAAGCAATAGAATGACGGGTGTGGATAAAGCAATAGAATGACGGGTGTGGATAAAGCAATAGAATGACGGGTGTGGATAAAGCAATAGAATGACGGGTGTGGATAAAGCAATAGAATGACGGGTGTGGATAAAGCAATAGAATGGAGTCAAAATAGTACTATAGAATGAAACGTAAGTTGAATGAATAATATATACAAGTTGACCTGATAAATCTGGCTATATATATTTACCAATTCTTCAGTCATATGAAATACCTCCGAGCAAGGTAAGGGGGAGGTAGTAGCTTTTCTTTCTCATGTTTAGTCCCATTGGCTTTGAGATTTTAAGACGTTCGTTCCACTAGTTTGGCGTTTTTTTACTTTTTGTTCGATTTCTTAGTAAATATATACACCTTCGTGCCATTTAGGTGTCCATTCTTTTTCCTGGCGAGCGATAGCGAGCCTGTAATTTTAGTAGGAACCGGCCTTTGGTCGGGAAATTTTCGTTAAAATGTGCAAATTTATCTTGAAGGGGGGTCTAGGGTGTGCTTTTAAGCTTAATGGAGTTTTAGCGAAGAAAGTATAACACAAATATATACATAGACCAAACAATACATAGACCAAACAATACATAGACCAAACAACACATAGACCAACCAATAGCCACCGCCCCCTTAAAGTACTAGCCCACACACAAGTAGTCTAATAGAACACATGTCGCTGATGACAAATTCCCCTTCATTCACCAATGATTGTAACCGTTCTAGATTAAGCTTCGAGGATAAGAAACTGTATGGAGTCACCAGGTGTTGGACAGACTGGGGGGGATGGGGTGGGGGGTGGGGGGGGGGGAACATAAGAACCCAAAGGCCAAGGAGAGCGGGAGGAAGAGAGAAGGATGAAGACACTGATTTGTATTTATATCTATTCATTAGTTCATTTATTTATTTATATATATTTATTATGTTTAGTTCCCTCCCACGACCTCCATCAATCTTTAAGAAATACCCCCAACTCCCCCCTGCTAGATAATGTGTACATTTTTCGGTAGAAAAACGTCCCGGTTGTTTGTAAATTACAGGCTCGCTTTCGCTCGCCAGATAAAATTCGACACCTAAATGGCGCAAAAGGTCTTAAAATCGCCAAATCATGGGGCTAAGCATGAGGGAGAAGGGATCCAGAAAAAAAACCCTCTGAAGTATGAAACAATAGGCGGGGATTTTTTTTTTTTTCCTGGGAACGAATTGAAAACACTCAAAATGGAGTTAAAAAAGGCAAGATTGGCCATGGAAGGAACAGGGTGAAGAGGTGATAAGAAGAATGCTAAAACATTTAAATTGTCCTGTTTAGAGGTAGCTTTATTCAGAGATCCAACAAAATAATAATTACCGGTATCCACTTATAGGGAGGGGACCCAGAACAATCCAGAACACAAAAGGTGAGCAGTATATATGCAACATGAGAGAGAGAGAGAGAGAGAGAGAGAGAGAGAGAGAGAGAGAGAGAGAGAGAGAGAGAGAGAATGAGAGTGAGGGAGATAATGAGAGTGAGGGAGAGTAGGGGGGGGGGGGGGAGAATGATAAAGAAAGAGAGAGAGAGGGGGGGAGAGAGAGAGAGAGAGAATGAATGAGAGTGAGGGAGATTGAGAGTGAGGGAGAGGAAGGGGGGGGGGGGGAAAGAAAGATAAAGAGAGGGAGAGAGAGAATGAGAGTGAGGGAGAGGAAGGGGGGGGGGGATGAATGATAAAGAGAGAGAGAGAGAGAGAGAGAGAGAGAGAGAGGACAGGACAGGAAGGGGTGAGGGGGGTGCCTGCGTCAGCTTGCTAGTACTGTACTGTCATGCCTCCCTCTTGCAACTCTAGCTAGGGGTGCCACAGGATGCTTTGGTTAAGGGGAGAGGGGGCGTTTATAAGGTCCCCCTTCTTCCTCAGGTTTAGCCCCATTGGTTTTCAGATTTTAAGACGTTTGGCCCATTACTTTGTCGCTTATAAGACCTTTCGACCCATTTCTTTATCAATATTAAGACGTTTCGTGTAATATAAGAGTCGATTTTTTCCTGGCGAGCGATAGCAATCGTGTCATTTAAGAAGAACCGGCCTTCGGCCAGTACATTTTTCTATCGAAAAATGTACAAATTTAATTTGAAGGAGGGTCTTGAGGGGGGGGGGGGGTTAAGGTTGATGGAGGTCTAGGGAGAAAACTATAAACAAGTGAACAGATACATAAACTATAAACAATAAACTATAAACAAGTGAACAGATACATAAACTATAAACAATAAACTATAAACAAGTGAACAGATACATAAACTATAAACAATAAACTATAAACAAGTGAACAGATACATAAACTATAAACAATAAACTATAAACAAGTGAACAGATACATAAACTATAAACAATAAACTATAAACAAGTGAACAGATACATAAACTATAAACAATAAACTATAAACAAGTGAACAGATACATAAACTATAAACAATAAACTATAAACAAGTGAACAAATACATAAATGATCGAATAAACAAGCCCCTCCCACCTTCAGTGTTGGTGCTTGCCAGGGCTAACCACCAGGTTATTAATAGTTATTATAGTTATTACATTGGTTAAGGGGAGATCTCCACTTGAGGGATTTTTTTCTTGACCCCTTTCTCCCTCATGTTTAGCCCCATTGCTTTTGATATTATAAAACGTTTGCCCCATTAATTTAGCGATTTTAAGAACTTTCACCCCATATTAAGACCTTTCGTGCCATTCAGGTGTCAATTTTATCCTGGCGAGCGATAGCGAGCCTGTAATTTAGGAGGAACCGGCCTTCGGCCGGGAAATTTTTCTACCGAAAAATGTACAAATTTATCTTGAAAGGGACTCAAGGGGGTGTAATTTTAAGCTTGATGGAGGTCTAGGGAACAAACTAAAAACCTCCCCTTAAGGGGATGTACGAATGTCCTTCTACCCATTCATCTATTACATGTACATCATTTGTCATGTTAATGCCAACGAGTAAAGAGCAAGGGTGTGGTAGGAGCAGGGGGTCAGGGTAGAGGAAGCACCTGTCTCAACCAATAAGTCCATTACGACCCCTAATTGTCCCTCCTGGTGGTGGGGGTTGCCAGAGGCCAGCTGGTGCGGGTACCCCACGCTATGCCTCAGGAGGACGTCATCTTCTCCACCTTCACCCCTTTCAATCACACTTTAGGGTGAATATAAACACCATATGAGGAGGAACACTTTATTGACAACGCTCCGCAAATAGCTTCTTCTTTAGGAATTATGCTACCAGATGATTTTACTCAGCTTGGGAAGAACCTCTGCGGGTCAAAAGGTTAAACACTTTCTTAATTAATCCCTTAACCCTGACAGGTCAATAATAATAATAATAATAATAATAATATTTATTCCGTTAGCATTTTACAATGTTGGTACAAGATAATATGTTTCGAATGTGACATGTACCAGCTTTGCATAATTCCAACTAAGGATAGCCCAATAAGGCCGTTAGGCGTATTTCCATTGGGGTCCTTGCGGGATTAAGTTAGCTGGGATAAAGGGGAGAAAAGAAAATGTAAATTTATATGAGTAGTAAGCAATTTAAAGAAAGTATTTCTAGGGGGCTAAACTAAGATACCTTACATTCTATAGTTGGACTTGTTAAAATATGTAAGTAATAATTGTTAGTTTGTTATGTGCCTATCTCTCACGTCGTATTTAGTAGTAGACATAAGCATGGTGCTCCCTTCCCTCCGATGTTCGGTTTAGGTGCTCCTTCAAGCTCCTGAACCGAACAGCTGCGGAAAGGGAGCACCAAGCTTACCCAAGTTTACTGATATCTTCTGGAGGTAGCTAGGATAAAACTTGAATCAGTCCTCTAATTAAATAGTAAACCCCTTGATCTCAAAGTCCACAACATAGAAATATAATGTCTTTGTAATACTCTTTGTGTTTACGTTCAAGTGCACTATTAGCTAAGGATTTCATAATTTCACAATAATTTAATATGAAAATGCTATGTTTATCGAACTAAATCATGCATGTCGCTATCGTATAACAAAACCTTGACTTGATATTTGTAGGTAAATCTATAAAGATACATCTGCAATGTTGTACAATAAAGTTAAGTAACACCCCGTTCTTAACATTAATCATCAATTACAAACCCCAATGCACTTGAATAAACTAATGAAAACATATGGTCCTCCCGGGATTCGAACTCGGGACACCACACCCAGAACATAAGCATCTAAACCATTACACCACCAACACAATAAACCAGTAAACCGGAACATTAAAGAAAAATTGATCGCACAAAAGTTAACTCGTGTCTTTTGTCATTTCTAAATTGGTACTTGCGTAAGTCTTGGCTTATAAATACCTTGATCTATATTGTTCAAGTTCTTATACATTTTCTCGGGGTAACTCTTTGTTTTAATATTAGTAATAGTATGTTCACCTGCGAATTAGTATGTCTTTAGCTTTAGTTGCGAGTGTAATCAGTGTTTTAAAGTTATGTAGATGCACGCCTTTATACTTCCATACTATTTTCATTCATACTATTATATTTGTATAACTAAGATCATAACTAGGAACAGAACTTATGTATCCAACTGTACGTACTATACTCTATTTGTTTCAGCTGATTGTAAATTGAATACCTTACATCTGATTTCTCGATACTTAATGGCAAATATGATACTACTATGTTTCTGCATCATATAAATACCGAGTTTTCTTAATTTGCATAATTTTTCGCTTCAAAGTCTTCGTAGTAGCTGAGTAATTAACCCATTCAGTACCAGGGACGTCCTTGTCATCATATTCTGGCAACTAGTAGGCGATTTTTTTCAGCTTAGGAAGGACCTCTAGCCATAACAAACAAAAGACTTCAAACTATCTCAGCCAACCCTTTTAACTACCACAGATCCTTCCTGAGCTGAATAATATCGTTTAAATATAGCCAGAATACAATATAACACACGTCGCTATAGTCCTACAGACCCAAACAGGCGGTTATGGGCGCAGTCACCTACCCTTACACTGGTGCCGGTTGTCCTTTTGACCCTTTCTGTACGATAACCTTTCCAAATTACTCTCGCTATATCTTTCTCCCTCCCTCCACCTCCCCCTATTCAAGGTACAGTCGCGCTAATAAGAGATGTCTGGGCACCATATATGTTTTGATCAATAATTAGTATCAGCAATATCTAAGCTTCATTTCTTCATATCGAGTAAAATATACAAACATGTTCCTACACTTACCCACCCTATTCAACATCTGACAGACATTAATACAGCACAGAGCAAGCCAAACGTAATGCCATCTGGGACATGACTTATTAGCGCGATCGTACATTGACCTTGCCCTGTGTATGAGTGAGAATGGGAACGCACTTATCATATAGCTCTCTCTCTCTTATATATATATATATATATATATATATATATATATATATATATATATATATATATATATATATATATATATATATTACTATTTTATATTTTGACTTTGTTTCCACACCACCCAAGAGGTAAAAGTTTCGGCGCGTTTTGTTTAAAGAGGTTCCCCTGGAGGCCTACTCCTCTATATTATTCTTTTCAAAGGTACACAATGTTATTCAGAATCCTCATCAGAAGATGTGAGAGTAATGATGAAAGAATCTATGAATTTATCAATCACCACATCTTTGTTTGCATCATCTTCTTGTAGATTTTCCGCATGTTTAACAACCTTTGTCCAGTTTTCCGGGGTAAGAAAGGTTCTCTTTAATTTCTTCATGGATTTTTTCCAGTGTGGGAATCTCTTTTCTTTCGTAGAAATTGAGCACTGTTCTTCTTAGAACACCTTCATTGAATCCATCAACAAAATCTGTAATGGATGTTGTGCGTTGTCGTTTCTTGGGTGACCTAAATTTGGGCGATTTATTATTTTCTTCATTAATTCTTGCTTCTTTCGTTATTCTTGAAATTGTTCTTTCACCCAGTTTTGTGGCTGCAGCTGTCCGGGAAGTAGCTTTTGTTACGGCAATAAGAGGGCATCCAAGCTCCTTCTCTTTCTGGAAGTATTGGTGAACGTTATAGGCCATCTCTTTACCTGACTATGCAAGTGTGTGGGGCGATTTGGAGAGGCTTCCATTGTGGATGGTGGCAAAGTCAGGAATGAACTGATTTAGTTTAGACGTGACAGTACTAATTTCGTGCGCCTGGCAGCGCGCCATCACGTCATGTTTTGTTATAGTTTAAAGGGATAATCTGTGAGGGAGTTCTTTGCCCAGAAACCTGACAACGTCGCAGTAGCTACGGTGCCAATTTGTGTACAATGTCCGTTGTATTTACTAATAACAAGCGAATTAATTATAAAAACCAAGCTTTTTTGTACATGTAGAAATTGCCAGAGCATTTCAAACCGACTTAAGGTACTTAATACCGAAAATAATATATTTTTGTTGTAAATAATTATACATATGGCACCAATGTAAAGGGAGTAACCGCGGGTAGGACCGCCTGTTAGGATCTGTTTGACTATAGTACTCAAAGGGCTAAGGTGAAGATGTAGCAATTCCCCGTTAGCTGAAACTAAGCAAACTATAACTACAGAGCCTTCATCGTTCCTCCTCCTCCTCCTCACCACCCCCTTCTCCCTCGTCCCAGTATTGTCCCCCATTATGACTTGTTGAGCTTCTTTATTTACCCCACCTGTTGTCCTCGCTACCCCCCCCCCCCCCTCCCCCAACACTACTCCAAGGACAATTGTAGGCCAATGTTTTTTATCGATTCGTTTATTCATTTATATCTTTATCCATTAATTTTCATGTATATTTATTTATTCATTTATTCATTCTATTTATATATAGTTTTTTTTTTAGTTTAGTTTCCTTCCTAGACCTTCTTCAAACTTTAGTACATTAATATACACAAATATAGAACAAGACCCCTCTTCGAGTTAAATTAATATACACAAATATAGAACAAGACCCCTCTTCGAGTTAAATTACTATACACAAATATAGAACAAGACCCCTCTTCGAGTTAAATTAATATACACAAATATAGAACAAGACCCCTCTTCGAGTTAAATTTGTGCATTTTTCGGAAGAAAAATGCCTCAGTCAAAGGCAGGTTCCTATTAAATTGCAGACACGCTGATTCTCGCCATACAGAAATCGACACATAAATGGCAAGACAGGTATTAAAACCGACAAACTAATGGGGAGAATTTCTTGCCATCTCAAAACTAATGGAGTTAAGCTTGAGGGAGAAAAGGGGGTCCAGAATACCCCCCCCCCCCCCCCTTGAGACATAATGTACCCTCATTATTGGACGACTATCATTCATAATATCAAGACGGACATTCCATCATCTTACACTCTTCTACATCTTTCTCCTTTAATATACATGTCTGCACTCCACCTTTAAAAAAAAATTAATGTTCCCTTTTCATCCCCCCCCCCCCTCCCTCCTACACACACACACACACACTGCCAGTGACCAGTGGCGAGGCAATGTACCGATCTTCCCATTCGAATTATCCTTAACTTTATATCAACGTGTTTTTGCACTGGTTATGTACGCGTGTCACTGAAACAAACGAGATATGTACGGTCAAACTTAATAGCGAGCCGACAATCTTGAATATAAACTATTATTTTCGTTGACAATCATCCTAGGTATTTAGTAGTTCGTGACTAGGACTATTTCTATCACGTCCTAAAGTGTCGAGTAATGTCCCTCTGTCTAGATCTCTCACGAATAGTTATGAAAGTTTTCGAGGATATGTTGGTTTTTACTCTAATAAAATTCACTGACCTTTTTGAAGGGATTACCCATTGTCATTATTATGTCTTCTAGGTCAGAGGGAAGGGTTGGGGGGAGGGGGAGGGGGAATGGCTGATTGTGTTCTCACAGCACTCCTAGATAAAGTAGAAAAGAAAGCCTTCCGTCTCATTAACTCACGTCCACTCACCAATTCTCTGCAGTCTCTCTCTCTCTTCGCCGCAATGTTGCATATCTCACTATGCTACCTCTATTAATAATAATCAGTGTTCTTCAGAGCTCTCTCAGTGTATACCACCCCCTCTTCGTAGAGCACGTAGCGCCCGTCTTGTAACACAATCCCACCCCTACTTTGTGCATCTCTGCAACCCAAGAGTGAAACTTTATGCTCAATCTTTCTTCTATTCAACAGCTGAGCTCTGGGACTCTCTCTCAGAATCAGTCTTTCCCTTTTCCTATGACTTAAATTGCTTCAAACTCTGTGTGTCCAGGCATTTTGGCTCGAACGTCCCTTGATTTCGGCCCTGTCACTCTGTCAACTCTGGGGGAGACACTCGCCGCAGGCAATTTTGCCTTTTGTCTCCCTCACTAACATAGAAGAAAAAACACTGTTGTTCATTGAGGCTGTTAAGACGGGATCAACTTGAGACTAACAATGGATGAATAATGTACCTTCGGGGCCTGCAGGGTCTGTAATGAAGGGCTTCCTTGTTCGGCCTCTATATTCATCTCTATTAACCCCTTCTGTACCGGCGACGTTTTTATTAATTATATTCTAGTACAGTTGGACGATTGTGTGCAGCTTAAGTAGAATCTGTGTAGTAAAAAGGGTTAATGAGATAGTTCGAAGCCTGTTAATGGCTAGAGGTCCTTCCTAAGCTGAATAAAATAATCTAATAGTTGCCAGAATATAATAAAGAGGACGTCACCGGTACACAAGGGGTAAATATTCTTACCTTTATCAATATACTCAACTGTATCACCCTCAATTAGTAATTTAGTCATTTACTCATCCATTCCTTCACCACTCAACATTTCTTGCTTAACGTCGCTGGTACATAAAGGGTTAAGGAGGGAGTTAGAAGGAGTGATTGATTATGTTCACCTGTTGTTCATTGATTGTGTTCACCTGTTGTTCATTGATTGTGTTCACCTGTTGTTCATTGATTGTGTTCACCTGTTCATTGATTGTGTTCACCTGTTGTTCATTGATTGTGTTCACCTGTTGTTCATTGATTGTGTTCACCTGTTCATTGATTGTGTTCACCTGTTGTTCATTGATTGTGTTCACCTGTTGTTTATTGATTGTGTTCACCTGTTGTTCATTGATTGTATTCACGTGTTGGTCATTGATTGTGTTCACCTGTTGTTCATTGATTGTGTTCACCTGTTCATTGTGTTTACCTGTTCATTGATTGTGTTCACCTGTTGTTCATTGAGGTTGATAAGACGGGGGTCCCCCCCCAACTTGATACTAACCGTGGCTGACTAATGCGTCTTGAAGGCCCCTGCAGTTAAGGTCCCCTCTAACGAATGACTTCCTCGTTGTGTCCCTTGTCTGTTTATCGATTGGCTAGTCGTCCATTTATTAACCCCTTCTCTGCTGTACCGGCGCCAACCTATTCAATGTACTCTGGCTACTGTTAGACACTTATATTCAGTTTCAAAAGGGCCTCCAGCAATTAACAGGCTTCGAACTATCTCGCTAAACCCTTTTCACGACCACAGATCCTTCTTAAACTGAATACAATAGTTTAAATATAGGTATATTAAAGCAGACGTCGCCGGCACAGAAGGGGTTAAGGGGGAGTTTTTAGCGTGTTCTCTAGACCTCCATCAAGCTTAAAATTACACCCCCCAGACCTCCTTTCAAGATAAATTTGTACATTTTTCGGTAGAAAAATGTCCTGGCCGAAGGCGGGTTCCTCTTAAATTGCAGGCACGCTATCGCTCGCCAGGTAAAAATCGACACCTAAATGGCACGAAAGGTCTTAAAATTTACAGAAATGGGGTGAAAGTTCTTACAATCGCCAAAATAATGGGGCGATCGTCTTAAAATCTCAAAAGCAAGGGGGCTAAACATGAGGGAGAAGGGTCCAGAAAAAAATCCCTCAAGTGGCAATCTCCCCTTAACCCATTCCTTTAACCATCAATACATTTACCAATCTATTTATTGTTTGTCTGTTTATTAATTATTTATTAACTCGTTCATTTAAGGGGATCTGGGCCGCTTTTCTGGTCCCCCTTCTTCCTCATGCTTAGCCCCATTAGTTTTCAAATTATAAGACGTTCAGCCCATTAGTTTGGTGATTTTAAGACCTTTCGCCCCATATCCTTGTCAACATTAAGATTTTTCGTGTCATTTAGGTGTCGATTTTTTCCTGGCGAACGATAGCGAGCCTGTAATTTAAGAGAAACCGGCCTTTGGCCGGGACATTTTTCTATCGAAAAATGTAAACATTTATCTTGAAGGAGGATCTTGGGCGGATTAATGTTTAAGCTTGATGGAGGTCTAGGGAGGAAACTAAAAAATAACAAAATACATAAATGAGCCAATAAATACGCCCATCTCCCCATAGTGTTGGAATAATATATCGTCAGATGTGTGTTGATACATTTATATAAGATTAGACACAAATTATACACATTTATATAAGATTAGACACAAATTATACACATTTATATAAGATTAGACACAAATTATACACATTTATATAAGATTAGACACAAATTATACACATTTATATAAGATTAGACAAATTATACACATTTATATAAGATTAGACACAAATTATACACATTTATGTAAGATTAGACACAAATTATACACATTTATGTAAGATTAGACACACATTATACACATTGATTTATAGAGGAAGACAGATTATGAGGGTGAGTGTAATAAGCATCCAGTGAATGTACTTCGACTCTGTTTCTTTTCAGCTGACGATAAATTGAATCCCTTTGCAACTAATTTCTCGATACTCAATGGAAAACTATGAAACTACTATGTCTCTGCATCATAATAAGACCAAGTTTATATAATTAGCACCTATTTCACTACAACATCTTCAAAGTAACTTAATTTAAATCTTGATGGGAACTTTTCAAAATACCGTCATTTGAAAAGAAAACGTATAGGAAAAAGTATAGGAGAACGTGGTATATCAATGAATAGCGTAGACTCACTCTGAAAAACACCATAAATCATGTACAATATACTATATAAATAATTGCAATATGTAAGAAACCACATGTAGTTATTAATATCAATGGTTGTAGCTAATATGGATGAGAGTATTGGTGCTTAGTATGGTATTATGGAGAATAGAGAAGGTTGAAGGGAGAGAGAGAGTGAGGTACAAGGTGAAATAGGGAGGTGAAGGTAAAAGGATGTAGGGTAGAGTGGTGGAGAGAGAGAGTGTGAGGGAGTGAGTGAGTATGAGAGAGAGAGAGAGATGCTAGGTGAAACAGGGTGGTGGAGGTAAAATATTGTAGGGTAGCGTGGTGGAGAGAGAGAATAGAGAGTAGAGAAGGTAGAAGGTAGATAGAGAAGTGCAAGGTGAAATAGGGTGGTGGAGGTAAAATATTGTAGGGTAGAGTGGTGGAGAGAGAGAGTAGAGAAGGTAGAAGGTAGAGAGAGAAGTGCAAGGTGAAATAGGGAGGTGGAAGCAAAATGATGTAGGGTAGAGTGGTGGAGAGAGTGAGAGTAATGGAGGGTGAGGTGGTGGAGGGTATCATAATGGAGGGTGAGGTGGTGGAGGGTATTATAATGGAGGGTGAGGTGGTGGAGGGTATCATAATCAGAATACTTTATTCCACGTTAAACAATGGTTTTTCATATTACAATGATACATTTTCAGCGACATATTAAGATTTAAACCGATAAGACGTTACAGTAATACACACTATACATACATACTATACATATATACTATACATACATACTATACATACACACTATACATACATACTATACATACTATACATACACACTATACACACTATACATACATACTATACATACACACTATACACACTATACATACACACTATACATACATACAATACATTATAATAAATTCAAACAATAAGTCGATTTTAAAAGTTAGCGAGAGAGTGTGTGTGTGTATGTGTGTGTATGGTGGAGGGTAGGGCGGAGATAAAGGGATGTAGGGTAGAGTGGTGGAGAGAGTGAGAGTTATGGAGGGAGGGTGGTAGGGTGGAGAAGGTCGGAGGGAGAGAGAGTGGTACAAAGTACAAAGGAAATCAAGCAACAACAGATCTAGTGACCCTTCTAGGCTGCTTGTCCTCCAAAACACTGAGGATCAAGTGTCCAAACAGTGGTTTAGAGTGGGTAAGGGAACATTGGAAAGGGAACTACTGCCCTGGAACTAATGTCCGTGGCAGGACTAGGAAGTTAGTAGGGGACATATGGGTTAGTAACTAAGAGGAGGATAAAATAAAGTTATTCATTTACAAACGCAGTCAGTCGCGGGTTTGATGCGAGATATTTGTCTAGGCGGAATTTAAATGAATCAACGGTGCTGCAGTCTATAACGTCTCGGGGAAGCCCATTCCACAAGTTGACAACTCGATTGAAGAAGAAATTCTTAGATTCGTGTGAGTTAAAAGATTTACCAATAATTTTGCAACCGTTTCCCCGCGTGTAATTAGATTGGTCGATAGTGAAGTACTTACTACAGTTCATATTGTCGATGCCTTTGATGATTTTGAACACTTGAATTAAGTCACCTCTTAAATCTGCGCTGGGTTAAAGGAAATAGATTTAATTCTCTAAGACGCTCTTCGTATGGTTTAAGATGAACTAGGGTGGTGGAAAGAGAGAGAGAGAGAGAGAGAGAGAGAGAGAGAGAGAGAGAGAGAGAGAGAGAGAGAGAGAGAGAGAGAGAGAGAGAGAGAGAGAGAGAGAGAGAGAGATAATATAGAGTGTGTGAGTTATGGAGGGTGGTAGGGTGGAGAAGGTAAGAGAGAGAGTGAGAGAGAGTGTGAGAGTGGATAAGGTCATGAGTCAAGGGTCACCCACAGAACTAGGTCAGGGTGGACCAGTATTCAGGAGGGCACAGAGAAACTCCACCTCGGATTTATTACACATACACTCATTTAAGTCATTTTTTGTTTCTCTCTCTCTCTCTCTCTCTCTCTCTCTCTCTCTCTCTCTCTCTCTCTCTCTCTCTCTCTCTCTCTCTCTCTCTCTCTCTCTCTCTCTCTCTCTCTCTCTCCTCTCTCCTCTCTCTCTCTCTTTTCTCTATCTCTCTCGCTTCTCTCTCTGTCCTCTCTCTCTCTCTCTCTCTCTCTCTCTCTCTCTCTCTCTCTCTCTCTTTTTTTTTTAAGGGGATGCTTTTTTTTCTGGACCCCCTTCTCCGTCACTACACATACACTCATTTAAGGGGATTTGTTTTTTCTGGACTTGTTTCTCCCTCATGTTTAGCCCCAATAGTATTGAGATTTTGAGACGTTCTCCCCATTATTTTGGCGATTTGTATACCTTTTCGCCCCATTTCTTTGTCAGTTATATGACCTTATGTGCCACTTAGGTGTAGATTGTATACTGGCGAGCGATAGCGAGCATACAATTTAGGAGGAGCCGTTCTACTGAACATTGTTCATATTTATCTCTAAGGGGGTCTTAGGGGTATTATTTATCTCTAAGGGGGTCTTAGGGGTATTATTTATCTCTAAGGGGGTCTTAGGGGTATTATTTATCTCTAAGGGGGTCTTAGGGGTATTATTTATCTCTAAGGGGGTCTTAGGGTATTATTTATCTCTAAGGGGGTCCTTAGGGGTATTATTATCTCTAAGGGGGGTCTATCTCTAAGGGGGTCTTAGGGGTATATTTATCTCTAAGGGGGTCTTCGGGGTATTATTTATCTCTAAGGGGGTCTTAGGGGTATTATTTATCTCTAAGGGGGTCTTAGGGGTATTATTTATCTAAGAGGGTCTTAGGGGTATTATTTATCTCTAAGGGGGTCTTAGGGGTATTATTTTAAGCTTGATGGAGGTCTAGGGAGCAAAAAAATAAAAAAATAAAAAATAAAAAATACCCTTCAACTCCCATAATCAGCGAGGATTTGTGTGTCTTTATCAAAACTATTGGCGCTCTCGCCAGCGTTTAAGGTGAGATTTCCACTTCAGCGATTTTTTTCTGAACCCCTTTCTCCATCATGTTTAGACGTTCGCCCCATTAGTTTGGCGATTTTAAGTATTTTAGCCCCATTTCTGTCAATGTTAAGACTATTCGTGCCATTTAGGTGTCGTTTTTTTCCTGGTGAACGATAGCGAGCCTGTAATTTAAGAGGAACCGGTCTTCGGCCGGGATTTTTTTTACCGAAACATTTACAATTTTTTCTTGAAAGGGGGTCTAAGGGGGTTTAACTTCAAGCTTGATGGAGGTCTAGGGAACTAACTGAAAACAACCTCCCCTTAATTCAACCCAACACTATCTGGTCCGACCTATTGTAGGTTATTATGATATTTTGTTTAATTATTAATGAGGATTTTGCTTTCTTTTGGCATTCTCGAGCAATTTATTTTAGTTTGTCCCCTTGGCTAGAGCATAAACGCCTTCCTACCTTCATTCTAAAATAATATATATATATACTGTATATATTAGTCAACTTAAGTTAATAGTATGTATTTTACCACATAACCAAGGTTGTTGTTCCCCAGGCTGCCTGGCCGAACAGCCCCAAGGTCCCGAGCAAGACCAAGGCCATAAACGAGCGCCCCCACAAAACCCTCCCTGCTTACCACTAACAAAGCCCGGGTGACCGAAGCCACTCTTAAGGCAGGGAGCTGAGGAGGGCGCGGAAACGCCCGGGAAACCAAAGCCCCACCCGAGGCCCTGTGCCTCTCAGCAATTATGAAGGGAAAGTTGAGGGGCAAGGGAAAAATGTGACGCTTTGGCTCCCAATCAGCCAACTTTTAGGTTGGCAGTAGGGAAAGACGCCGTCACTTGAGATCTAGAAGATATATAAGTAAAAGGAACAGTCAGAGTAAGCTATGGGTATGGCAGAGATCGCTCAGCTCTCCCTCTGATAGACCAGCCCAAAACCAAGGTTAACTGGGGTCGTTTACTTCAGGCTGCCCTTTGTGGAGGCACTCGTACCCATGCCTGTCATTTGTAGCCTTTAGTGGTTGAATCATCCAGTAGTAGTTCTAGATCAAGAGAGTTTAGGCTATGCTCTCTTGATCTTGGCCCCTTCCCAGTCAAACCCTTCAAGATCAAGAACGTTTAGGCTATTCTCTCTTGATCTTGGTTTTGGTCTCTTCCCAGTCGAGCCCCTCTCGTTCCCGTACCCGTGTGACCCCAGTACCGCACGTGACAACCCCGCCACGTGCCGGAACCCACAAAACCGGAACTTGGGAAGACGAACCCTGACGGAAACCCAGCGACCCTCCCCCCCCCTCGTTAGACTTGAGTGACACGAACACTTCTGGATACATAAGTGTCTTAAACAGCTCACTTCTCTACCGGCAACGTCTATTTAATTTTATTATTTAGACGATTGTGTGCAGTTAAAGAAGGATCTGTGGTACTAAAATGGGTTTAGTGAGATAGTTCGAAGCCTGTTGATTGCTAGAGGACCTTGTTTAACGGAATAAAATCGTCTAATAGTAGCCAGAATATAATGAAAAGGACGGCACCTCTACTGAAAGGGTTACACAAGTTATAATTACAGGCATTCTTTCTCGGCAGCTGTGATATTAATGTTTCTAAGCTCGAGGTACATTTAGATTTCAGCCAACTATAATCTTCTACCGTTAGTCTGTAGTCCATTCATTTTAGGTTGACCAGAAATCGTGACCCCTAACCTCTGTAACTCAAAAACGACTAGAGTAATCGAGTTAATATTCGCACCATTTGGGAAGAATCAGGCTGGAAACAGATGTGGAAATTTACAGCCCATTCGCTCTGGCCCTTTGTAAATTGCAGAGAATAGAGGACACGATTTATGGTCTACCTTTAGTGAATGGGTTTTAGTTGCCGATAAACAAAACAAATTTAGTTGCCGATAAACAAAACAAATTTAATACGAAATACAACCAAGATTCCAATCAAAATCTTACGAAATATGCGCCTAAAAGCCCCGGCCATAATTCTTGCGTAAACGTGTCACTCCCGCACCCGTGTGACCCCGAGCCACAGCACGTGACAGACCTGCCACGTGCCGTGTGACCCTACGGAACCCACAACACCGGAATCAGGCATGGAGCGGGGGAAAGACGTGCTGACGGATGCCGCTAGATACGCCTTTAAGGGGGAGGTAGTCCTATTTTTCTTCTGGACCCCTTTCTCCCTCATGTTTAGCATATTAGTTTTAAGAGTTTAAGATGTCCGGCCCATTAGTTTGGCAATTTTAACACCTTTCGCCCATTTTCGTTGTCAATTTTAAGACCTAAATATCATTTAGTTGTCGATTATTTCCTGGGGAGCGATATCGAGCCTTTAATATCTGAAAAGTGTAAAAACAAATATCTTGAAAGATGGTCTAGGCTTGATGGAGGTCTAGCGAGGAAAGTCAAAAATATATGAATGAATAAATATATAGACCAAAAAATTACCACTACCCCTTAACGTGCTCGCTTCTATTGGATAATCAGAGGTCAGTCGTGTCAACAGCTGACTAGTGAATATGGACTAAGTGCAGCTCTACACTGTTATATATATATATACAGTATATAACCATTCAATTGTGCATATAATCTCAAAGCTTTATTAGTGTCGGAGGGATTGACAAATATCCTCTCTATTTACGTCTTGATGCTTCAATTTATAGTTCGTGGACCAGAGTGAAAGTAGGCAACATCCGATAGGGTAACTGTATGTAATTATATTATACACCACGTTGTTCGTATTGTTGTGGAGATATTATTTTCAGTCGATAATTTATCCATGGTGGTTCTATATCATGTAATAGCCGTAATGGAGTTTATGCTAGATATTTTCCCCTTGGACGGATCGGGAACTGGCTCATGAACTAAGAGAATAAGCATCACCCAGGAAGATGTTGTATAGTAACAATGAAAATATACTTCCCTACACCATGAATGAACATATACTTCCCTACACCATGAATGAAAATATACTTCCCTACACCATGAATGAAAATATACTTCCCTACACCATGAATGAAAATATACTTCCCTACACCATGAATGAAAATATACTTCCCTACACCATGAATGAAAATATACTTCCCTACACCATGAATGAAAATATACTTCCCTTCACCATGAATGAAAATATACTTCCCTACACCATGAATGACCTCACAGTTCTCGTCCTACACATATATTATATGGGGTGGCCGTGACACGTGCCATGCAAACAAATCCCGTACGAATAATGAGAGTCCATTTCCTCTCCGTCATGCAGCAGGACTTCCGGAAACACAAACCCTGGAATTAATGCCACAATTGTCCGTACCATATGTCTGAATGAGCTTCCCAAAGTATCCGAATTACTGACGAAGCCTTCCGATTTTGCGTCACCAACCTACGAATTCATGCCACAGTATTCTGAATTAACGTCACAAACGTCAAAATTAACGCCATGAACATCATAGTTGATGCCATAACATTCTTAATTAATGTCAAAACCATGATAATTAACGTCATAAACATCTTCATTCACGCCATAAACATCCGGGAAAGATAATTAGGTTTATATGTATTTGAATATAGATACATACTATGTAATTCTTTGAAAAATGCAGGAAATATTCATTATTTACATCTGGTATTGCATCAAAATTCCATATGCTATTTTGTATAGTAATTTTTGTATAGACAATAGTTGAATTCTCATAGGTTTCTTTAAATTAAATCTAGTTCTCTATCTGCCGAATAGAATACTTACGCTTGTATTGTTAAACCATCTTTCCCTTCCCAGTGCCTGATACCGAACAACTATTGCGGGAATGAGCGTTGTTTACAGAGAATATACATATTAGTACTCATTTCTTAAGGTAACAACATTATTCAGGTTATTTCGTTCATTAACGGAGCTGCGAAGGGAAAGAATTGTTTAAGAATGCGATGCAAAATATCTTTTACAATCCGATATATCATGCAATGTCTTAAGGAGGACGAGGTTAATTATGTGTAGGTAAAAACACAAGCCGATTATCAAGCTGTAAAATCTATATCATAGCTCTGAATAAATTCCTCCTTAGCTCAATATAGTCGTATAATTTATTTATTTTTTTCTCGTAAACTGAACAGGTTAACAGCGGTTAAGGGGAGGTTTTTAGTTGATTCCCTAGACTTCCATCAAGCTTAAAATTACTCCCCCTTGACCCCCTTTCAAGATAAATTTGTAAATTTTTTGGTAGAAAAATTTCCCGGCCGAAGGCCGGTTCCTCTTAAATTACAGGCTCGCTATCGCTCGCCAGGATAAAATCGACACCTGAATTGCACGAAAGGTCTTAATATGGGGTGAAAGTTCTTAAAATCGCTAAACTAATGGGGCAAACGTTTTATAATATCACAAGCAATGGGGCTAAACAGAGGGAGAAAGAAGTTCGAAAAAAAATCCCTCAAGTGGAAACCTCCCCTTAACTTAAGAGTAAAAACAGGCTCAAAATCCTGTTGAATTTATGTTGACAGCAAAATGTTCTTCCTTTTATTCTTGGAGGGCGTAATCCCATATAAATCCTACGAAGGATGAGGATGCGTAAATCCTGACATAATGTCATGGGATTACATCATTGGAAAGCTTCCCTACTACCAGTGGTTAAGGAATCCCCACCGTCTACCATTGATGAGGGTGGTAGGGGAGGGCCACCAGTGATGTCGTAATTCCCTTACTTTGGGCTGGGATTTTTCATCTCAGTCCTAGATAAGGCCGATATATGTTACATCCCTCACAGTTGGACAAAATGTTAGTTGTCTACAGTAGATAACACCAAGTAGAACCATGTTGACTTTTAAATATTCTCATCTGATTGTATAGCTACCACAGCCCCCATTAACTGTCTCTATGCTTGTTTTTTGGTCCGGTGTGCAGCAGTAATAGAGGACGTCACCGCGGTCTACTTTCACCTCTCACAGCCCCGCCCCCCGGAGGTCCTTATGATGGGGGTGACTCCGTGATCTCTGTTTTATATCCGCCATGTTGTATACCCCGGGTTGGGCTTTATCTGCCATAGGAGTCGGTCATTCATCTGTTATTGAGTTTCCTTTGGCGTACTTCACGACATACGCCAGATTGCACGCTTAAATTATTATTAGTATTATCTCTCTCTCTCTCTCTATCTCTCTCTCTCTCTCTCTCTCTCTCTCTCTCTCTCTCTCTCTCTCTCTCTCTCTCTCTCTCTCTCTCTCTCAGAAAGTTTTGATTGATTTCCACTGTAAGATGAATACATTATTAAGTGTACACAACGAAGGTTACTGTAAAGGAAATGTCGATGACGATGGGTGATGCTTCCTGCAGTCAGCGCGCCCCTCCAATGACTCATGTTTCCTCTTTTCACTCGCTGTCTCAGTATTATAGCGGGATATTTTTCTGGTGAAGGACCCTCAGAGGGCTGCTCTCGGGCAACATTACTGTAGATGCGGACAATGTGAAGGAGACGATAACCTACCTACGATTGGCAGTCTGGTGCCAACTAGCCAACGAAAATACTATATTATTTATGTGTTTGGTCGGCTAATATACTAATCATACAGTATAATTATATATATATATATATATCATTACATCCACAAACGTCCTTAACATCTAACCACGTACACAATAAAGTGTAGGGTTAATAAATGATGAATGAATGCAACTGCCGGGAATCGAACCCGGGACCCACAAATAGGACGACAGTATGCTTTCATATTCACACACACATATATATATATATATATATATATATATATATATATATATATATATATATATATATATATATATATATATAATTAAACACAAAACTTGTAATTTATTTAGCTTATGTAGTTGAATAATAGAATAGATGCCTTAATAAGATACCGTAATACCTTCTCCCATCTTTTCAATTTTAACAATGAAGTCGAGTGAATGAAATAACGCATATCTTATCTTATGTTGTAAGCTACGAGTAAAATAGTCTACCTAGAAGAGGAACCACTACTCTCACACCTTTCAGTTCAGTAATCAACTTCTTTAAGTTTATATCATGAATAAGTACCTTTATTCTGGAACATTTATTTGGAAAGAAAGCTAATTAGTATTTTGTATTATAACTTTAACATTTCAACCATATGGTAATTTCACAGACTTTCCTGATCATATGCATTTGTATGGCTATTAATTCTCGTAATGCTTAGGCCAGCCAAAAATTATTGTTTGTTGAATTACATATCAAGAGATAAATAAGTTACCGCACCTTCCTGCTGAAATAAGAAAAATCTAATTTCTAGATAATATCGAAAACTGTTGTCTTTTCTTCATTACCAAAAGCCAAGGAGAAGAGGGATCCGTTATTTCCTTCCCACTCTCTTCTCATAATGGATGCGATCTCTTTTGAAAGTATTTGGCATTATCATTTTTTGCATCTATCCTATCTATCTCTTATCTATATAAAACAAAATATCTAAATGAATTAAGCTTCCCCCGAGTCCCTTGTTCACCTACCGAAATATCCTCTTAAGGGGAGGTCTCCACTTGAGGGATTTTTTTCTTGACCCCCTTTCTCCCTCATGGTTAGCCCCATTGTTTTTGAGGTTTTAAGACATTTGCCCCCATAAGTTTGGCGATTTTAAGAATTTCCGCCCCATTCTGTCAATTTTAAGACCTTTCGTGCAATTTAGGTGTCGATTTTATCCTGGCGAGCGATAGCGAGCCTGTAATTTAAGAGTAACCGGCCTTCGGCCGGGACATTTTTCTACCGAAAAATGTACAAATTTATCTTGAAAGGGGGTCAAGGGGGTGACATTTTAAGATTGCTGGAAGAGTAGGAAACAAACTAGAAACCTTTCCTTAATAGTAACTCGAGAAGTGTGACGTCGCTGGCTTATGACGTCATAGAGGTACGGTTGCGGTTGCATTGAGGGTTTAGGGTTTATTTGTAATGGGGAGGTTAGAGCATAAGAAAAGAGTTGGAGAGGAAAGGAGAAGTATTGATGAAGGATATAACAGTCGAAAAGGAATATTGGACATGTGTTTGTAATTGATATGTTTTATTTGTTTGAGGTTATGAAAGTTGTAAAGCTTTATAATCCTTGCCAGAGACTTGTGGCTATGATTGAACGAATTACTGTAATGATGGATGTTAGGTACAAGTCGTGATAGTGAATACTGGTACTCTGTAGTTATTAACGACACTAATGACATTGTTTCTTTGTTTTGTTTAAATGGTATATAAGATTATTCTACAAAATATTATCTCAAGCAGGTTGGGTTATGTCCCAACCTCTCATTAACCCGTGGAATTTATACTACTTACCATCCCTACGCTCTCCATTGCCCCATTCCGTTCCTCGAAATGTGTGAGGTAAGTTAAGTGTCAACGGAACTGTAATGGCCAGTGGGGCTGTAAACGGAACTGTAATGGCCAGTGGGGCTGTAAACGGAACTGTAATGGCCAGTGGGGCTGTAAACGGAACTGTAATGGCCAGGGGGGCTGTAAACGGAACTGTAATGGCCAGTGGGGCTGTAAACGGAACTGTAATGGCCAGTGGGGCTGTAAACGGAACTGTAATGGCCAGTGGGGCTGTAAACGGAACTGTAATGGCCAGTGGGGCTGTTGCAGATTGTCGTATTCTGTGCTCTTATTGGCAGGTAAAATTGCAAAGGATAGGGTCTCTGGTATTTGGGAGGATGTGTTGCCACTCCTCGCCTGCAGACCACACCTCGGAGGGAGCAAGAGGGAAGTGAAAGGCATTCTTACCAGGTGGCGTCATAAGGTGGTGGTCAGGCTTCGTTGGGGGGAGAAGTGAGGAAGGAGGAGGATTTCGGTTAGCTCCTGGTCATTTTTATGTTATCTTTTGTTCTATGTGTATGAAGGAGACAAGAGGCAAAGCGGTCTGTAACAAGTGTCTCCCCCCAAAATTGAAAGAGTAATTGTTGCTTTTTTTGTTTATGCATGGGAAAGAAGTGTGGTATGCATGTTTAGTGTAGTGAAATGAATAGGAAGAGGAGTTGTTTGTGGGATGTAGGTGGAATACTCTCTGTGCAACCAGGCTAGCAAGCGAGAAACTTCTCATATCCAGTCCCAAAACTTTAAGTACTCTTGTGTTTAGTCCTTATTATTGAACATACAAAGTTAAAGTTATGCGCCTGCAAGTGTACAGATGACCAAAACAATGCAACTTCAAACCCATGTTCCTGTATTCCCTCACCCTATAACCTCAGTCTTGAAGCACCATTTCCCCGGTTTGCCAGAATGGTTGCCATGTCACTAATACTCTACGTGGACACAACACCTTTGTCAGGCTGGGCAGCAAGTATTGACGCGTATTCATCTTAAGGGGAGATGGGTCGTTTTTCTGGACCCCTTTCTCCCTCGTGTTTAACCCCGCTAGTTTTCAGATTGTAAGGCGCTCGGCTCGTTAGTTTGGCGATTTTAACACCTTTCGTTCCATTTCGTTGTCAATAGTTAAGACCTTTCGTGCCATTTAGGTGTTGATTTTTTTCATGGCGAGCGATAGCGAGCCTGTAACTTTAAGAGAAACCGACGTTCGGCCAGAACATTTTTCTACCGAAATAGGTACAAATTAATCTAGAAGGGGGATCTAATGATTTTGTTTTTAATTTGATGGAGGTCTAGAGAGGAAACTAGAAAAAATATGAATGCATGCAAAAATTGCCCAAAAAGTGAACCATCTCCCCTTAAGGCTCATTATCCTTCCATAGAGTACTTTCACAGCCCTACTTTAGTCATGCCAAAGAGGACACACAGGTAATGGTCAATCCATATGAATGTTGGGCTATGCATTTTAATCATTAAGGGGAGGTATTTAGTGTGTTCCCTAGACCTCCATCAAGCTTAAAATTACACCCCCTTGAGTCCCTTTCAAGATAAATTTGTACATTTTTCGGTAGAAAAATTTCCCGGCCAAAGGCCGGTTCCTCTTAAATTACAGGCTCGCTATCGCTCGCCAGGATAAAATCGACACCTGAATTGCACGAAAGGTCTTAATATGGGGTGAAAGTTCTTAAAATCGCTAAACTAATGGGGCAAACGTTTTATAATATCAAAAGCAATGGGGCTAAACATGAGGGAGAAAGGAGTCCAGAAAAAAATCCCTCAAGTGGAGATCTCCCCTTAAGCCCTTCACCACGATCACGCCTTTATTACCTTTGATTCTGGATAAGAGTGTACGATGTTATGTAGTTTAAGAAGGACCTGTGTTATGCAGAGGGTTTATTGAGATCGTAGTTACCCCTTTCAGTCCTAGGGGTAGGGGTAGGGGTAAGGAAAATCGTCTAATGGTAACCAGAATATGATGAAAGTTACGTCATCGTGCTGAAAGGGTTAAACTAGCTGATTATGAGAACAAAAGCATGAGAAATGCTAGCATTCTAACTAATTTATAACTTGAATATGAGAAGTGAACAGTGTACGTGTGGGGGCATAACATTTATAACTTGAATATGAGAAATGAACAGTGTACGTGTGGGGGCATAACATTTATAACTTGAATATGAGAAATGAACAGTGTACGTGTGGGGCCATAACATTTATAACTTGAATATGAGAAGTGAACAGTGTGTGTGGGGGCATAACATTTATAACTTGAATATGAGAAGTGAACAGTGTGTGTGGGGGCATAACATTTATAACTTGAATATGAGACATGAACAGTGTACGTGTGGGGGCATAACATTTATAACTTGAATATGAGAAGTGAACAGTGTGTGTGGGGGCATAACATTTATAACTTGAATATGAGAAGTGAACAGTGTGTGTGGGGGCATAACATTTATAACTTGAATATGAGAAATGAACAGTGTACGTGTGGGGGCATAACATTTATAACTTGAATATGAGAAGTGAACAGTGTACGTGTGGGGCATAACATTTATAACTTGAATATGAGAAATGAACAGTGTACGTGTGGGGGCATAACATTTATAACTTGAATATGAGAAATGAACAGTGTACGTGTGGGGGCATAACATTTATAACTTGAATATGAGAAATGAACAGTGTACGTGTGGGGCCATAACATTTATAACTTGAATATGAGAAGTGAACAGTGTGTGTGGGGGCATAACATTTATAACTTGAATATGAGAAGTGAACAGTGTGTGGGGCATAACATTTATAACTTGAATATGAGAAATGAACAGTGTACGTGTGGGGGCATAACATTTATAACTTGAATATGAGAAGTGAACAGTGTACGTGTGGGGGCATAACATTTATAACTTGAATATGAGAAATGAACAGTGTACGTGTGGGGGCATAACATTTATAACTTGAATATGAGAAGTGAACAGTGTGTGTGGGGGCATAACATTTATAACTTGAATATGAGAAGTGAACAGTGTACGTGTGGGGGCATAACATTTATAACTTGAATATGAGAAGTGAACAGTGTGTGTGGGGGCATAACATTTATAACTTGAATATGAGACATGAACAGTGTACGTGGGGGCATAACATTTATAACTTGAATATGAGACATGAACAGTGTACGTGTGGGGGCATCACATTTCAATCAAGTGTGAATCATCTTATGTGGGTGACAAATATAGGAAATCACCAAAGGTCATGTGTATCTTATAATTTTATATACCTTGATAACTAATGAACAGAATATGACATACAAAGCTAACTTACGCTGGCGATAGCACAATTTCTGTAACAATTGTTGCTGCCGAAGATTATTGAAAGATGACGGATTTTTCGTTCGCCGGTATGCCATTGATTGTTGATGTGCACTTCGTGACTACAACACCAAGACTCGCGGCCGCATTCATAGCAGCGTGAATCACTTCGTTTCAGTGAGAGACGTATAATACAAATCAATATAATCCATTTTATGCTACTGTACTTATCACTTCTCAGCTTGTTCTTCCTCTGTCCAATTACTCTTCTTTCCTATTTTACTTCGGCCATCTGGTCTGGTCTGGATTTTATTAATTTCACTCCCAACACCAAACACCTCCCAATGACATTAAAAGCACACCATAGAAAAAGGAATGTATGCTGTCGTACTCGTATTAAAGAAAATACAAACAATTTATTTTTCTGATTATTCTTGATTACTAATGACATGTAATAATCAACCCCAAGAACAATAAGCAATCCCCAAGAAGGAGAATTGTCTATAGAATTGTAGAACTATTGTTATTTTAATACATATAACAATCATTCTAAGAAATACAATACACTCATTATGCTGCATGGTGACGTTCTTTTCTTATTGTGGCTATTGTATTTATAGATAACAAAAGGGGCTATATACTCGAATATATAAATAAATATATACCTGGTAAATATATAGATAAATAAATAAGTATATATATATATACCCGAATATATATATATATATATATATATATATATATATATATATATATATATCTATATATATATATATATATATATGTCGTAAATCATTAAACCCGAATTCGTGCACCTCCTGTTAAAGTGACTAATGATTTCCTGCCAAACCAAGAGACTATAGTATACGGTACATGCCTGAGGGTGTTCGTGATAGCCACCACTGCTACCACCCCCACCACCCCCACCACCACCACCCCCACCCTCAGGAACCTCACCCGTCGTGAGGGGGTCAGTTCAGTCCATCCGCGCTTTGTTCGGCTTGGGGCTTGGTGGGAAGGTCTTGGCGTACCCCCGGTCTCAGTATACTCGAGGAAAAAGCAATCTTTACAACACTGGTTAATTAGTTAAAATAGGACTTTAGAGGCTATCAACACTTCTGGATTATTAAGCCAGCACACTTTAAATCAATAATAACTCCAGTTCCTTTCACTGATGAGCTGTATACTGTATATAATCTTATGTGAGCGTAATGAATGGGATGAACCATACGTCTGTGAAGTATTATCACAAAATTTCGACCCACTTCCAGAATGTTTAAAGCGTTAGTGTTAAGATTGTTTTCTTCGAGTGTACATCATCATCACATCACCATTCATTCATTCATTCGGAGCCCACTGCTTTATAAAAGGCTTGCCCTAACTTTTTCCATGACTCTCAAAACTTTACCAATCTTTGCCATGTTACCGCTATAATTATTGTTTTCCTTACTCGGTTCTCCACCTCTTGTTTGGTCTTTTCCTGTCGCGCTTTCCTTTTCTGGGGGTCCAGGCATTTGGTCTTGGGGTCCATTTTTTTTTTTTCTCTTCTCTATATATTGTCCTCTCTTTTTACTACATGTCGTGCCCATCTCTATTTCTTCTCTTTTATCATTTCTAGAATAACCTTGACTTTGGTCTGCTCTCTCACCCACTATGCACTCTTCCTATCTATAAGAATTATTCCTAGCATGGATCTTTCCATTGCTCTTTGTGCACTCTGAAGCTTACTCTCCATTGATTTTTTTTAGTTTCCAAGTTTCGAACCCAATGTTGGTAGTAGATTGATTCCTAGATATCCTTCTTAAACTGCATAAACTCGTCCAATACTAGCCAATATATAATGGAGAAACACGCTCTCCTGTATTGAAAGGGTTAACCTTGAACTGTGTTTTCCTTCTTCCATCCATCTTGTATATTATATATACCGCACCCTTACCTCCTTGAAAACCCTGCCGCTGACCATCTGCTTACCCTGCGTCCTATGGTCGTGAGAGGGTTAAGGGGAGGTATTTAGTTTGTTCCCTAGACCTCCATCAAGCTTAAAATTACACCCCTTGAGTCCCTTTCAAGATAAATTTGTACATTTTTCGGTAGAAAAATGTCCCGGCCGAAGGCCAGTTCCTCTTAAATTACAGGCTCGCTACCGCTCGCCAGGATAAAATAGACACCTGAATGGCACGAAAGGTCTTAAAATGGAGTGAAAGTTCTTAAAATCGCTAAACTAACGGGACGAACGTTTTATAATATCAAAAGCAATTGGGCTAAACATGAGGGAGAAAGGGGCCAACAAAAAAATCCCTCAAGTGGAAATCTCCCCTTAACCCCTACCCTACCCGTGACGTATTTTCAGTTGTATTCTGATGAGGTGAAACGTCTTAAAATCTCCCAACTGATGGAGCGAAACAGGGGAGATCCAAAAGAGAACCCCCTCGGACCAAATAGGGTTAAGGCTGACAAATAAACATGGTATAAAGCTTACCAGAGTATAATGGAGAAAGGCGTCATGATATTGAAAGGGTTAAGATTGTTGTGTTGGTTTCTCGGCCGAACTTTTCAAACCATCTAATGTAAAGTATCCTATCCTAATCTATAATAGCATATCCAGCTATCGAATATATCATTAGCATGTTTCCACTGCAAACGCGGTAAGCTAACTATAGATATCTTG
Source organism: Paralithodes platypus (assembly GCA_032716605.1). Taxonomy (NCBI): domain Eukaryota; kingdom Metazoa; phylum Arthropoda; class Malacostraca; order Decapoda; family Lithodidae; genus Paralithodes; species Paralithodes platypus. Next base: position 59,547,599 of record CM064482.1, read on the forward strand.
AACATTGTCAAAAACATATATTTGAAAAGACATACCGAAATTATACAGAGGAATAACCATATTCAGTACCGATAATACAACTGGAGAAATATATAACAACCCTTGGCAAATACTACCGAAACGTGTTATTGGGGTCAATATAGAACTAATTGGGGTTTTAGGTATACTATTGAGATGTTTATTCGACTATCTTCAAGAATACAGATGGATATTACGTTTTCTGTTCGTGTCTTGGTGATAGTATTATGTGGTTTCATAAACGTCAAATGTTGTTTCTTCACAATTATATATGTAAACGTTTATGTAGAATTGATACACTGATAAAGATTATAATGATTTCCACAAGCAGTTATTGTATGTTCTTTTTCGCATATATAGTGTATACACATATACAGTATATATATATATATATATATATATATATATATATATATATATATATATATATATATATATATATATATATATATATATATATATAAAGAGAGAGAGAGAGATAGTGTGCGAGTGTGTATGTGGGTGTGGGTGTGTGTGTGTGTGTGTCCTGGCGGTTTCCGACAAACAGGAATCCCGGCAGTCCCCTGCAGTATTGAGCAGGAGCTGGTCGTCTTGGGTCACCCCCTTGCCATCAGCAACCCCTGTTCAGTACCAAGATAGTGAAGTTGGAACTGCGCACCTCCCTCGGCACTCTAAACTCTTCTATGCGCAGGTTTTCTCTTCCTGGAGAACGTTATCATCGGACTACGATGGACTACCATAAGTGTGTGTGTGTGTGTGTGTGTGTGTGCGCGCGTATAGTATAATGTGCACCTAGCCTGAGGGGCACACTACGCTCATATCATCGGACCCCGCTCATCATTTCCGGCCAACCCCCCGTTTCTCCTCATCCTCCTCCTCCTCCTCTTTCTCCTTTTCATATACCTCCTCCTTTCCTTCCTCTTCCTCCTGTTCCCCATCCTCTTTTGTCCTCATCCTTTGCTTTGCTATCCTTTGCTTTACCTAGTAGTTATATAGTAGCTTAGCAGTGTAGATATCCAAACACTACGTTGAAAACACTAAACCCCAACTGTAAATATATTTGTAAATACCATGTAAGAAGAATAACCGCTATCGGTGGAAATAAACTCTATTACTATTATTGTTATTATCCCCCTCGTTCACTCCATTCTACTACTCTTTTCCCCTTCCTTACCCTCCCCCCTTCTCCCCTTCCTCCTACTCCTTTTCGTCTCCTCCCCTTCCTTCTTTCCTCCCTCCTGCACTCCTTCTTTCGCCACTCCCTCACCCCCCCCCCCCCCCCCCCCCACACACCCCTTCCTTCCAGCTGACCCCTTAAGCCAGCAATGTTTCCTGTCGCAACCACTGGCCTGGGAGAGAGAGAGCACTATTTCATTGCGATATAAATCAATACGAGAATTGTTTAAGGTCTATTAGAGACTGTAATTGTTTAAGTTCTATTAGAGACTGTAATTGTTTAAGTTCTATTAGAGACTGTAATTGTTTAAGTTCTATTAGAGACTGTAATTGTTTAAGTTCTATTAGAGACTGTAATTGTTTAAGTTCTATTAGAGACTGTAATTGTTTAAGTTCTATTAGAGACTGTAATTGTTTAAGTTCTATTAGAGACTGTAATTGTTTAAGTTCTATTAGAGACTAATTGTTTAAGTTCTATTAGAGACTAATTGTTTAAGTTCTATTAGAGACTAATTGTTTAAGTTCTATTAGAGACTAATTGTTTAAGTTCTATTAGAGACTAATTGTTTAAGTTCTATTAGAGACTAATTGTTTAAGTTCTATTAGAGGACTAATTGTTTAAGTTCTATAGAGACTAATTGTTTAAGTTCTATTAGAGACTAATTGTTTAAGTTCTATTAGAGACTAATTGTTTAAGTTCTATTAGACAATTGTTTAAGTTCTATTAGAGACTAATTGTTTAAGTTCTATTAGAGACTAATTGTTTAAGTTCTATTAGAGACTGTAATTGTTTAAGTTCTATTAGAGACTAATTGTTTAAGTTCTATTAGAGACTAATTGTTTAAGTTCTATTAGAGACTAATTGTTTAAGTTCTATTTTTTTTTTTTTTTTTTTTTCTATGTGATTGAGGGAGGCAAAAGGCATAACTGCCTATAGCGAGTGCCTCCCCCATAGTTGAAAGAGTGACAGGGCCAAAATCAAGGGACGTTCGAGCCAAAATGCCTGGACACACGGAGTTTGAAGCAATTTAAGTCATAGGAAGAGGGAAAGACTGATTCTGGGAGAGAGTTCCAGAGCTCAGATGTTGAGTAGAAGAAAGTTTGAGAGTAACGTTTCACTCTTGGGTTGGAGGAGTTGCACAGAGTAGGGGTGGGATTGAGTTGCAAGACGGGTACCACGTGTCCTACGTAAAGGAGGTGGTATGCACTGGGATAGCTCTGAGGAACACTGATTATTATAGTAGCGATAGAATAGCGAGAGAGATGCAACATTGCGGCGGAGAGAGAGAATTGCAGAGAGTTGGTGAGTGGACGGGAGTTAATGATACGAAAGGCCTTCCTTTCAACTTTGTCTAGGAGAGCGGTGTGAGAGGAACCTCCCCACACATGTGAAAATACTCAATACAAGGGCGCACTATGCCCCTGTACAGAGCAAGAAGCTGTGCAGGGGAAAAGAACCCCCTAAGGCGGTTGAGCACACCCAGCTTCTGGGAGGTTGCCTTAGCATGACTGGTAATATGGTCCTTCCAAATGAGAGCAGAAGAAAAAGAGACACCAAGATATTGAGAGAAGATGAAGGGTTGATTTTTGTATTGTTGAAGAATAAGGGATAGTCCGCTGGGAGATCCTGACGGGTAGATAGATGGAGAAATTGGGTTTTGGAAGCATTAAAGTTAACAAGGTTTTCTCTGCCCCAATTGGAAATAGTATTTAGATCAGAATTTAAGAGTTCTATGGCTTCATTACGTTTGTCGTTGAGGGATTGCTGGCTGGAGCGTTCTGAAAAAACTAATGGAGTAGTGTAAGGTTGAGTCGTCTGCGTATGAATGGATGGGAATTAAGGTACAGTTAAGGAGATCATTTATAAAAATTAGAAAGAGAATAGGAGATAGGACAGAGCCCTGAGGAACACCGGAGTTTATAGGGTGAGGAAGTGAACAATGGCCGTCCACAACCGCAGCTATGGAACGGCCGGAAAGGAAATTAGAGACAAAGGCACAGATGGAGGGATAGAAACCGAAGGAGGGTAGTTTAGAAATTAAAGATTTATGCCAGACTCTATCGAAGGCTTTCGATATGTCTAGTGCAATAGAAAAAGTCTCACCGAAGTCCCGAAAGGAGGATGACCAAGAGTTAGTAAGATATGAAAGATCACCAGTAGAGCGACCCTTAAGGAAGCCATACTGGCGATCTGAGAGCAGATTATGAGAAGAGAAATGCTTAAGAAATTTGGAAGCAAGAATAGTTTCAAAAACTTTAGAAAGACAAGAGATAAGAGCAATTGGACGATAGTTGGAGGGTTGAGAGCGGTCACCCTTCTTTGGGACAGGTTGAATGTGAGCAAACTTCCAGCATGAAGGGAAGACGAAAGAGTTTGCCTAGGCAGGGAGTCAGCACGGAAGCACAGTTTTTGAGAACAACAAATTGTTTAAGTTCTATTAGAGACTGTAATTGTTTAAGTTCTATTAGAGACTGTAATTGTTTAAGTTCTATTAGAGACTAATTGTTTAAGTTCTATTAGAGACTGTAATTGTTTAAGTTCTATTAGAGACTAATTGTTTAAGTTCTATTAGAGACTGTAATTGTTTAAGTTCTATTAGAGACTAATTGTTTAAGTTCTATTAGAGACTAATTGTTTAAGTTCTATTAGAGACTATAATTGTTTAAGTTCTATTAGAGACTAATTGTTTAAGTTCTATTAGAGACTAATTGTTTAAGTTCTATTAGAGACTGTAATTGTTTAAGTTCTATTAGAGACTAATTGTTTAAGTTCTATTAGAGACTAATTGTTTAAGTTCTATTAGAGACTGTAATTATTGCGAGCGACAAATAATAGTGTATACAATGAAAATGTATGCTTGCGTATGAATTGAAGAATATATATTGATGACAATTGGAGATCAATTGATGAAAAGAGAGTTTCGTGATTGTATGTCATTTCAAAATAACGTTAAGGAGAGGTTTTTAGTTTGTTCCCTAGATATCCATCAAGCTTAAAATTACACCCCCTAGTTTCAAGATAAATTTCTACATGTTTTGGTAAAAAAAAAAAAAATGACGCGGCCACTGGCTGCTTCCTCTTAAATGTCAAGCTTGCTATCGCTTGCCAGGAAAAAATGGGGAAAAATTAAGAATAGGCCGGACATTTTTCTATCGAAAACTGTACACATTTATCTTGAAGGGGGGTCTTGTTTTTTTATGTTTAGCTTGATGGAGGTCTAGGGAGGAAAGTAAAACAAATAATAAAAAGACACATAAGTGAGCAAATCAGATCAGATGGCTATAGAAGAGTAGGAGAGTAGAGAGTTTTGGATAGAGGAAGAATAAGTTGAGAAATGGGAAGTACAGTAAAAGATAAAAGTACATACATACGCCCATTCCTCCTTAACCCCTTCACCAAAAGTACATACATACGCCCATTCCTCCTTAACCCCTTCACCAAAAGTACATACATACGCCCATTCCTCCTTAACCCCTTCACCAAAAGTACATACATACGCCCATTCCTCCTTAACCCCTTCACCAAAAGTACATACATACGCCCATTCCTCCTTAACCCCTTCACCAAAAGTACATACATACGCCCGTTCCTCCTTAACCCCTTCACCAAAAGTACATACATACGCCCATTCCTCCTTAACCCCTTCACCAAAAGTACATACATACGCCCGTTCCTCCTTAACCCCTTCACCAAAAGTACATACATACGCCCGTTCCTCCTTAACCCCTTCACCAATATTACGTAATTTTCATCATGTTCTGGTTACCATGAGACGATTGTCTATAGTTTCTAATCTACTTAAACGACTCAAATGGGTAAATACGATCTCAATAAACCCTCGTAGTAACATAAGTCTTTCTTAAGCTACATACAATCGTCTAATATTAGCCAGAATCAAAGGTAAAAGACGTCATTGTGCTGAAGGGGTTAAGGTGAATGAGTGCGGCCCACCCAGTTGTGAGTCTACCGAAGACGTTACAAGTGAGAGTGTTCTATTTGGTGGTGGAGGGTCTCGGTGTCATGGCAGTTTGGGGGAGTCAGTCATTAACCCCGTTTTTTGTCAGATTTGATGATTCAGGGAGGAAATAAACGATACTTTTGAGTGAAGACCTGGTACCGTACTTAGATATACTGTGTGTGTATATATATATATATATATATATATATATATATATATATCTGGCATGAACGGAGAGAGAGAGAGAGAGTGAGAGTTACTTACTGCACTGTTAATAAGTTGACCATTAAGCTTCCCTTACCTGAAAAGATAGGAAATACAATAATTAGTTTATACATAGATAAAATAAGTCACTAACTAGATGAACAATATAGTGAAATTAGCACGAAGAGTATAGAATGAGGTACAAGGAGTTTATCATAAGTTGATAAAACCAAAGGAAAGACAAAGGTAATCATAAGAACAATGGGATACTTTGCATTACTTTGATTACAAAAGTCAATGAAGCATATATAATGACCCAAGTAATATAGCCATCAAATTCGTGTTATGGTCTATGCAATTTCATTAGAGATACTGTAACATTAATGTACGTGGGCCAAGACCCCCGCCACCCATTGGGATCATCTAATGATCCGATCATCTCCAAAAACTAAATTATGAAGTCCGAGGCTAACCAAGAACTAATATCTCGAATATCTTCTTAAAAAATAACAATTTCCTGGATGGTATTGGGGGGGGGGGGGTCTAAGAAGAGTTGAATGGGGGCAGGGGCGTTTATCCAATGTTAACCAAATGTTAATGGGATCCTTTCGGGTATCAAGTGAAGGGACTGTCCAAGTTTCGTTGAAAAATGTTCATTCGTTATCGAGATATTGCACATTTTGCAAACACACACACAGATACGCAGGGTTGGAAAGGATACCTTACGCTTCGATCTTACCTACGCTAACACGCAAGGTAATAACCGAAAGGTAAGGCTAAACTAAAGGCCCTAAGCCGGTTACAGAGATCGGTCAACCTCCCCCACCTTGTGCCACTGGTGATAGTTTCCTATCTTTTCACTTAAAGTGTCACAATATCCAAAATACAACATTTTGGATTACTGGTTCAGGCAATATAGTTTGCCATTTGGATATACATTCTGTACGGTCAAATATAAAATAAATACTCGATGTTTGATAATTAAGGGGAGATGGGTCGTTTTTCTAGATCCCCTTCTCCCTCATGTTTAGTTTTCAGATTTTAAGATGTTTGCCCCTTGAGTTTGTCGATTTTAAGACTTTTGCCTCATTTTGTTGTCAATATTAAGACCTCTCGTGCTATTTAGGTGTCGAGGAGAGGAGAGGACAGGAGGGGGTAGGGGGGGGGGGGGGAGAGAAAATACACAAAAGAAGAGGACAGGGAGGATAAGTAAAAAGGACAGAGGAGAGGACAGGGAGGGTACGTAAAAGGCGGAAGGAGAGGATCGGTCAAAATTACCGGAGAAGAGGACTGGGAGGAGGAGGATGGACAGAGAAGGAGAGGACGAGGAGGGTATATAAAAGGGACAGAAGGAGACGACAGAGGGGGGGAAGAAAGGACAGATAAGTAGAGGAAAGAGAAGATTGGTAAAAAGGGTAGAAAGGGAGGATATATAGGACAAGAAATAGGGAGAAAGTACAGAAAGAGAAGACAGGGAGGGGGAAGAAGAACAGAGAGGGAGGGTAAAAGGGACAGGTGCTGCAAGGTAGGGAAACTGCGGTCGGTGGGTCGGTCGGTAGCTTGAACAACCGGAAGGATGAAGTGGTTGGCGATGAGAAAATACGCGGGGGAGGGGGAAACAAGGAGGAATTGAGATGTACAGCGCGTTTTTTCTACGTTGCCTCCTATACTCCCTTTAAAAAAACACTTCCCAAGACCCCCTTCAAGCTATACAAAATAAAATAAATAATAATTTAATAAATAGATAAATATAAAATACCTGATCAAATAATGATATATACTCTTAGAAAAAAAAACCGCTTCCCAAAACCCCCTTCAAGCTATACTTTAAAGGGAAAAAAAAAATCTTCAGGCCCCTCCTCTCTTCAATCTAAATTTGTACATTTTTCGGTAGATAAATATCCTGGCCAAATGCCAGTAGCTCTTGATTGCCGGCTCGATTTCGCTCGCCAAGATAATATAGACACCTGAATGGGCCAAACTACTGGAGCAAAATGCCCAAATCTCCAAACATAAGGGGACGAAACAAAGGTGGTCCAAAGAAAGACCACTCTCGGAATAGAAACTGGTGGTGTTGGTCGGCGGCGTGAGCAACAGGAAGGATGATATCGTTACCTGTGAGAAAAGACGAGGGTAATGGGGAGAGCAAGGAGGAATTACGGGGGTACAGTCAGTCGTAATTATTCGTCAAGGTCACGCTAAGGTTTCCCCAGGGTGTTAAGGGGGGATGGCCCGGTTTTCTGGTCCTCCTTCTCCCTCATCTTTAGCCCCATTGGTTTTTAGATTTTAAGACGTTCGGCCCATTAGTTTGACGATTTTACCACCTTTCACCCCATTTCGTCGTCAATTTTAAAATCTTTAGTGCCATTTAGGTGTCGATATTATCTTGGCGAGCGAAAAATGTACAAATTTATCTTGAAGGGGGGGTCTAGGGTGTGTTTTTTACAGCTTGATGGAGGTCTAGGGAAGAAACTTGAGAATAATAAAAAGATAAAACAATAAGCCAATTAATAAACCCATCTCCCCTTGAAGGAAAGCCGAGTCCATTATTTTTAGTCTTTATTATCGGATATGTAAAGATAAAATTATGGTATGTAGTTCAAAATATGTCTTTGGGAGTCATTAAATGGCTAAAACAATGCCATTTCATATGTATTTTCCTGTATTCCTCTTCATATGTAAATATAATTTGTTTTTTATTGTTTAAAATGTGTCTTTGGGAGTTATTAAATGGCTAACACAAAGCTATTCCATATTAATTTTCCTGTATTCCCTCTCGTATGTAAAGGGGAGAGGAGAGATAGAAGGGCGGTTAGGATAAAAGGAGGAAGCAAGGGAGAAATAGTAAAGGAGGAAGCAAGGGAGGAATAGTAAAGGAGGAAGCAAGGGAGGAATAGTAAAGGAGGAAACAAGGGAGGAATAGTAAAGGAGGAAGCAAGGGAGGAATAGTAAAGGAGGAAACAAGGGAGGAATAGTAAAGGAGGAAACAAGGGAGGAATAGTAAAGGAGGAAACAAGGGAGGAATAGTAAAGGAGGAAGCAAGGGAGAAATAGTAAAGGAGGAAACAAGGGAGGAATAGTAAAGGAGGAAACAAGGGAGGAATAGTAAAGGAGGAAGCAAGGGAGAAATAGTAAAGGAGGAAACAAGGGAGGAATAGTAAAGGAGGAAGCAAGGGAGGAATAGTAAAGGAGGAAACAAGGGAGGAATAGTAAAGGAGGAAGCAAGGGAGGAATAGTAAAGGAGGAAACAAGGGAGGAATAGTAAAGGAGGAAACAAGGGAGGAATAGTAAAGGAGGAAACAAGGGAGGAATAGTAAAGGAGGAAGCAAGGGAGAAATAGTAAAGGAGGAAGCAAGGGAGAAATAGTAAAGGTGGAAGCAAGGGAGAAATAGTAAAGGAGGAAGCAAGGGAGAAATAGTAAAGGAGGAAGCAAGGGAGAAATAGTAAAGGAGGAAGCAAGGGAGAAATAGTAAAGGAGGAAGCAAGGGAGAAATAGTAAAGGAGGAAGCAAGGGAGAAATAGTAAAGGAGGAAGCAAGGGAGAAATAGTAAAGGAGGAAGCAAGGGAGAAATAGTAAAGGAGGAAGCAAGGGAGAAATAGTAAAGGAGGAAGCAAGGGAGAAATAGTAAAGGAGGAAGCAAGGGAGAAATAGTAAAGGAGGAAGCAAGGGAGAAATAGTAAAGGAGGAAGCAAGGGAGAAATAGTAAAGGGGTAACAAGAGGATGGTCAGAAAGGCAGGAGGTCGGAAAAAAATCGAAAATATCGGGTTACGAGAAAAAGAGAAGATAGAAGATAATGGCTCGGTAGGTGACAAAAATTATATATATATGTTAATAATTAATTAAATAAATATATATATATAACTACAAACGCACTAATAAATACACAAGTAAATGTATTAATAGATCAGGGTGTCAAACCGAATTAATATTGTTTGAAGACTTGAATTAATATGAGAAGGAATACAATCAAATCATCACAAAACAACATTATTTTGTCCATGTTATCACTTCCAAAGACATACAGTAGTGTGAGCTATATATAAACCATAGTAATATAAATATACAATCATAGAGGCTAAAAATAATGAACTTAGCTTTCGTTTGACACCTCGAAATATACAGATAAATATATAACTACAAACGCGCAGAAGGATATAGACTGAGGAATGAGTCACGGGAAGAACCAAAATAAATGATCACACGAGCGCATTTTTCAGCATTTTCGGATGAGCAGGTTTTTCCTCGTACTATTTTGAGCCTCTTTTGGCATTGGAACTGGAAACTAGATCGAAGGTAGATTATGTTAGGCAGTGTAATGTTTGAGAAACTTAGATTGCGAACCTGCCAACATACAATTGATCGTAAAAATTGCCGCAAGAATCGCTCGTGTAACACCGCCTCGAGTGTGCGGTTAAAAGGCCAAATCCAACGAGCACCTTCTCAACCATTTTCTCAGCAATTGTTCAGGTACTTTCGGCGTCTGTAATCAAGTGTTATATACAATCTGCCACTGCTATTAAGGGGCGGGTAGTTGCTTTATATAGACCTCCTTCTCCCTTATGTTTAGCCCCACTAGTTTTAAGATTTAAGATGTTCGTTCCATTAGTTTGGCGATTATGAGATCTTTCGCCCCATTTGTTTGTCAATATTAAGACCTGTTGTGCCATTTAGGTGTTGATGTTTTCCTGGCGAGCGATAGCGATCCTGTAATTAAAGGAAGAACCGGCCTTTGGCCGAGATACTTTTCTGCCGAAAAAAAATAAAATTTTATTTTGAAAGGAGATCTAGATATTTTTGTTTATTTATAAGCTTGATGGAGGTCTAGCGAGGAAACTAAAAATATATATTGATGCATAAATAAATATACCAAAAAATATATATATTGATGCATAAATAAATATACCAAAAAAATATATATTGATGCATAAATAAATATACCAAAAAAATATATATTGATGCATAAATAAATATACCAAAAAAATATATATTGATGCATAAATAAATATACCAAAAAAATATATATTGATGCATAAATAAAATTTTAAAAAGACCTCCGTCTACGTATTGTGAAAAACCTGTTATCCTCCGGCAAATTGTGGGGTTGAGTGAGTGAAGGGGGGGGACAGTGAATGAAGGAGGATGCATGTTTTTCATAATACGTGTTGCTAGCCCCAAACGCGCGAGCAACTGTGGCTTTCAACCATCCGACACATCCCCTTTTATTAATGTGCATCACACATGTTACATACAAATAAGGTTTGTGTTTTGTTTTACCCTACTGTGGAAAGACTACGGATACACCACTCCTGCCGGGGCCTCACGCAGTGGCATGACTCAGTCCTGTCGAACTGAGCTCATGACACTGGTGGCATTGCCCCGGAGGATAGCCATCCCTAGTCTTTGCTTGAGCCAGAGGGTTTCCCGGGGTTCTCCTGAAACTTCTCTGATTTTACGGCCTATTTCATTCACCATCTTAAGGGTGGTGGGGCCGAAGACTCCTGAAGTTTCGAATGCCAGGGGCTCGAACTGATGAATTCTGGCGATGGCTTGATATTTTTCTCGCTTTTTATTTTCTGCTATCCGGGCGGCTTCACCTGCTTCGTCGGCGTTTCTGGCGGCGTTGGTTGTGGAGAAAGTGTCAACACATGTGGCATCCCACACGAGGCACCGGCCATTCTTGTAAGGGAAAGTGGTCATCCCATCTGGCCGTTTGCCGTCTTCTCTGTGAAGTCCATGTGGTTCGAGGATTGATGCACAGTTAGCACTCTGCAGGGCCCGTTTTATGACATTATTTAGTGCAGAGTGTCTTGGCAGGCGGCCTGCGTTGTAATTACATGACAAGGCATGGTGACCTTGAGCATCCATCCTCCCATCACACTTGCAAGTGTGTGGGTGACAAACTGCCGCACCCACTCTGAGCGCGATGGCGACCCGGAGCGCTTCAGCATCCAAGTGAGTTCCAAGAGGTGGGATGGGGATGGCGTGTAACCACAAGCCACTCTCCGAACGGGCGGCTGCCTGGAGGCGTGCTTTTGCAACCTGGTCTGCATTGGTTAGGAGATTTTCTTGAGTTTTCTTCGCCGAGATGGTATCCCACGCTTTCTGCTTGCTCCTGGAGGTACCCTGAGGCTCCTCCTCTACTCCTGTACTTCCCTTCCAGGTGTTAATCGCTGCTGTTACGTCCCCATTAAGTGTCATTCCGGGTTTAGAATAAAGGATGGACAATACGAGGTCGTTGGTCGCGATGAGGGAAGAGATAAAGGCTGGGGAGGCAATATCCGAGGCTCTCCGTATGCCCAAGCCCCCGAGGCGGACAGGAAGGGTGGCTTGTGTCCAGGCCCGTTCTTTAAATTCCACGTTGGTGATGCTGGTCACTGCTTCTCGGATTATGCTGTCTAATTCTTGGAGGCCGCCATTGTTCGTGTAAGTCATCGATGTGCGCAGGAGGTATTGGAGTTTTGGGATGGAGAAACAGTTCTTGAGCAGGGCCAGAGCTGAGTGGGCATCGATGTGTATCAGGCGACTCACGAGACGTTGAAGCTCCTCCTTTTTAACTTGAAGTGCTGGTGGGATTGCTGCCAGAGTTAGTGGGGAACCTAATAGGGTTTGCTGGTGCTCCTGAAGGATCTTTACATCTGGCAATATGTTTCGGAACAGGGCCTGAGTCTCTTCTCCTTGTTCACGTGTGTGGTTGAGGAGAACAAGTTCACATTTGGTGTCATTTATCACTAGCCCGGCCTGGCCGAGGTCAGTTATGATGTTATTTAGGTCGGTTAGAACGTTCTCTACTGACCCACCCAAGGTTGCATCGTCCAGGTACCATACATTCAGCTCTGACCTTACTTTGTTAGCTGCTGCATCCACCCCTATTGAGAAAAGAGCAGGACCACCTGGATCTCCCTGCTGTAACCCGGTCTCTGATGGGATTACCGTCTCGCCAAAAATCAGGATTGAAGGTTTGGAATAAGCCTGCCAAAGTAGGGGGTACAGAGTGGGGATGTGTTCTTGAGCTGCACGGAGGAAGACATCCCTGCGGATGCTGTTGAATGCGTTCCGCATGTCAATCTTTAGAAGCACTCGTTTTTCTTGGGCTTGGCTGAGGTAGGTGCGGGTTGCGTGTACAGCAGCTTCACACCCCCCTGGAGTTCCGAAACCTAGTTGAACTGGTCTTAAGTGTTGACCTAGGCCATTCGAGAGTGGTTTCAAACCCACCTTTGTGGCAAGGCGGCGGAAGGTGTTCCCTACTGCTATTGGGCGCACGCCGCCATCTTTTTTTGCCAGTGCACAGAGTGATGCCCCAAAAAATAGGGGTGTGGCACAGTCGGGTACTTCCCCTCTTAAAACCATGTTGATGAATTTGGTGAGGGTTTCCAAGAGTGCCTCCCCAGCAGCTCCTGATCCCTGAACCAAGAGGCCTTTGAGGTGGGCGGGTCGGATACCATCTGGGCCCGCGGATGAGCCTGCTGGGAATGAAGTCACTGCGGTGACCACCTGCTCCTTCGTGACAACTAAAGGTTGGCGCATCTGGTCATTTGGGGCAGGGGGGAGGTTTAGGTCCCTAGGTGTAGGTGGGTGCTTTTCTTGTAGGGCTTCAACAACTTCGGTGCCTTGACCAGCAAAACCTTCTGAAGAGGACAACAGTCAGACAACAGTCTGAAATATACCAAAAAAATATCCTCTCCCACCCTTAATCTGGCTTCCGTCTAGTTGTCCATAGTAAACGCGGCCTAATGCAAAAGGGACCCGATTTTATGCCAGAAAAAAAAATGTCGGTCGAAAATTGCCAGGAAAATACCTCGTGAGCCTCCTCCACCTTAAGGGGCATGGTGACCTTGAGCATCCATCCTCCCATCACACTTGCAAGTGTGTGGGTGACAAACTGCCGCACCCACTCTGAGCGCGATGGCGACCCGGAGCGCTTCAGCATCCAAGTGAGTTCCAAGAGGTGGGATGGGGATGGCGTGTAACCACAAGCCACTCTCCGAACGGGCGGCTGCCTGGAGGCGTGCTTTTGCAACCTGGTCTGCATTGGTTAGGAGATTTTCTTGAGTTTTCTTCGCCGAGATGGTATCCCACGCTTTCTGCTTGCTCCTGGAGGTACCCTGAGGCTCCTCCTCTACTCCTGTACTTCCCTTCCAGGTGTTAATCGCTGCTGTTACGTCCCCATTAAGTGTCATTCCGGGTTTAGAATAAAGGATGGACAATACGAGGTCGTTGGTCGCGATGAGGGAAGAGATAAAGGCTGGGGAGGCAATATCCGAGGCTCTCCGTATGCCCAAGCCCCCGAGGCGGACAGGAAGGGTGGCTTGTGTCCAGGCCCGTTCTTTAAATTCCACGTTGGTGATGCTGGTCACTGCTTCTCGGATTATGCTGTCTAATTCTTGGAGGCCGCCATTGTTCGTGTAAGTCATCGATGTGCGCAGGAGGTATTGGAGTTTTGGGATGGAGAAACAGTTCTTGAGCAGGGCCAGAGCTGAGTGGGCATCGATGTGTATCAGGCGACTCACGAGACGTTGAAGCTCCTCCTTTTTAACTTGAAGTGCTGGTGGGATTGCTGCCAGAGTTAGTGGGGAACCTAATAGGGTTTGCTGGTGCTCCTGAAGGATCTTTACATCTGGCAATATGTTTCGGAACAGGGCCTGAGTCTCTTCTCCTTGTTCACGTGTGTGGTTGAGGAGAACAAGTTCACATTTGGTGTCATTTATCACTAGCCCGGCCTGGCCGAGGTCAGTTATGATGTTATTTAGGTCGGTTAGAACGTTCTCTACTGACCCACCCAAGGTTGCATCGTCCAGGTACCATACATTCAGCTCTGACCTTACTTTGTTAGCTGCTGCATCCACCCCTATTGAGAAAAGAGCAGGACCACCTGGATCTCCCTGCTGTAACCCGGTCTCTGATGGGATTACCGTCTCGCCAAAAATCAGGATTGAAGGTTTGGAATAAGCCTGCCAAAGTAGGGGGTACAGAGTGGGGATGTGTTCTTGAGCTGCACGGAGGAAGACATCCCTGCGGATGCTGTTGAATGCGTTCCGCATGTCAATCTTTAGAAGCACTCGTTTTTCTTGGGCTTGGCTGAGGTAGGTGCGGGTTGCGTGTACAGCAGCTTCACACCCCCCTGGAGTTCCGAAACCTAGTTGAACTGGTCTTAAGTGTTGACCTAGGCCATTCGAGAGTGGTTTCAAACCCACCTTTGTGGCAAGGCGGCGGAAGGTGTTCCCTACTGCTATTGGGCGCACGCCGCCATCTTTTTTTGCCAGTGCACAGAGTGATGCCCCAAAAAATAGGGGTGTGGCACAGTCGGGTACTTCCCCTCTTAAAACCATGTTGATGAATTTGGTGAGGGTTTCCAAGAGTGCCTCCCCAGCAGCTCCTGATCCCTGAACCAAGAGGCCTTTGAGGTGGGCGGGTCGGATACCATCTGGGCCCGCGGATGAGCCTGCTGGGAATGAAGTCACTGCGGTGACCACCTGCTCCTTCGTGACAACTAAAGGTTGGCGCATCTGGTCTTTTGGGCAGGGGGAGGTTTAGGTCCCTAGGTGTAGGTGGGTGCTTTTCTTGTAGGGCTTCAACAACTTCGGTGCCTTGACCAGCAAAACCTTCTGAAGAGGACAACAGTCAGACAACAGTCTGAAATACACCAAAAAAATATCCTCTCCCACCCTTAATCTGGCTTCCGTCTAGTTGTCCATAGTAAACGCGGCCTAATGCAAAAGGGACCCGATTTTATGCCAGAAAAAAAAATGTCGGTCGAAAATTGCCAGGAAAATACCTCGTGAGCCTCCTCCACCTTAAGGGGGATCACCGGCTTTTTTTTTTATCTCTCTCTCCTTTTCTCTCTTTCCCTGGCTTGTATCCATTCGGCCCCATTCAGCCAACTGTTTAAGACGTTTATCCCCATCCAGGTGTCGATTTCTTCCTGGCGAGCGATAGCGAGCCAGCATTGTATGGAGAAATCCGGCTTCGCCGGAGAAATTTTTCTATCGAAAAATGTACAAATTTAGCTTGTCAAAACAAATATATATATATATATGCTGGCTCGCTACCACTTGCCAAGAAAATATTGACACCTGGATGGGGGTAAACGTCTTAAAACAGTGGGATGAATGGGGCCGAATAGATATAAGCCAAAGAGAGAGAGAGAGAAAAAGAGAAAAAAGCGAGGTGGGCTCCCTTAATGACAGGCTGAGGAAGTTGTGGGAAGGAAGCTGGACCGCAAATTTCATAACTTATTACTTTTAAGGATATAACCCGTGTGTTGCGTGTGTGAGACTAATGTGGGGGTAATGTTTGTGGCTGTGTGTGTTGCGTGTGTGGATCTTCTGTGGGGGTAATGTTGAGTGCGTGTGTTTATATGTGCGTGTGTTACTGTGGGCGTAATGTTTGTGGGGATACTGTTTGTGGGGATACTGTTTGTGGCTGTGTGTGGGACTTCTGTGGGGATAATATTTGTGGGAGTAAAGTTTGTGTGCGTGTGTTTATATGTGCGTAATGTTTGTGGGGTCAGGGGATACTGTTTGTGGCTGTGTGTTGTGTGTGTGGGACTTGTGGGGATAATATTTGTGGGAGTAAAGTTTGTGTGCGTGTGTTTATATGTGCGTAATGTGTGTGGGGTCAGGGGATACTGTTTGTGGCTGTGTTTTGTGTGTGTGGGAATTCTGTGGGGGTAATGTTTGTGACTGTGTATGCGTGTGCGTTTGCTTCTGTGTGCGTGTGCTTGAGTGTGTGTATTTGCGTACGATTGTGCTTTGTTGAGTGTGTATGCTTATAATATATGTGTGTGTGTGTGTGTGTGTGTGTGTGTGTATGTTTGTTTGTGAGTGTGTGCGTTTGTTTATTTCCTAGAGATGCAACACTCTCTGACGACAAACATTTCCTAGATTTCTCGTTTGATCTTGACCGCACCCTCTCCTACATCGTTTCGCGTTTCTTGTATAAAACCTGTTCCTCGTTAGCTGAGTGAAGTATATTGACGCCGTGCTCTATTGTATGACTGCTTAAATAATGCGTGGTATAATTATAAACTTGATGCTTAAAAGCTTTCAGTGCCTTTAGAGGAAATAATGTTTATTTCATCACAACATCCATCTATACATACATACATACATACATGCATATATACACATACATACATACATGCATATACATACATACATACATACATATATACATACATATATATACTGTATATATATATATACAGTATATATATATATACAGTATATATTTACTGTACATACATATGGTGTACTAAAAACCAGTTATCAGCTGCGGTTTTCATAATTTAATTCCTGAGAAATATCCCAGTCTGGCTACAAGCAGAAGATATATTGCATATTGTGAAGTATGTCAAAGTGAAACAACTAAACTCACATATCAGTAAACTGTATGACTGAAGGCGACAGTTGTAACCCCTTATGTACCGGCTACGGCCTTTTAACTGTTTTCTAGCTACTATTAGACGATTGTATTAAGTTTATAAAGGGTCTCCAGCAATATAAATGCTGTGCTCTATCTCACTTAACCTATTTTGTACTACCATAGATCCTTCTTAAGCTGCACAAAATCTTCTAAATATATCAAGAATAAACTTTAAAACACGTCGCCAGTACAGAATGGGTTAATTCAATCGAGCTGCTACCAACGAGTATACAGTATTCTACTTCCAATGATCTTTCGGTGTTAAAATCTTAAGAAATGTATAACAGTAGGTAGTGAATCCATAGATAGATAGATAGATAGATAGGTAGTGAATCCATGCAATAAAATCATTCCTGGATATACGAGGCCCTAAAATTGTAACCAAATCTACTTTACCCCTTCACCACCATGACGTACTTTTCATCATACTCTGGTTACCATTAGACTATTTTCTTTAGTTTGTAATCTACCTCTACGACTCAAATGGGTAAATACGATCTCCATAAACCCTCTTCATAACTTAGGTCCTTCTTAAACTGAATACAATCATATAATTTTAGCCAGAATCAAAGGTATAAAGGCGTCATGGTGCTGAAGGGGTTAATTTGCAACACACACTCAGTTCGGCCAGTGGAACAGAACACTGAACGTACTGTCAAAATGCGTCATAATCTTCAAGGGGTTAATGTCGCCTCATATAAGGGAATAGACGCAGTAGGGGGAGGAGAAAGTCAGTCAGTCCGTAGCCAATCCTTACTCCCACAAGGGGTAGGGAGGATCAGCAAGAGACACGAGAAAGGAAAAGGGAAGTGACAGGAGAAGAATACATATAACAGGAGAAATAAGACAAACACATAGCTATTCCTGTCCTGCCCAGCCAAAGTAAGCATGTGTACCAGCTTTGGATATGCTATACACTCGTAAGGGTGTCCCAACACGCGAGACATTGGTTAATTGTGATAATAACTACCTGGGAGGCACATTACCGTTTTTCTCGCCTTCCCGTTTAGGAACTCTTCTGTAAAATTACTCATTATTAGCAAGGTTTTGCTTCGTGGGGTCGTAGCCATTTAACTTAGCATGATATTCTATAAACTATATTCATGCACATGAAGTGCATGAATTAATTTGATATAAAATCATGATACGCTATATTCTGTCTATATATATATATAACTGAATACATAATTATATATTATTTATTTGTCTGTTTGGGTCCCTCTAGCGGCTAGCCCTACTAGCTCTTCGGAGTATGGAGATGAGAGTTGGATGAGGTACTTAAAGGGGCCCAAAATATGATTTTAACGATGGGGAAAAAAAAACAAAAAAAAACAAACAGCGCACTGCGGGTACCTAGGCTAATATTGAATATAATATTGCCCAGAAAGAAGGGAAAGGTTTTCTTTAACCTCTCATTTGATATATTTGTTGTGCCGACACTTGCATTCATAGTAATATGATAATGTATAATTCCATATACTTTTATCAATGGGCTTTAACCTGTACCGGTATCCGACATAATAGGAACAAATTATACTGGTAAACTTTCTGCATAATAGCTTTCGAGTCAAACAAATGTTCGTAAACACGAAAACAAATATATGTGGTTTTCTTGAGATCTGGCGGACTTGTGTAGGTACTGTATGTTGATCAGGGTGTAAAACGAAAGCCGAGTCCTTTACTTTATAGTCTTTATTACTGTTTAGGTAAAGCTAAAAATATGTTGTTTTTCTCCAAAATTATGCCTTTGGAAGTGATAAGATGGCCAAAACAATAATATTTCCTGTTAATTATGCCTTTGGAAGTGATAAGATGGCCAAAACAATAATATTTCCTGTTAATTATGACTTTGGAAGTGATAAGATGGCCAAAACAATAATATGTCCTGTTAATTATGACTTTGGAAGTGATAAGATGGCCAAAACAATAATATTTCCTGTTAATTCCCTTGTATTCTTCCTCATATTCATTCAAATCTTCAAACAAAATTTAAAAACAAATTTAAGTTAGGATCACGTCTCTCAAGGCCTACTACCTGTACAGTATATTATACCACGGGACCTCACGAGTCCGGGGGCAGGACCTCACACCTTGACACCCTGGCACCCATAACGGGACCACAGCAGGTACAGTCCGCCACATAAGTGCTGTTCCTCTCCGTGATCTTATACATGGAAATATAATGCGCATGATTGACTTACGAGTTTAGTTTCTTACGCAGTGGTCAACTCATCTGATTAGTCAACTGCTGATGGATTGGTCCCGTAAGTTAAGGAGGGGTGGTTAAAAAAACACATATTACCCCCCCCCCCCTCTCCCCCTTAACAAATAAATACACACACACACAACTTGATAATTAAAACCAACTTTGAATATCCTTAATATTTGGGCACGAGGACAAGGTCATACCGGTACTTATTTATTCCCCAGTCTAATATACCAGTACACAAATATAAATACTTGTTAGATATAGTAAATTATTGATAATATAATTATTATTAAATGCCCATTGTAAAATACCGGTACGTCCGCTACTCTGGAAATATAAAGCTCACTTGGTAGGTTATACCTTATTCCAAGTAGGTAGGTCGGAAATCGTAAACCCTAACCTCTGTAACCCAAAAAGGGCTAGAGTAAATGGGTTCTACATGCCCACATCTATTCCCTGGCTGACCCTTCCCAACTGGTAGAAATATTAGCTGGATTACTCTAGTCGGTTGTGAGTTATAGATGTAAATGTTCAAGGGTTTTAGCCTACGTATTTTGAACAGGGTATGGTGTATATATTAGCCTTGTGTTTACCTACAGACTCATTACTCATTGTTTATATACGGCAGGTGAAATTGAGATCAAGGACAACGAAATTTAAATGTTGAAATGAGGATGGAGGACAGGAAGGGAGAACGAGTATGAGAGAGAGAGAGAGAGAGAGAGAGAGAGAGAGAGAGAGAGAGAGAGAGCGAGAGCGAGAGCAAGTGTGTGTGAGTGAGTGAGTGAGAAGTAGAAGATGGAGACAGATGTGGGAAGGAGAGAAGAGATGGGAAGGTAAGGAACCACGAACGGCAGGTGGGGCAATAGGGAAGTTAGTTAGTTAAAAATAGGACTTGAGAGGCTATCAACCCTTCTGGATTATTTAAGGGGAGATATCGACTTGAGGGATTTTTTTCTAGACCCCTTTATCCCTCATGTTTAGCCCCATTGCTTTTGAGATTTTAAGACGTTCGCCACATTAGTTTGGCAATTTTAAGAACTTTTGCCCCATTTATGTCACTTTTAAGACCTTTCGTGCCATTTAGGTGTCGAATTTTTCCTGGCGAGCGATAGCGAGCCTGTAATTTAAGAGGACTCGGCCTTCGGCCGGGACATTTTTCTACCGAAAAATGTACAAATTTATCTTGAAAGGAGGTCAAGGGGGTGTATTTCCAAGCTTGATGGAAGTCTAGGAAACACACTAAAAACCTCCCCTTAAGCCAGCACACTACGGTAAGGCAAGAATAGCGTCAGGAATGGAGCCCCTTGAGAGAGAGAGAGGTGTGGAGAAGCGAGGGAATGAAGGAGAGAGTGTGTGTGTGGGTGGGTGGAGACTTGGGGTTGGAAGGGGGGGGGGGCCGGACAGAGAAGAGATGGGAGGATAAGGAACCACGAACGGCAGGTAGAAAAAGAGAAGAGATCAGTGGGGAAGCAGAGAATGGCTGATGAGAGGCTGGAGGAGGTGGGGGAGCACTAGCGAGGTAAACTGCCTTGTTCCTTCGTGTGCAAGGGGTCATGGGCACCTGTGTGGAATTGCATCCTCAACTGTTTGATATACGAGAGACTTGAAGGAAGAACTTGGGTGCAAAAGAGAGAGAGAGAGAGAGAGAGAGAGAGAGAGAGAGAGAGAGAGAGAGATAGAGAGAGAGAGAGAGAGAGAGAGAGAGAGAGAGAGAGAGAGAGAGAGAGAGAGAGAGAGAGAGAGAGAGAGAGAGAGAGAGAGAGAGAGAGAGAGAGAGAGAGAGAGAGAGAGAGAGAGAGAGAGAGAGAGAGAGAGAGAGAGAGAGAGAGAGAGAGAGAGAATTAGTAAGCCAGAAAGGTAAGCAAGAAACAACAGAGAAGAGGTGCCTCGGATGAAGGGACTAAGGTGGGGCCCTAGCGAGGTAAACTGCCTTACTCCCTCGTGTGCAAGGGGTCATGGGCAGTGACGGGGAGGTATGATAGATAGATAGATGGATTGTTAAATAGATAGATAGATGGATAGATATAATACATCAATGAAGTGTTTGGTATAGAGATAGATAGATAGATCGATATTTAGATAGATAGTTAAATATATAGTTATATAGATAGATACATCGATAGATAGTTATATCGATAGTTATAATCTATCAATGGACTGTTTGCTATAGAAATAAATAGATAAATGGATAAAATACTTGGGTTAATTGTGGGGATAGCAGATAAAGAAACAGTGATTGACATATAATTATTGATTTAAGGGGGGTGACCTGTTTTTGTTCTGTCCTTTTCTATCTTACTCTGGCTTGTATCCATTTGGCCCCATTCAGCCTACTGTTTTAAGACGTGTATCCCCATCTAGGTGTCGATTTCTTCCTGGCGAGCGATAGCGAGCCAGCATTATATGAAGAAATCCGGCTTCGCCGGAGACATTTTTCTATCGAAAAATTTACAAATTTAGCCTGCTGTCAAACAAAAATAAAAAATATGCTGGCTCGCTACCGCACACCAGTAAAAAATTGACACCTGGGTGGGGATAAACGTCTTAAAACAGTAGGCTGAATGGGGCCGAATGGAGAAAGAGAGAAAAGGACAGAACAAAAAGCAGGTCACCCCCCCCCCCCTTAATGGGCAGCAAAGGAATAATGGCTGAAAACAAAAACATCGAACGTAACTTCTTCTCTCAGTTAAATATAGTCGATGTACTGCCGTGGGATAAAATGAAATTGTTTAAGGGGAGGTATTCAGTTTGTTCCCTAGACCTCCATCAAGGTTAAAATTACACCCCCTTTGACCCCTTTCAAGATAAATTTGTACATTTTTCGGTAGAAAAATGTCCAGGCCGAAGGCCGCTTCCTCTTAAATTACAGGCTCGCTATCGCTCGCCAGGAAAAGATTGACACCTATATGGCACGAAAGGTCTTAACATTGACATAAATGGGGCGAAAGTTCTTAAAATCGCCAAACTAATGGGGCGAACGTGTTAAAATCTCAAAAGCAATGGGGCTAAGCATGAAGGAGAAAGGGGTCCAGAAAAAAAATCCCTCAAGTGGAAATCTCCGCTTAAGGGGACACTGGGTTTTTTTTGGTCGATTATTTCATATATTTGTCATATGTTTAGTTTCCTCCCTAAACCTCTATCAAACTTAAAAAAAAAAAAAATCCATTAGATCCCCCCTTCTAGATTAATCCATTAGATCCCCCCTTCTAGATTAATCCATTAGATCTCCCCTTCTAGATTAATCCATTAGATCCCCCTTCTAGATTAATCCATTAGATCCCCCCTTCTAGATTAATCCATTAGATCTCCCCTTCTAGATTAATCCATTAGATCCCCCTTCTAGCCTAATTTATAAATTTTTCGGTGCCGGTTCTTCTAAAATTACCGGCTCACTATCGTACGCCAAGACAAAAATCCACACGTAAATATCACGAAAGATATAAATATGGACAAATAAATGGGGTGAAAGGTCTTAAAATCGATAAACTAATGGGGCAAACATCTAACAATCTGAAAACTAATAGCGCTAAACATGAGGGAGAAGAGGATCTAGAAAAAATTACCCATCTCCCCTTGAACCCCTTCGGTACCGGTGACGTCCTTGTTTATTGGATTACAGCTCCATTTAGACGATATTATGAAGGGGAGGTATTTAGTGTGTTTCCTAGACTTCCATCAAGCTTAAAATGACACCCCCTTGAGTCCCTTTCAAGATAAATTTGTACATTTTTCGGTAGAAAAATGTCGTGGCCGAAGGCCGGTTCCTCTTAAATTACAGGCTCGCTATCGCTCGCCAGGATAAAATCGACACCTGAATTGCACGAAAGGTCTTAATATGGGGTGAAAGTTCTTAAAATCGCTAAACTAATGGGGCAAACGTTTTATAATATCAAAAGCAATGGGGCTAAACATGAGGGAGAAAGGGGTCAAGAAAAAAATCCCTCAAGTGGAAGAAATCCCCTCCCCTTAAATGAGATAGTCTGGCAGCCATTTAATGGGTAGACGTCATTTAATGGGTAGACGTCATTTAATGGGTAGACGTCATTTAATGGGTAGACGTAATTTAATGGGTAGACGTCATTTAATGGGTAGACGTCATTTAATGGGTAGACGTCATTTAATGGGTAGACGTCATTTCTAGGCTGAACAAAAGCGTCCAATAGTTGCCCGAATATAACGAAAAGGACGTCACCGGTAGAGAAAGGGTTAGGGGGGGGAGGTACTGTGGTCTTTTTCTGCCCTCCCCTCCCCTTCTCCTTCTTGTTTAGCATATTTGTTTTGAGATTTTAAGACGTTCGTTCCATTAGTTTGGCGATTTTGAGACCTTTCGCCCCATTTCTTTGTCAATATTAATACCTTTCGTGCCATTTACTTGTCGATTTTTTTCCTGGCGAGCGAAATCGAGCCTGTAATTTTAGAAGGATCTCGCATATTTTTCTACCGAAAAATGTACAAATTTATCTTGAAAGGGGGTCTAGGGGGTGATATTTTTAGCTTGTTGGAGGTCTAGCGAAGAAACAAACACAAATATATAAACACAAATATATAAATTCATAAATACAGACCAAAAAAAAACAAGCACTATTAACCCTCTCCGACATATGACGCGATTTTGTGCCGATTAGGGATACTAGCCTTTGTTACCATCAGGGGTATTTAGAAACCTTTAGTTTAGTTACTTCAACCTCTGCAGTTGTCTTTGAGTTAGCTGTGGGCAGAAAACTAATTTTGGAGAGGTAATTATAAGAGTGAGAGAACTATTTCTTATTGCTAATCTGGCAACCTCTGCGTCATATGAGTCTGAAGGGGTTAAGACTCCGGGAATGAGTCATGTGACGGGAAGGAGAGGGGGGGGGTTAAGAGGAGTGTGTGTGTGTGTGTGTGTGTGCGTGTGCGTGTGTGTGTGTGCGTGTGCGTGTGTGTGTGTGTGGAAGGGACTTGATGAGTTAGACTGTGTGTGTGGGAAATGTGATTGGCGGATTTCATGTTACCTTGAACACAGTCACTAACCTCTTTTAAGGAGGGGTTTCCTGAACATCTTTCTCCCTAATGTTTAGCTCCATTAATGTTGAAATTTTAAAACATTAGCCCCATTAGTTTGGTGATTGTAAGACCTTGCGTGCCATTTAGGTGTAGATTTATTCCTGGAGAGCGATAGCGAGCCTGCAGTTTAAAAGGAATTGGCCTTCGGCCTGGAGGGGGATCTTGGGGATGTTTGTTTTTAAGCTTGATGAATGTCTAGGGAATAAACTGAAAACATAATTAATAAATATATCGGCCAATAATACCCCCCCCCCCCATTAAGGGAGGAGGATTCGTTGTGTTACTTGGGCAAGATAAGTTAACTAGGCCCGATAGCTTAGCTAGCGTAATTTAGGTTAGATAGATCAAGTTAAGTATCGAGCATATCCCTTTGAATGTCGTATGCAAACACATGAAAGAGCTCAAATTACGCGGCCGATACAGATGACCACACAGAGAGAACCTTGGGATCTGTGGATAAGTGAGTCATCGATTGTTTGCTTCAAAGAAAACAACACATAATATAAATGGTAATGGAGACAATGTGTTATCCCCTGGTAATGGAGACAATGTGTTATCCCCTGGTAATGGAGACAATGTGTTATCCCCTGGTAATGGAGACAATGTGTTATCCACTTCAAGATTGTGACGCATGTTGACGTTTTCTTTTTGGCTATCATTAGACGATTATATACAGCTTAGGACAAGTCTTTGGGAAGTACGAGAAGAGGGTAAAATCTATCTCAATTAATCCTCCGACTATAATATGCCCTTCCAAATCTATCTCAATTAATCCTCCGACTATAATATGCCCTTCCAAATCTATCTCAATTAATCCTCCGACTATAATATGCCCTTCCAAATCTATCTCAATTAATCCTCCGACTATAATATGCCCTTCCAAATCTATCTCAATTAATCCTCCGACTATAATATGCCCTTCCAAATCTATCTCAATTAATCCTCCGACTATAATATGCCCTTCCAAATCTATCTCAATTAATCCTCCGACTATAATATGCCCTTCCAAATCTATCTCAATTAATCCTCCGACTATAATATGCCCTTCCAAATCTATCTCAATTAATCCTCCGACTATAATATGCCCTTCCAAATCTAAATATAATCGTCTATTAATAGCCAGAAAACTTAAGAAAAATGCGTAATCGTATCTTGAAAGGGTTAAGTGGAAAATAAATATTTAGATACATTAAGCATTATATCAAGGGGAGACAACCTTATACAAATCCGGGTGGATGGGACTCGTCAGCCTTGGTTGGCAACCTGTCTAGGGGAGTAAAGCTGATACAAATCCGTACTGCTTACCTAAGGGTAAGGCAGGTTAGTGGATGGATTAGCCGAACACCACTGTAGAAAAATAGTGCTAACAAGATATACAGAGGGCCTCGGAGTCAGACGGATCCTGAATTGAGTGGTCAATCCTGTAAGTCCTTCACTAAACTGGCTCGGGTTGTCCCTCTCACAGGGAATAGGTCCGCTTGGGGGCATTCTGTGTATGGCCACCCTCGTAAGGGGCGTAAGGCGTCCGGCAATAGATAGATAGAGAAACATTATATTGTAACCCCTTCTGTACCGGCGACGTCTTTTTCATTTTATTCTAGCTATATTTAAAGGATTTTGTGCAGCTTAAGGATTTGTGGTAGTAATATGGGTTAAGTGGGATAGTTTGAAGCCAGCCTCTCTCTCTCTCTCTCTCTCTCTCTCTCTCTCTCTCTCTCTCTCTCTCTCTCTCTCTCTCTCTCTCTCTCTCTCTCTCTCTCTCTCTCTCTCTCTCTCTCTCTCTCTCTCTCTCTCTCTCTCTCTCTCTCTCTCTCTCTCTCTCTCTCTCACTACCTTGCTCCTAATCAAAATACATATTGACACACATCTAGGTCAGCCATGAAAAGATAATATATATATAAATATATAAACACAAATGTTGATAATTAAATAGATAAACAATATGGATAAATAGAAATATAATTAAAATTCTTGAAAGGAAATCGGGGAGGGGGGATATTTTATCTTGGAGGTCTGGGAAAGCGTTAATTAATAATATGTTGCTCGATAATGGCACAAGCAAGCAAAACCAACAATAGTAATTGCAAAAACACCATAACCCCCCCCCCCCCTCCCTAACTTCATTGGTGAGGGGCCTGGGTTTTGTCGCTCCACTCATCTCCGTGTCTGCGTAATTTGACACTAGAGCAGGGTGTCAAACGAAAATTGGCATTCTTATTCGTTTTTATTTTTGTACATGCAAAGATAATATGATAGTTCACGGTTCTTATTACGTCTTTGGAAATGATAACATGGCCAAAATAACACAATTTGAGGTTAATTTTGCTGTATTCCTTCTCGTATTCATTCAAGTCTTCAAACAAAATTGCTCCATTTTGACACCTTGCACTAGAGCTCACGATATAATTACACGCCAATTGAAGATAGGGATTCAAGGCGGACTGTTGAGTGTGTGTGTGTGTGTGTGTGTGTGTGTGTGTGTGTGTGTGTGTGTGTGTGCGTGTGTGTGTGTGTGTAATAATAATAATAATAATAATAATAATAATAATAAACGGTTTATTAAAGAATGGCAGCCTCATGAGCTGAAAATACACATTTTACAATTTAGTGGATGAACATGAGATGTACAGATATGAGGATGGTAAGCTTAGTTTACAAACAAAATAAATAAATACAATAATGATGCATGTGCAGAATACAAATTATCATAAAATAACCATGAGAGTAAGTGATATACAGTACATTTACACATTTATTAACTTACTCATATACAGAACATACGTATATACACGTACGTGCGCACATACATATACATACATATATAGGAACATAAGAACATGCAGTAAGTGTGCACATGTCCGTATACACAAACGCTCACGTATGCACACAGACATACATACATACAGAAACTGTTTTGGTAAGTGAGGTAAAGAGGGTGCGGGTACTACAATGGGAGGTTAATCCTCGGTAGAGCAGGTGTGTGTGTGTGTGTGTGTGTGTATGTGTATGTGTGTGTGTGTGTGTGTGTGTGTGTGTGTGTGAGACAGAAGGCGAAATATGGAAGAGCTGGGCGTTCTATTGTTAAGGGTGGAAATACATGGATGAAGATACGCGAACACTTAATAATAGATAATGCTTATGCATAGATTTATAATCAGAAGTTGCGCTAGTGAGCAATATGTTCTCGCTCATATGTACGTATATTTACATACATATGTGCATATGACCATATAAATATAAATACACGTACAGTACATATATATTATATACCTTATATTCTCAACCGGGCTCGAACCATTGACAGCACGTACACACAGACATACATATACATAAATATATGCACATTACATGCATATATGCTCTTCTCTTATCCTACCTGATACTCTCAGCCGGGCTCGAACCACAAACAGTATACACTATACACATATATATATACATAAATAACGCATACATACATACACATATACGCACACATACATACACATATACTGCACATACATAGATACATATATACACATATACATAAACAAACTCAAGCAAATACATACATAATTATATACTAATACACACACGCACACACACTTATGCATATATTATTAAAGGTGGGGAGCGTATATATGGTGTGACAGACCGTTATTACACATTATTAATAATATTAACAATGGTTGGGATAGGACTATTTTTATATCTGTCAGTTCTTGCTCTTATTGGTTGGAGTGTGTTGAAATGACGAGCTGCACGTGTAGGTCTAGGGGCGTCTGGTGGAAGTAAGTTTCTGTGTCGTGGGTGAACAAGCAGCTTAGATGCAAACTGTTTGAGTGTGTTGTAGTGGTGGGTTGAAAGTGCAGGTATGCTAAGGGTGGTGAGAGCTTCCTCGTACCCTGGATATGTGCCACCCAGGATGATCCTGCATGCCCTCCTCTGAACTCTCTCCAGTTGACGTTGTTGTGTTAGGGTTAGAGAGGAGGACCAGGCGGGAGAGGCGTAGGTGAGCTTAGGGAGTATAAAGGTGTTATATATACTCTTCAGCTCATTCTCCGGCGCCCCCAGGGATCTCAACCGCCTTAGCATAGTGTGTGTGTGTGTGTGTGTGTGTGTGTGGGGGTGGGTGGGGGGGGGGGGGGGTCATATCAGCGTGACCAGAGTAGTCGTGCGGGACTGATCACGCCTCCAGGTATATTGCTACAGTCATACACACACTTACACACACACCATGTATAACTCGCCAATATATAGTTAGTTATAGCCTTTATACTATTCTACAGTATAAGGTATAAGGTACAGACACACACACACACACACACATCTTGCTAAATTTCTCCAAGGCTTAGTCAGTTTTAGCTTTTAAAGTATATATAATATAAGATCAGGTAGTGCTAAGACAACACACACATTAAACGACATTGACAATCAAGTATTTTTGTTCTTGCTACCGGTATATATGTTAAATATTAGATCACTTATGATAAACTCATTTAACATTAAAAGTTATCTATATAAGCAGATACAAGATCTAGCGTATATATAGGTAGATCAACATCTATTATTACAACATCTACTGTATATGATACAATCAATATAAAAGGCTGTCTCATAAGCGAAAAAAAGCATGAAATAATAGGTCCTCTTTGTGAGCCATTACATAATACACAAAGACCTCCTAGACACAAAAACCTTATACACACAAAGCAGCATTTCGTGAACATGCCAGACCTTAACCCCTTCAGCACCATGACTCCTTGTTACCTCTGATGCTGTATTGATGAAATGTTGTTAATACCACTGATGATGATATTGGCTATGTTTACGACCATGAGCCTTTTGAGAGGTAATGGTGGGATAAGGGGACATTGGTTATTTTTTTTTGGGGGGGTCTGTCTATTTGTTTAAATATTAATTTGTTTTGTTTTAGTTTCCTCGCTAAACCATCGTCAAGCTTTAAAAAAACACTCCCTAGACCCCCCCCCCCCTTCAAGATAAATTTGTAAATTTTTCTATACAAAAAATTTCCCGGCCGAAAGCCAGTTTCTCTTAAAATTTCAGTCTCGCTGTCGCTCGCCAGGAAAAAATCGACACCTAAATGTCAGGAAACGTTTTAACATTGACAACACATGGGGTGAACAATCTTAAAATTGCCAAACTAAATGGTCCAAACGTCTTAAAATTTGAAAACTAATAGGGCTAAACATGAGCAAGAAGAGGGGGGAGGGAGGGGGGGGGGGGGGGGGGGGGGGGCATAAAAACGACCCATCTCCCCTTTATGGGTGAGAAAGGGAGCAAGCATAAGGTTAGGGGAAGGGGTGTATAGAGGTTTATGACTGGGGGCAGGGTTTGGGGGAGGGGGTGGGGGCTGGGGACTGAATGGAGAGGCAGGGGGGGCTTAATGGGGAGACAGGGGGGCTGAATGGAGAGACAGGGGGGCTGAATGGAGAGACAGGGGGACTGAATGGAGAGGCAGGGGGGGCTTAATGGAGAGACAGGGGGCTGAATGGAGAGGCAGGGGGGGCTTAATGGAGAGACAGGGGGGGGCTTAATGGAGAGACAGTGGGGCTGAATGGAGAGGCAGGGGGGGCTTAATGGAGAGGCAGGGAGGGCTTAATGGAGAGGCAGGGGGGCTGAATGGAGAGGCAGGGGGGGCTTAATGGAGAGGCAGGGGGGCTTAATGGAGAGACAGGGGGGGCTTAATGGAGAGGCAGGGGGGGGCTTAATGGAGAGACAGGGGGGCTGAATGGAGAGGCAGGGGGGGGCTTAATGGGGAGACAGGGGGGCTGAATGGAGAGACAGGGGGACTGAATGGAGAGGCAGGGGGGGCTTAATGGAGAGACAGGGGGACTGAATGGAGAGGCAGGGGGGGCTTAATGGGGAGACAGGGGCGCTGAATGGAGAGACAGGGGGACTGAATGGAGAGGCAGGGGGGGCTTAATTGAGAGACAGGGGGAGATAATTGAGGCTGGGGACTGAATGGGGATGCAGGGGTGGAAGTGGTAGGGGGGCTGGGGATTAGTTGGGGAGGCAGGGTTAGAAGTGGTAATGAGGGCTTGGGGTGGTAGTGGAGGCTTGGGACTGAATGGGGAGGCAGGGGGGGGGGCTGAATGGAGAGATATTGGAAGGTAGTAGAGGTTGGGATCTGAATGGGGAGGCACGAGTGGTAGTGGTAGGGGGGGCTGGGGCTTGAATGGAAAGGCTGGAGTGGTAGTGAGGACTGGATAGAAAAGGTAATAGTAGTAGTAGTAATAATAGTAGGGGTAGTAACATGAATATTTGATTGTAGGAGCACTGTAGGTTGTGGACTTGAGTGCAAAATATAATAGGTCATTATAGGTGTGTGTGCCGGGGGGGGGGGGGGGGGGGATTGAGGACTGTATAAAAGAGGTGGTGGTGCTATACCCTGTTCCAAATAAGTCGGCTAAAACTCTTGACCATCAACCTTTCTAACTCACAAACGACTAGAGTAATCGAGCTAATACCTACCTTTTGGGGAAGGGTCAGCCAGGGAATAGGTGTGGAAATGTACAGCCCATTTGTTCTAGCCCTTTTTGAGTTACAGAGGTTAGTGTTCAGGATGTCTGGCCTACCTATGTGGAACAGGGTATAGGGATGGACCAACAGAGAGTAGGAGCTATGTGGAAAGGGGAAGGAGCGAAGGGGGGGGGGGGGGGGGGATGGAGAGGTAGTGAGGAGGATAAATAATCAGATGGAGGGGGATAGGGTAAGAGTGTATGGGTGGAGATAGAGGGAAGGCGAGATGGAAGGAGAAAGGAGTAAGGGACAAATTATGAACAAATTAGTGAGGATTTGTTAGGAGTGTATGGATGGAGATAGAATGATGGAGCGATGGAGGGAGTAGGAGTAAGGGATAGATAAAAGAGATTGGCGTAAAGAATATATGAAAACAGAGTTAGTTGGAAGGAATTAATGGATGGGGGTAGGATGGAAGGACTAGGGGAGGGAGTGGAAAGAGGGAAACCCCATTGCATCTCTCAGAGGATGACGTAAGCCCGAAAATATGGTTATATCATTATTTAGATTACGTAAACACAACAGTATATCAATAAATGTTTGATAATATATATATATATATATATATATATATATATATATATATATATATATATATATATATATATATATATATATATATATATATATATATATATATATATATATAATATTATATACCGGTATATATATACTGATACTGTATAATTATACAGTATATATACTGTATATATACATATACTGTATATATACATATATATATATATATATATATATATATATATATATATATATATATATATATACCGGTATATATACTGTATATATATATATATTATATATATATATATATATATATATATATATATATATATATAAATATATATATACCGGTATATATACTGTATATATAATATATATCCTGAACTTACTATATTGCACAACACTAGGAAATTATATACGATGGGCTTAGCGCGTTCAGTAAAAAAAATAAATAATTGTATTTGGGTAATAATTGCTTTGTTGTGGAAATGTTCTCTCTCTCTCTCTCTCTCTCTCTCTCTCTCTCTCTCTCTCTCTCTCCATGCAAGTAGCTTTTAAGGCCTAATCATCTAATGGTCTGAATGTTCTGTGTGATTATTATCTCTCTCTCACTCTCACACTCTCTCTCTCTCTCTCTCACACTCTCTCTCTCTCTCTCTCTCTCTCTCTCTCTCTCTCTCTCTCTCTCCATGCAAGCATTATATATATATATACTACGTAAGTGGGTGTGTGCATCTATTATTACTGTCTTCGTAGCGCAATGGATAAATGCACTGAATTTCGGTGTGAGCATCCTAGGTTCGAATCCCTGTGTATGGCCACCCTCGTAAGGGGAGTAAGGCGTCCGGCAATAGATAGATAGATAGGAGTAAAGTCGGTTGGTGGAGGGAACATAATAATTTATGTTTAATATCTACGAAAGATTGCATTGTCATGACTGTCTGCTTCTAGGTATCCATTGGCCCCCTTTAAATGATCTAGCAGCTATGAATACATCCCTCTCACTTTACCTTGTCCGAAGTTAGAGTAGCGACCACCACGAAGACGGCAGGTTTCCACTGAGCTCCTTGGGGCCTTCTTAGCACTCACAAGGTTGAAAAGTCGAAGAAGTGAACACTGCTGGTGAGAAGAGCTTTCCAGTTTCTTCACAAGCCATCACCCCACGCACAATCTCCCAACATTTCACTGGTATTCACGGGGTAGGAGAAAGGTAGACAAATATATCCCTTGCGATTGGAGTAGAAAAAGGCTAGGTTATTGGAGGTTGTGAGTAAATGCACATAGCGAGGTATCCCCCCTCTTTCACGTCTATACCTGCACTGGCTGTCTCTCTTTCTCTTACCTGTCCAGAGAGTCCAGATCCCTCCCTCCTCCTCCCTTCCTCCCCTGCGCGGTTCAGGTGCCGCTTACCTATTTGTAAACTCGAATGCTCCTTTCCATCTAAAGAAATCCATGGACACAATCTTCTCTTTGGCGTATCATTCATACTTACACGTACACAATAAATATTATGGGAGTATACGATCCGTAAGTTCTAAAGAAAATGCGTGTTTACGTTGGAGGGGATTTAAACTGGAACTCAACTAATGATCAAACAGTGGTGCCAAGTCTACCCGTGTCCATTCCAGCGCTGCCGCTAGCGTTCCCAGGTAAGGTAAGGGAGGGGGGCGGGGTCTTAACCCCTTCTATACCGGCGATGACTTTTTTATATATTATTTTAGCTATATTTAGACGATTTTATGCAGTTTAAGAAGGATCTGTGGTAGTAAAAAGAGTTGGGTGAGATAGTTTGAAGCCTGTTAATAGTGGAGGCCCTTTTTAAGCTGAACAAAATCGTCTAATAGTAGCCAGATTAAAGCTAAAAGGAGGGGTCGGTACAGAAGGGGTTAAGGGGACAGTGGCTGTTTGTTTGGTCTATTAATTCCTGTATTCATATATATATTTTTTTCCTCTCTAGACCTCCATCAAGCTTAGAAAAACACCCCCTAGACCCCCCCTTCAAGATAGATGTGTACAGTTTTCGGTAGAAAAATGTCCCGGCCAAAGGCCAATTCCTCTTAAAATTACAGGCTCGCTATCGCTCGCCAGGAAAAAATCGACACCTAAATGACACGAAGGGTCCTAATATTGACAAAGAAATGGGGTAAAAGGTCATAAAATCCCCAAACTAATGGAACCAACGTCTTAAAATCTGAAAACTAGTGGGGCTAAACATTAGGGAGAAGGGGGTCCAGAAAAACGGTCTGTCTCCCCTTAAGGGTGGTATCACACTGAACTACATCTCCAGTTCTTTCAAATGCATTGGTATTGCTAACTCTGACATGTAAGCAGAGGAGTAAATTAGCAAGATAAAGCTGTTTGAATGATGTAACTAAGTATGTATAGGAGACATTAACATTATACATACATTTAACTAAGTATGTATAGGAGACATTAACATTATACATACATTTAACTAAGTATGTATAGAAGACATTAACATTATACAAACATTTAACTAAGTATGTATAGGAGACATTAACATTATACATACATTTAACTAAGTATGTATAGAAGACATTAACATTATACAAACATTAACTAAGTATGTATAGGAGACATTAACATTATACATACATTTAACTAAGTATGTATAGAAGACATTAACATTATACAAACATTTAACTAAGTATGTATAGGAGACATTAACATTATACATACATTGGCATTGTTTATGCATACATTGGCATTGTTTATACATACATTGGCATTGTTTATACATACATTGGCATTGTTTATACATACATTGGCATTGTTTTAGTGTTGTAAGTATTGTTTTTATTATTCTATTACTCGGCTAGACTAGACTACAATTATTGAAGCAGATTAAGATGGATAACTCGTGAATAATAAATGTGAAAAAACACTGAATGGTATGATGAATGGAGTAAAACAAAATGTATACTATTACTACTACTGCTACTACTACTACTACTACTACTACTACTACTACTACTAATAAAAATAAAAATAATAACAATAAAAATAATAACAACAATAATACTGTATGTTCAATCCCTGGCCGGTGCAGAATTATATATACCGGTATATATAATGATCCTTACGAGGCTACTTGTAAAATACTAATTGACTGAAAAAATGGGCCTTAACCCCTTGAGAATCACAACGCATTTTGACAGTTTATTCTGGCTATCATTAGACGATTTTATGGAAGTTAGGAAGGATGTCTAGGAATCAGAGGGGTTAAGGGGAGATATCCACTTGAGGGATTATTTTCTTGACTTCTTTCTCCCTCATGTTTAGCCCCATTGTGTTTCTAATTTTAAGACGTTTGCCCCATTATTTTGACGATTTTAAGAACTTTCAACCCATTTCTGTCAATTTGAAGACCTTTCGTGCCATTTAGGTGTCGATTTTATCCTGGCGAGCGATAGCGAGCCTGTAATTTAAGAGGAACCGGCTTTCAGCCGGGACATTTTTCTACCGAAAAATGTACAAATTTATCTTGAAAGGGGCTCAAGGGTGTGTAATCTTAAGCTTAAAGGATATCTAGGGACCAAACTAAGAACTTCCCCTTAATGGTATCTCGGTTAACTCTTTAGCTCCCTCAATGTCTTCCTAAGCTGGATGAAATCGTCTAATTAGAGCCAGATTAAACGGTCTAAACGCGTCATGATCCTCAAAGGGTTAAGGGATGGTCTGGATTTGTTAGTCCCCCTTCTTCCTCTTGTTTAGCCCCATTCATTTTCAGATTTTAATATATTTGCCCCATTAGTTTGCCGATTTCAAGACCTTTCGCCCCATTTCTTTGTCAATATTTACTGTAGACCTTGTGTGCCCTTTAGGTGTCGATTTTTTCCTGGCGAGCGATAGCGAGCCTGTAATTGTGGAGGAAGCGGCCTTTGGCCGTGTCATTTTTCTACCAACAAATGTAGAAATTCATCTCGAAGGGTGATCTAATGAATGTTCTGTTAAGTTTGATGGAGGTCTAGGGAGGAAACTAAAAAATAAATAAATGAATACTGTATAACCACTGTCCCCTTAATATTGCTCTCTGATTCCAGGTAAGGTGCCACTGCTGCTGATTGGCTAAGGTGCGCCCAGGTGAGCGAGGGGGTAAGTGTTCCGACCATATCTTTCCGTTAAGGGAGCCCACCTCGCTTGTTTTTATCTTTCTCTCCCTCTCTCTTTGGCTTGTATCCATTTGGCCCCATTCAGCCTACTATTTTAAGACGTTTACCCCCATCCAGGTGTCAATATTTTCCTGGCGAGTAGTAGCGAGCCAGCATATATATATTTTTGTTTTGACAGCAAACTAATTTTGTACATTTTTCGATAGAAAAATGTCTCCAGCAAATCCGGATTTCTCCATACAATGCTGGCTCGCTATCACTCGCCAGGAAGAAATCGACACCTGGATGGGGATAAAAGTCTTAAAACAGTTGGCTAAATGGGGCCGAATGGATACAAGCCAGGGAAAGAGGGAAAAGGAGAGACAGATAACAAAAAAGCCGGTGACCCACTAAGTGCAGGATGGTGAGACTATTTAATGTGTGCTTTGTTGTGTCAATGGTACCACTAGACTGGCGGAGTACATAATATTGTGCCGTTGTATAAGTTGTATAAGGGGAAGGGAGATCGGCAGGAGTGTTCAAGTTATAGAGGTACAGTATTAGTTTATTAATTATCAGTGGTTGGAATGCTGTATGGCAGGGTGTTGATGGAATGCTGTATGGCAGGGTGTTGATGGAATGCTGTATGGCAGGGTGTTGATGGAATGCTGTATGGCAGGGTGTTGATGGAATGCTGTATGGCAGGGTGTTGATGGAATGCTGTGTGTCAGGGTGTTGATGGAGAGGATAATAAAGGGTACATAAGGTGCAACAGGAGAAGAGCAGTGCGGTTTTAGGAGGGGAAGAGGGTGTGTGGATCAGATTTATGAGGGGAAGAGGGTGTGTGGATCAGATTTATGAGGGGAAGAGGGTGTGTGGATCAGATTTATGAGAGGAAGAGGGTGTGTGGATCAGATTTATGAGGGGAAGAGGGTGTGTGGATCAGATTTATGAGGGGAAGAGGGTGTGTGGATCAGATTTATGAGGGGAAGAGGGTGTGTGGATCAGATTTATGAGAGGAAGAGGGTGTGTGGATCAGATTTTATGATGGGAAGAGGGTGTGTGGTTCAGATTTATGAGGGGAAGAGGGTGTGTGGATCAGATTTATGAGGGGAAGAGGGTGTGTGGATCAGATTTATGAGAGGAAGAGGGTGTGTAGATCAGATTTTATGATGGGAAGAGGGTGTGTGGTTCAGATTTATGAGGGGAAGAGGGTGTGTGGATCAGATTTTTGCAGTAAAACAGCTATGCGAGAAGTATTTAGCTAAGCATAAGGAGATATTGTGGGCTTTTATTAATTTAGAAAAAGTGTATGATCGTATGGATCGAGAAGCAATGTGGAAGGTGCTAAGGATTTATGAAATTGGAGGACATTAATTTTGTTAAGAGCAGTTAAGAGTTCTTATGAAGATAACAGAGCGTGTGTTAGAGTAGGAAATAATGAGTTGAGTAAATGGTTTGAGGTAAATGTAGGTCTGCGACAGGGTTGTGTAATGGCACTGGCTGTTTAATATATATATGGATGGTGTGGTGAGGGAGGTGAAAATGAGAACTATGGGTAGAGGATTGGGTTTAGTAGGAAAGAATGTTAGAGGTTGGGAGTTGAATCAGCTGCTCTTTGCTGATGACACAGCGTTGGTGGCGGATTCTGAGGAGAAACTGCAGCGGGTAGTCAAAGAGTTTGGTGTGGTTTGTGGGAGAAGGAAGCGGAGTTGAACGTCAGTAAAAGTAAAGTGATGGTGTGTGTGTGTAATAGAGATGCTCGTAGGGTGAATCTAGATGTGAGGCTGGATGGGGAAATACTGGAACAAGTGGAGTGTTTTAAATATCTAGGAGGAATGATAAGCAGGAGTGGAGGTATGGAAATGGAGGTAAAACAGAGAGTATGTGAAGGAAGGATAGATTTTTCTGAGCAATGGGAAGTATGTGGACGATGAAAAATCTCGGAATGGAAGTTAAAAGTGCAATATGTATCAAGGGATAGTTGTACCAACAGTTATGTATGGGGCTTAGACATGGGCTCTGAAGTAAAAAAGGATACGAAAGCTGGATGTGATGGAGATGAGCTGCTTGAGGAGTATGTGTGGAGTGACTCGTAGAGACAAATTGAGGAATGAATAGATACGTAGGAGATTGGGGCAGCAGGAACATTTCTCGGCCAGAGTGGATAGAAGGGTGCTGAGCTGGTATGGACATGTTAAGCGAATGGAAGATAAAAGGCTTACAAAGAGAATATGTGAGTCAGATACAAGGGGAAGTAGAGGGGTAGGAAGACCTCCATGGAGATGGAGAAACTGTGTAGGACAAGCTTTGGAAGATAGAGGAATGACTATGGATCAGGCAAGAGAAGTGGTAATAAATAGGAATGAATGGAGAATGCTAGTGAAGATGAGTGTAAACGGGATTAACCTGTAGGTATTACCTGTGAAAGAAATGGCTAAACAATGCCATAAACTGCGGCATGATACAGACCTTCAACATTCATGTCGATAAATATATTTCTAAAAATCTCCATATCAACTGAATGTTTACCCAATCCATCTACAGTTGTTAGTGTTGGTTCTCGATATTCTGTTATAATTGCTATGGTCATGAGATACATTAATAGGAGTTATAGCCGAGAGCACTTATCATTGGAAAATTGTCTTCGAGTTGCTGAATTATCCATCCATTTCTATTGAGATGACTATCGAATGTAAGATATGCTACCCATTTAATGATCAGGCATTTTGCCTTTGAATTTGGCTCTCTATTACGTTTTTAATGTGAAGGAACACTCGTTACAGCCAGCTTTGCCTTTTGTCTCCTTACACATAGAAAACAGTCATTGTATAAAATCTATACATGAATGAAAACAGAAGAAAAACTCTGTCAGTGGGCCTTGTATTATAGCTTTATAACTGTCTACACAAAGGATATTATATACTGTATAGGCCTATGCAGTATACAGTATAGGCCTATGCAGTATACAGTATAGGCCTATGCAGTATACAGTATAGGCCTATGCAGTATACAGCATAGGCCTATGCAGTATACAGTATAGGCCTATGCAGGAAAAATAAAACATTGGAATACCAAGCAAAAGAGTGTCTTGAGAGCATAGACAAAAGCGTGGTGATCCAATGTTATATTTTTCCTGCGAATTTTACTACACAATTTGAGCAAAAATATTTATAATTTAACCACTCACACACACACACACACACACACACACACACACACAAAAGTACAAATAAGAATTAAGGTAGCTATAAATACTATGAGCCAAGGTTAATCCAGATTTTTTGTTTGTTTGTTTGTTTTTTGTGTGTTTTGTTTTTTTGTTTTTTTGGGGGGGGGATCCCCCAGATTAAATGAATTCATAAGGATATTCATGCTCAAGTTTAAGCTGTGATTCACTCTGACTTAAGGTACTGGAACACAAACAGTCTATTTTGGTGCTACTGAATACAGCAGGTACAAAGATTATGTAGAGCATAGGTAGTCTAATATTTGGTGCTGTCCAACTTATCAAGGGTGCTCTATCCCATGGTGCTTCTAATACCCATTGTTTGGTATAATAAATGTGCAAGGAAATGTCTCCATATTGGATGACACAGACAATAGTAGCATCTCCTGGTACCACATCCTCCCCCCCCCCCCCCCCTTATAACCCACACCCCCTCCCTCCCTCAACTTCACCTTTCATTTTGTCTATTTGTTAACAGTCCATGGGTTAATAGCACCTCTATGAATGTGTTTAAGGGGGGTCACCTGCTTTTTTTTTCTCTTTCTCTCCTTTTCTCTCTTTCTCTGACTTGTATCCATTCGGCCGCATTCACCCTACTGTTTTATGACGTTTATCACCATCCAGGTGTCAATTTCTTCCTGGCGATTATCGCTCGCCAGCATTGTATGGAGAAATCTGGCTTCGCCGGAGACATTTTTCTATCGAAAAATGTACAAATTTAGCTTGCTGTCAAAAGAAAAATATATATATGCTGGCTCGCTACCGCTCGCCAGGAAAATATTGACACCTGGATGGGGTTAAACGTCTTAAAACAGTAGGTTGAATGGGGCCGAATGCATACAAGCCAGAGAAAGAGAAAAGAAGAGACAAAAAGCAGGTGACCCCCCTTAAAAGAAGACTGGATGATTACATGAATGAAAAGGATTTGTAAGTATGTACAGTACATGTACTTCGATCACTGTGTGGTTAGATGTTAGTTTTTGACACGATTCAACCTACCAGGGTATTCTGAACTGGATCTTAAAACTTGACACAGTCTCCTGGATGAATACTGTACCGGTCAAGTTGATTTATATAGTAGAGCATGTTGATATAGCCTCGACTTAACCATTTATGGTATAGTTTGACACTTCTTGTGACTTATTATTACAGTAGACAAATGTAATGTAGATATGCTCTTAATATGGAAGATGTCTCAAAAGAGGAACATTTAATTTAGATTAAGATTCTGGATGACCATGATAGGCCCCCAGTGGCTTTTA
This sequence comes from Paralithodes platypus, assembly GCA_032716605.1. Lineage (NCBI taxonomy): Eukaryota > Metazoa > Arthropoda > Malacostraca > Decapoda > Lithodidae > Paralithodes > Paralithodes platypus. The sequence goes on from CM064482.1 coordinate 59,587,277, forward strand.
GTCATCTGTAATTATGTTATGTTATGTTATCGTGAAGGGGAGATGATCATTGACATTCGCATGGCACAACGCATAGAAATACCTCATCGAAAGGTATCCCTCTATCCAGCATAAAAGACGACCCACTGATACCCATGTGAGCAAGTTCGGCTAATGTGGGGAAAAAGAAAGACTAATTTAGTTACCCATACAAAATAGGCATTTTCTTTTAAAGTATTTGTTTACATTCTGAGTGGCTAAGGAACACGGAAAGGTGAAGGAAGGGGAGAAGAGAGGAAGCGGGAGGAGAAAGGGAGGATGAGAACAAAGAGAAGGAAAAGAAAGAAAAGCGAGAGGGAAATGAGAAGAAGATTGAAATGTAAGTAGAGGGAAACTTAGACATGGGAGAAAGAACGGTGGGAGAGAAAGAAGGAGGAGGAGGGGAAGAAAGAGAAATAAGAGAAAGCAGAAGAACAAGGGAAAAAAGAGAAGAAGAACAAAGGGAAAGAGCGGGGGGAGGGGGGAAACGAGAACCGAGGAATAAAAATAGGATGTGTAAACATAAATGGGATGAACAGAGGGAAAATACAAGACATTAAAGAGGTATGGAGTGAGTGGGAAATGGAAATGATATGAATAACAGAAACACACCTTAGGGGAGAGACTAAATGGGAAGGGGATAAATATACGCTCATTGGGAGAGGGAGGGAGAAATCAGAAAAGAAAGGGGGAGGGGTAGGGTTAATGATTAGGAACAACTCAAAATGGAAAATAGAGAAGCTAAAGGGTGGAGAATCAAAGGAGTACAAAGTACAAAGGAGTACAAAGGAAATCAAGCAACAACAGGTCTAGTGACCCTTCTAGGTTGCTTGTCCTCCAAAACACTGAGGATCAAGTGTCCAAACAGTGGTTTAGAGTGGGTAAGGGAACATTGGAAAGGGAACTACTGCCCTGCCACTAACGTGGCAGGACTAGGAAGTTAGTAGGGGACATATGGGTTAGTAACTGAGGGGAGGTTAAAGTTATTCATTTACAAACGCAGTCAGTCGCGGGTTTGATGCGAGATATTTGTCTAGGCGGAATTTAAATGAATCAACGGTGCTGCAGTCTATAACGTCTCGGGGAAGCCCATTCCACAAGTTGACAACTCGATTGAAGAAGAAATTCTTAGATTCGTGCGAGTTAAAAGATTTACCAATAATTTTGCAACCGTTTCCCCGCGTGTAATTAGATTGGTCGATAGTGAAGTACTTACTACAGTTCATATTGTCGATGCCTTTGATGATTTTGAACACTTGAATTAAGTCGCCTCTTAATCTGCGCTGGGTTAAAGGAAATAGATTTAATTCTCTAAGACGCTCTTCGTATGGTTTGTTCTTTAGGCTAGGTATCATTTTGGTAACTCTACGTTGAACTCGTTCTAGCTTGTTTATATCTTTTTGGTAATAAGGGCACCAGGATTGAACGCAGTATTCCAGAAGAGGGCGGACTAAGGAATTGTAAAGGGTTAGGATAACTTCTTTGGATTTATGCTCAAATGACCTGCCTATAAAGCCAATTATTTTGTTTGCCTTCTTCACAACTTCTGAACATTGTTGACTCGGTTTTAGGTTACTCGATATTGTTACTCCCAGATCAGTTTCTCTGTTTACATTCTTAAGCTGAGTGCCATTCATCGAATAGTTTGCTTTCTCATTTAGGTATCCGACATGTAGTACTTTACATTTATCCGCATTGAAACTCATTTGCCAAATTTGGGCCCAACATGACAATTTATCTAGATTGTGTTGCATATCGTCAACTTGTTCTTTTGAGAGTACGCTATTTGCAATTTTTGTATCGTCAGCAAATTTTGAGATTGTGCAGGTGAGACCCTCATCTATGTCGTTGATGTAAATTAGAAAGAGAATTGGTCCTAGTACCGATCCCTGGGGTACCCCGCTACTTACATTGGTCCATTTAGATGCCTTACCGTTTATGACTACCCTTTGCTTTCTGTTGCTGAGCCAATTTTCTATCCATTTCAACACACCGTCTTGTATTCCATGCGCTTTTAGTTTTAGCAGTAAACGTTTGTGGGGAACTTTGTCAAAGGCCTTTTGAAAATCAAGGTATATAATATCTACAGCTTTACTCTCATCGTAGAGGTTGAGGATATCGTGGAAGAAGTCTAAGAGGTTTGTTAAACAGGAACGTTTTTTACGAAAGCCGTGTTGAGTATCTTTAAGTATGTTATTTCCTCCAAGTGATTTACGAGTCTGTCTCGTATGACCGTTTCTAGCATTTTACATACAACTGAGGTTAAGCTAATTGGACGATAGTTACTGGGTAGGGATTTGCTGCCTTTTTTGAATATCGGTGTTACGTTGGCTAGCTTCCACTGATCAGGCATAGTTCCAGACTGCAAGGATTTATTGAATAGTAATGTCAGTGGTTTGGAGAGCTCATTCTTAGCTTCCTTTAGAACTCTAGGCGAGATTGTATCAGGTCCTGGCGTTTTATTTACCTTGAGTTTATCTAAACAATTCAATACTTCTCTCTCTGTAACGGTGATATTGCTTAGAACATCTGAATTATCAATCTGAATCGGCGATGGTGTAGGGATATCACTGAGGTCTTCTGTTGTAAAAACTGATGCAAAGAAGGTATTGAGGGCATTACTCATTTGTACTTCGTCTTTGGTGTATTCTCCTTTTTCATCGACTAACGGTCCAACAGTTGAAGTAACTACTTTTTTCTTTCTGATATAACTATAGAATTCTTTCGGGTTTGTTTTACTTTGATTCGCAATATGTAACTCTAAGGTCTTTTTACTTTGCTTAATTAACTTTTTGGCTTTGCGTCGTAGCTCTACAAATTTCACCCGTTCTTCGTCATTTTGTGAGGATTTTAATCTATCATTAGCACATTTTTTAGCAAGCAGGCAGTTTGAAATATCTTTATTCCACCATTTGGGCTTATTATTATGGCCTGGACGCCGTATTTTCGATGGTATGCAGTCTTGCACTGCTTTTAGGTAAGTGGTTTCGAATAACTTCCAAGATGTATTTATGTCGTTATTATTAATTAAAAAGCTCCAGTCAGTTTCTTTAAACATAGCTCTAAGTTTATGGAAGTTTGCTTTCTTGAAATTAGGGACTTTTTCGATGCTACTATTTGGTTCGTTACTAGTAAACTTTAAAGTGAAAGTTATCGTACGATGGTCGCTGTTACTGAATTCATCACCAACATTCAAATTCTCTATCAATTCTTCTTTGTTGCAAGTACAATGTCAAGAACGTTATTACCACGGGTCGGCATTCGAACAAATTGATAAAGCGAACTCTCTTGCAAGTTCGTATACAAGTCATGTCCGGAGTGTGAAGTAAGAGTATCGCCCCACTTGGTCACAGGTAAATTAAAGTCGCCAAAAATTACGGTATCTTGTGAGTTACTTACATCTGCAATTTGTTCGTAAATTTCTCGGTCAGTTTGCACTGATTGAGCTGGAGGTCTGTATATTAACGCAAGTATTATTTTTGTACCTTTATTATTCTTTATTAGCACAAAAGATGTGTCGACGTTCACAATTTGAGGTTTTGACACGAGGGTCGGGTTAAGACTTTCTTTGATATAAAATAAAACGCCACCTCCATTTTTATTTATTCGGCTGTTCTCAAACATTACATAACCGGGAAGTGAATACTCTGCTAAAAAGTCTCTATCTTGTGTATTGAGCCAAGATTCTGTTATGCCAATCACATCATAATTTTCTGTAAACACTAGTTCCTCTAAATCTGAAAATTTATTGCGTATGCTACGAGCGTTTGCATAGAAAACCTTTAAAGTTGCGGTTTTAGAACTCGCATATCGTTCTTTCATCGAATTTTTGGTTCTGGTCGGATCTACATTTACATTCATGGCTGTCCTCGGTCCTCGGTCGTTATCCCTGACGGTTTTGAATTTGGGTCGTGTTGGTGGAGCTTTATCCAAATTCGCGGTTCTTGACGGATTAGTATTTAATTCCTTTGTAGATTGCCGTCCTCGCTGTCTTCGGTCCTCCTTCCTGGTTGTCCTGTGCTGAGTCGATTTCTTCTCCGAAAATCCTTCACCGCATCGTTGAGAAGACGCCCAAAACGCGCTGCTCCCACCTGGTTCAGATGAACTCCATCATCCGAAAACAAATAGTCATCGTAGTAGAAATTGTCCCAGGTGTCGACGAATCCCACGTTCTCCTTCCTGCAGAGGTTTGCTAGAGAAGGAAATGGAGGATATAATGGGAGTGACGCTAGCGAGGATGAATAATGGAGGATATAATGGGAGTGGCGCTAGCGAGGATGAATAATGGAAGGCAAGAGAAAATAACAGCAATAATAGGGTACTTCACGGTGGAAGGGGGGAGAAGGGAACGTGAAGAAAACAGAATAAAGTACCAAGGAATACAAGAAATGATAAGGGGTAGGGAGGAAGAGGAGATAATTATAATGGGAGACATGAATGCACATCTAGGGATACTAGGGGAGAGGATAAATGGGAATGGAGAAACCTTGATCCAATTTGCGGAAGAAAATGACATGGAAATACTGAACCAAACAATGGGAGAGGGAAAGGCGACATGGGTAAGACACGGAGAAGGCCAAAGATCGGCGATAGACTTCATACTAGCGAATGGAAGAGCAAGGGAAGAGATCCAAAACATGTGGATAGATGAAGAAAATGAAGTAGGGATACAAAGCGACCACAGACTCATGGTGATAAACTACTCAAAGGAATGGAAAAGCAAAGGAAACACGAGATGGAAGATTAATAGATGGAATCTAAAAAGTGAAATATGGGTAGAATACAGAGGTTACCTGGAAGAAATAGGGGAAAGAAGAGAGGGGAGCATAGAAGAAATGGACGGAGAGTTGATGATGGACATAAATAGAGCGGCAGAAAGGAGCATAGGAAGAATAAGAAGATGGACAGGAAAAAGAAAACAAAAACCATGGTGGAATAGGGAAATAAAACAAGCAAGAAGTGAAAGAAGGGATGCGAACAGAGAAAGGAGAAGGGAGAAGGATGATAGAGAGAAATAGGAGGGAAGGCGGAGAGAGGGAACGAGAAGAAAGACAAGCGGTAAGGGCATACGAGGGGAAAAGGAAGAAGGTAAAAATACTAATACAAGAGGCAATGATAAAACACGAGAAAGAAGAAGTAGAAAAGATCAGAAGCAAGGGGAAAGAGGGCCAAAAGGAATGGTATAGGATGTTAAGAGGTGAGACCGGTAGAGAGGAAGAAATCGTGGAACTAATAGTGGGAGATAGAATAATAAAGACAGAAGAAGAAATAAAGATTGAAATAAAGCGATACTGGGAGGAAATAGGGGGAGTAAATGAACAAGGGGAGGGGAGGGAATGGAACTTGGAAATGAGAGAGAGAAGGCTACCAGAACAGGATAAGATGGAAATGGAAATGGAGCTCACAATAGAAGAAGTAAGGAGAGGGATCAAAGCACTAAAAAAGGGAAAGGCGACCGGCCCGGATGGGATACCAAATGAAATGTACATAGAGGGGGGGGGGGGGGAAGAAATGGCAAGAAGGCTGAAGAAAATGTTTAATGAGGTAATGGGAAATGAGAGAGTACCAGAAAGATGGAATGAAGCGAGAGTAACACTATTGCACAAGGGAGGGTACAAGAGTAAGAAGGAAATGAAAAGCTACAGGCCAGTGACAGTGACAAACACAATAGGGAAACTCTTCTGCGGGATATTGAAGGAAAGGATGAATAGAGCCATAGATGGAAACGGAATAATAAGTGATGAGCAAAATGGGTTCAGAAGAGACAGGAGGGGGACATATAATATCTATATACTAAGCGAAGTGATAGGGAAAATGAAAAGAGATAACAAAATGGGTTACTGTGCATTCCTGGATATAGAGAAAGCCTATGATAGAGTAAACAGGGAACTGCTGTGGAAAATAATGGCAAGGAGTGGAATACCAGAAAAGTATATAAACATCATAACATCGATGTACCAAGGAACAAAGGCGAAGTACGCGCTAGGAAATATAGAAACGGGATGGGTAGAAAGCAAGAGGGGGGTAAGGCAGGGGTGCGTATTATCGCCGTTATTATTTGCGTTATATATGGAAGAAATGACACAGAGGATAAAAAGAGTGGGGGAGGGGATTCAGATAAACAAGGAAAGACTGGGGGTGGGGGTACTTCTGTTTGCTGACGACGTAGTTCTGATGGCAGAAACGGGAGGAGGGTTGCAGAGACTACTAGAGGAAGCAACGAGATTCGGGGAGGAACTTGAAGTAAGATTTAGTAAAGAAAAGAGCCAGGTGATGAAAATGAATGGAGAGCTTCAAGAGGACGAGGAATGGACATTGGAAGGAAACAGAATGAAGAAGACAAGGGAGTATAAATATCTGGGGGTAACGATTACGGAGAAAGGGTTTGAGAAGGCGAAAAGTGAAAAGGTTGGACAAATGCAACAATGGAATGGGAAACTATGGAGCGCGACAAGGCTAAGAGCGAATAGCTACGAAATAGTGCGAGGGCTGTGGAAAGGATTAGGAGTACCTGCAATAATGTACGGCTTAGAGGCGGAAACGAAGAAATTAGAAACGGTACAGAATAAAATCGGGAGGACAGGATTGGGGGCAAATAAATACGTAGCACAAGAAGCAATCCGAGGGGAGATGGGGTGGAGTACGTTTGAGGAAAGGATTGGGAAAGCGAAAGGGAAGTACAAAGTGAGGCTAGAGGGGATGGAGGAAGATAGGTGGCCGGGGAAGGTATACAGATGGGCGAGCGAGCAAAGTAAATGGAACAGAGAGTGCAAAAAAAGATTGGGGAGGATAAATATAAAACAGGACCGGGTGGGAGGGGAATTTAGAAAACGAAACGAGAGAGAGGACTCAGAGGAGTGGGTCATACTAGAAAATGGGAGGGGATGTGTCAGAGAGATAGAGAAAGGGATAAAGGAGGAGGGGAGAAGAAAGTGGAGGGAGGGGGTAGAAAATAAAGCCACGCTGGCATATTATAGAGAGAAGGAAAAACCAGCTAGAGAACTATTCTATGATGGAGGATGGGGATCGAAACTACTATTTAAAGCAAGAACAGGATCGCTAGAGACGAATGAGAGAACAAGGAGATGGAATGGAGTGGGACCGCACTGCAATCAATATGAAATGGGAGGAGACCCAATAGTGGAGGATGTAGAGCACATAGTAACGGAATGTACAAGATATAATGAGGAGAGAGACGAGTTGGAGAGGTACATGAGGAATAGAGTTGGGGAGAGGGGGTGGGAGGAGATTAAGCAGAGAGAAGATAGAGGGGTAGGGGCGCTATTGGGGTTAACACAGGAGATGGAAACAAGACATGGAGATGGTGAAGAGGATGTTGGAGAAAATGTGGAGGAAGAGAAATGGGTAGGGGGGGGGGGGGGCGGAGGTGAGGGGGAGGAAGTGAGGGGTGGGTTTATAAAAAAAAAAAAACACTGTCTCTTAAACTATCCTTCTACTCTAAACTTTCCCTCCTACTAACGTTTCTGAGCCAGTACCGATTTTTTTTTTTTTTTTTTTAAAAGACCTCCGTCTACGTATTGTGAAAAACCTGTTATCCTCCGGCAAATTGTGGGGTTGAGTGAGTGAAGGAGGATGCATGTTTTTCATAATACGTGTTGCTAGCCCCAAACTCGCGAGCAACTGTGGCTTTCAACCATCCGACACATCCCCTTTTATTTATGTGCATCACACATGTTACATACAGATAAATTTTATGTTTTGTTTTACCCTACTGTGGAAAGACTACGGATACACCACTCCTGCCCGGGCCTCACACAGTGGCATGACCCAGTCCTGTCGAACTGAGCTCATGACGCTGGTGGCATTGCCCCGGAGGATAGCCATCCCTAGTCTTTGCTTGAGCCAGAGGGTTTCCCGGGGTTCTCCTGAAACTTCTCTGATTTTACGACCTATTTCATTCACCATCTTAAGGGCGGTAGGGCCGAAGACTCCTGAAGTTTCGAATGCCAGGGGCTCGAACTGATGATTTCTGGCGATGGCTTGATATTTTTCTCGCTTTTTATTTTCTGCTATCCGGGCGGCTTCACCTGCTTCGTCGGCGTTTCTGGCGATGTTGGTTGTGGAGAAAGTGTCAACACATGTGGCATCCCACACGAGGCACCGGCCATTCTTGTTGTTGTTGTTGTTCCCTAAGCTGCCTGGCCGAACAGCCCCGAGTCCCTGAGGAAGGCCATGGCCACGATCGGGCTTTCCCACAGAGCTCTCATTGAGTGTAGGTTGTGTTGTTGGCGTAAGTGGTTGTGTGAAATGCAGTCTTCTATGATGTGTTTAATGGTATGGGGTGCTGTGTTACATCCCGGGCAGGCGTCGACAACGGAGTCATCCAGTCTCTTCTGATAGCTCAGGAGAGCTGGATGGTGTCCGCATCTCAGCCTGGCCAGGTGGACTCTGTCCTCGCGAGGGAGGGAGGATTCGGAAGGATGGATTTCGAGGATGGGGTGGGGGTGAGGGAGGGGCTGGAGGTTGGGATGGGTGAGGTGGGGGTGGGGATTGGGGAGCAGGAGATGGGGGTTGGAATGGATTAGGATGGGGTGTGGTGTGTTGAGTTGAGGATGTGGATGGTATGGGAAAGTTAGGTGGGTTAGGGAGGAGAGGTGGACGGGTTTTAGGGGGGGGGAGTGGATGATATGGGAAGGCTAGGTGGGTTGGGGAGGAGAGGTGGACGGGTTTTAGGCGAGGGATTTGACTGGGAGAGGGAGGGGTATGAGGAACAGGTCCAGGTGTTCGTGTAGTGTTTCTTGGAGGCAAGTGTTGTACAGGTGAAGTGGGTCCAGTTCCTGCATGAATTGCAGAGAACTGAACCCTTAGTGTGGCGACTCGAAGTGATGGGTTTTGAGCAAGTTGGACATATGTATGTGTACGTGGGTCCTGGGTTGCTCTCAATGTCTCCGGCTAGAAGAAGTCTTCGAGAAATGACAGCCGGAGAGTCATTTCTTGGTGTAGGAAAAACTGTGTGATGTGTGTGTGTGTGGTGTGAGAGGTGTGGAAATTCCCGGCGCGACCGAAGCCACTCCAAGGACCCGTGCCCCCAGGGGGGGGGCAGGGGATAGTTGTGACGGTTTGGCTCCCGAAACTGCTCCCCGCGGCCGGCATCCGGTTGTCCTCCACTGGTCGATTGATCTTGTCTCCGGCCGCGGAGGGTCGGCAGCCATCCGCGGTTGGCAGCTCCGGGAGGTGGTCCCACGGCGTAGACGCCGCCACATCAGGACCTTGTAAGGGAAAGTGGTCATCCCATCTGGCCGTTTGCCGTCTTCTCTGTGAAGTCCATGTGGTTCGAGGATTGATGCACGGTTAGCACTCTGCAGGGCCCGTTTTATGACATCATTTAGTGCAGAGTGTCTTGGCAGGCGGCCTGCGTTGTAATTACATGACAAGGCATGGTGACCTTGAGCATCCATCCCCCCATCACACTTGCAAGTGTGTGGGTGACAAACTGCCGCACCCACTCTGAGCGCGATGGCAACCCGGAGCGCTTCAGCATCCAAGTGAGTTCCAAGAGGTGGGATGGGGATGGCGTGTAACCACAAGCCACTCTCCGAACGGGCGGCTGCCTGGAGGCGTGCTTTTGCAACCTGGTCTGCATTGGTTAGGAGATTTTCTTGAGTTTTCTTCACCGAGATGGTATCCCACGCTTTCTGCTTGCTCCTGGAGGTACCCTGAGGCTCCTCCTCTACTCCTGTACTTCCCTTCCAGGTGTTAATCGCTGCTGTTACGTCCCCATTAAGTGTCATTCCGGGTTGAGAATAAAGGATGGACAATACGAGGTCGTTGGTCGCGATGAGGGAAGAGATAAAGGCTGGGGAGGCAATATCCGAGGCTCTCCGTATGCCCAAGCCCCCGAGGCGGACAGGAAGGGTGGCTTTTGTCCAGGCCCGTTCTTTAAATTCCACGTTGGTGATGCTGGTCACTGCTTCTCGGATTATGCTGTCTAATTCTTGGAGGCCCCCATTGTTTGTGTAAGTCATCGATGTGCGCAGGAGGTATTGGAGTTTTGGGATGGAGAAACAGTTCTTGAGCAGGGCCAGAGCTGAGTGGGCATCGATGTGTATCAGGCGACTCACGAGACGTTGAAGCTCCTCCGTTTTAACTTGAAGTGCTCGTGGGATTGCTGCCAGAGTTAGTGGGGAACCTAATAGGGTTTGCTGGTGCTCCTGAAGGATCTTTACATCTGGCAATATGTTTCGAAACAGGGCCTGGGTCTCTTCTCCTTGTTCACGTGTGTGGTTGAGGAGGACAAGTTCACATTTGGTGTCATTTATCACTAGCCCGGCCTGGCCGAGGTCAGTTACGATGTTATTTAGGTCGGTTAGAACGTTCTCTACTGACCCACCCAAGGTTGCATCGTCCAGGTACCATACATTCAGTTCTGACCTTACTTTGTTAGCTGCTGCATCCACCCCTATTGAGAAAAGAGCAGGACCACCTGGATCTCCCTGCTGTAACCCGGTCGCTGATTGGATTACCGTCTCGCCAAAAATCAGGATTGAAGGTTTGGAATAAGCCTGCCAAAGTAGGGGTACAGAGTGGGGATGTGTTCTTGAGCTGCACGGAGGAAGACATCCCTGCGAATGCTGTTGAATGCGTTCCGCATGTCAATCTTTAGAAGCACTCGTTTTTCTTGGGCTTGGCTGAGGTAGGTGCGGGTTGCGTGTACAGCAGCTTCACACACCCCTGGAGTTCCGAAACCTAGTTGAACTGGTCTTAAGTGTTGACCTAGGCCATTCGAGAGTGGTTTCAAACCCACCTTTGTGGCAAGGCGGCGGAAGGTGTTCCCTACTGCTATATGGCGCACACCGCCATCTTTTTTTGCCAGTGCACAGAGTGATGCCCCAAAAAATAGGGGTGTGGCACAGTCGGGTACTTCCCCTCTTAAAACCATGTTGATGAATTTGGTGAGGGTTTCCAAGAGTGTCTCCCCAGCAGCTCCTGATCCCTGACCCAAGAGGCCTTTGAGGTGGGCGGGTCGGATACCATCTGGGCCCGCGGCTGAGCCTGCTGGGAATGAAGTCACTGCGGCAACCACCTGCTCATTCGTGACAACTAAAGGTTGGCGCATCTGGTCATTTGGGGCAGGGGGGAGGTATAGGTCCCTAGGTGTAGGTGGGTGCTTTTCTTGTAGGGCTTCAACAACTTCGGTGCCTTGACCAGCAAAACCTTCTGAAGAGGACAACAGTCTGACGGCCCCTTTGATGTCACTATCCGCCAGCTTCGCCGTGACCCTCTTACGTAGCTGTTCAGCCTCTTCCTCTTCCTTGTCCTGGTGCTTCTGGGCCCTGTATCTCTGCCATACCCATAGCTTACTCTGACTGTTCCTTTAACTTATATATTATTCTAGATCTCAAGTGACGGCGTCTTTTCCGTGGATTGACCTCCCAATCTACCAAGATTGGAAGCCAAAGCGTCACATTTTTCCCTTGCCCCTCAACTTTCTCTTCATAATTGCTGAGGGGCACAGGGCCCTGGGTGGGGCTTTGGTTTCCCGGGCGTTTCCGCACCCTCCTCAGCTCCCCGCCATGGAGTGGCTTCGGTCACCCAGGCTTTATTGTGGTCGGCAGGGAGGGTTCTGTGGGGGCGCTCGGTTATGGCCTTGGAATTGCTCGGGGCCTTGGGGCTGTTCGGCCAGGCAGCTTGGGGAACAACAACAACAACAACATTCTGGTCACGGCTGCAGTGGTGCCAACTAAAGAATCTATAAATAGTGCAAAACAAAATATAAAAATTATTGGTTGCATTGTAACAAATTTATCTCAAGAGTAGTAGATATATGGCTATTAAGTTATCATGTCAAAGATTATTTTATAGGTGCATGCTAGAGTGTACCAATAATCCACATTTGTATAATGATAGTCCAGTTGTAGGATAGTTGGCAACACTCAGGGTAGCAACAAGTGGCATGTCTTGCGAAGAAGTTATTACAACAATTTCACCTTCTACCAGCACCCAAACTCGCCTCCAGGTTATCCATAGCCATTTATTAAGCAATTCAAGGGTGAGTTATAGGAACTATGTTTGTAGATAACAAATTGGTACTAGTGTACTGCTTATAGGCTAGCCTAGATATGAAGCCAAATCAAGATCATATACTGTAGGCCCTAATTGATGTGATTAGGCCTAATCATTTAGCCTAGGCTACATTAGGTCTAGGGCCTAGGTCAATAATCAGACCTAAGCTTTTGTAGCACTAGGCTAGCCTAATAAGAATATATTTGGCTAGGTTAGATAAATAGCGTAGCCCTCTTTTAAAGTTTTAGGCTACATCAATATTAAGATAAGCAGGGGTCTGGGACTCTGGGTAGTGGATTAGGTTATCGTCACTCATTTAGGCTAGGCTATAGCCTATGGTTAGGTTATGATAGCAAGAGTTACGTTATCGGGCGTATCACCTACCTCTGACCGGGTATATCCTAGTGTTTACTATAGGCAAGCCTACCCCTTTGAAAGGATATTAGCCTAACCTAACAATCTTACCTAACCTATCCTAGTATTATGAGTGGGGGCTGCCGCCCCCACACCCCCGCTGTTTGACATCAACTCCCGTATTTACACGACGTAGGCTATGCCCGGTAACACAACTCATTCCGTTATGATTAGGCTAGTCGGAATTTTTTTATTTTAGGCTAATAGGCCTACCACAAATTTTCCGAGTGTTTTTTATAAACAAAATTGTTCATTTGCATCAATATACTGTATAGTGTTTGTAATTAATTAGAAATCTCGGGAAAACCTATTTTCCCCATTAGGCCTATCGATCGATGTTGAGACACGTCCCTCCCCCCGATAGTGATTTGAAAAGACATTAGCCTAACCTAACAACCTTACCTAACCTAACCTAGTATTATGGGTGGGGGCTGCCACCCCCGCTGGTTGAGTACTAATCCCTTAGTTAATAAAAAAACAAAAATTGGATGTCTATTATACGAAGGTAAAAGTCGATGAAGTCTACGGTGTTTACTGTGCAATCTTCAGCTTTGATTGTACATTGATAACGGGAAAGTACCGATTGACAACCTTGTTACGAAAATTAAATTTTAGTACCATACTTTTATATTAGGTTTTTCCGAGGGTTTAACACATTTTCATATGATCTTTAGAGCTATCGATAACTGGAAGTACCGTATTGACAACCTTGTTACGATTTTTGTTTTAGTACCATACTTTTTTATTAGGTTTTGCCGAGGGTTAAAACAAATTTTCTTATGATCTTTAGAGCATATAGATTCAATATTTATATTCAAATATATCACAAAAATTTGTGGTATTAAAATAACATTGAACCGGCTAGTCTATAGCACCAGGTACACCAGGTAGCTACATTCTTGCCCATAGCCTATACAGTAGGCAGTCATTATGAGTCGTAGATCATTCTATATACCGGTATGTCATTACCTGCGGAAATTGAATTATATTTTATTGAACTGTGTGGGTTACATAAGGGAAAGGCGGCTATCTTGAATCATTGGATATCTAAATTTTTTCCCTTTTCCACCGTATTTTTAGTATCTTGTCATCCTCTATAACTCGGTGGTTCCCAAAGTCCAAACTCTTTACGGTCATTACCTCTTTTTCATATAGCATCTATATTTATGGCCCCCGTCCGTCCCTAGCCCGCTACAGTATTTAAAAACACACACTTTTAGCAACATAAATTTCATTGTTGTAATTATGTTATTTATTTTTTCATTTTATGAGTATGATACATTAATAGAACTAAGCAATTAATACACATTCCTAGAGCAGACAATATACCTATAATGAGGTACCGGTACTTGAATTTATATTAAACATATCTTACTAAAACAAGTTACAGCTCTTATAATGTTCCTATCATTTGCATCCCCATTCTTTTCAGTGCGAAGGGTGATGTTGCATATCAACAACCACCTTCTTGATTCCTGGTTATGTTACACTGAAAGCGCATCGTAGGTCATGCTTCACATCAAGTCTATTACAATATTTTGTTTTTATATGGAGGAGGTGAGAGAAAACAGCCTCACAGGAATAGGTTGACGCAAATGGTAGGAGTTGGCGAAATGTTAGGTCACATAAGTTTGGGTAGGAAACCACTATTGATGACCAAAACACAATGAGAGATTCAACTTCAAACTTCATCTTGGTTCCTGAAACTTCCTGAAGCTTCAACAGCTCTGTCTGGCCATCTCTGGATGACCTGGGCTCAAATGTGCAATGTGCATGCATGTCAGTCATGCTTACATATCTCTAAACCTTTCAAAATAGAGTATATATTTTCCTTATGGATTTTGAGCAAATCATCTGATAACATGTGTTCCTTGCCTGGTTAACTTAGGAAGTACCGTAGTGTACTTTAATTGCTTACCTTTGAAATTGACCATGCATGGATTATATACAGTACCCGGTATATGATTTACATTTATGGCCAGCTGGGCTGTATCAGATCTGTAGAGTTGATGATTTATTTTAGTAAATTACGTGTACGGTACCGTATGTACAGTAGGCCTATGTATATGCTGTATTAAAGTAATGGGAAATATAGTTTTAAGCCCCAGGATAGCGATATTTACAGAATCTTTTCAGTTAGAATTAACCCATTCAGGTCCGGGGGTTGCCGTTTAGTACGGTACGGTACTGTATTCAGAAATAGAATTACCGGTATCTTAATCTCATAATTACCTCTCCAAAATTAGCGGTCTGCCCACAACTCGCTCAAAGACAACTGCAGAGGTTGAAGTAATTAAACTAAAGGATTCTAAACACCCCTGATGGTCACAAAGGTTTTAAAGTACAGTATTCCCAAAAGGACGCAATCACGTCCTCGTGCGCGAAAGGGTTAAGGAATATATAGGTCTTATGTATATAACTACGGTACATATTTTTTTTACAATTCTAGACAATACTGTAGGGTAGACAAGCCAATTTGTTTGTGGCAGTGCAATTGCTACCATAGGCAAATTTGATCAAATATATCTGCAGAAAATATGATTTAGGAAGATTTTAAAATGTTGTGTCAAAATATTCCTTAGCTATCATAATATTAAGAACAAAATGTTTTAACCCTATTCAGTAATTGTTCATAATAATTACAAGTACTGTACAGTACAGTATATATAAAAGTATGAATCATAAAACTCATATACGGTAGGTAATACAAATATGTACCAGTACTACATAACAGTACCAGGTACTGTACTGATATTTCAGTTCTAAAATTGCCTTATCAATAAAAAAAAAAAAAAAAAAAAACCTGCATTAACCTTGCCTGCGTCAGGCAATAGATAGATAGATAGTAATTGTTTGCTTTGTGGATATTTTCTTCATGATTTTGTGTAGGCCTACAGGAGGAGTGGGTGTTCTGGTGGCTGAAGAGCTGGCGGAAAGTGTGCTTCAGATTACGAGAGTTAGTGAAAGGCTGATTGTTTTGAAGTTGAAAGTTGGTGAAAGAATTCTGAATGTGATATCTGCATATGCCCCACAGGCTGGTTTACAGAAAGAGATAAAAGAGGATTCTGGAATGACACCGTCAGTGTCATTTCAGGCCTCTCGGAGAACGAAATAACTATCGTGGGGGGGGGGGACCTCAATGGTCACGTGGGAGCATCTGCAGATGGATACGAGGGGGTACATGGAGGAATTGGTTACGGAAGGAGAAATCTAGAAGGCGAATATATATTGGAGTCCTGCGTTGCACTCAACATGGTTGTGTGTAACACAAAGTTCAAGAAAAGACAGAGCCACCTGATCACATATAACTCTGGGGTCTCCAGTAGCCAGATAGATTACTTCTTGGTTAACAGGAAAGACTGGAAACTAGTTCGAGATGTAAAGGTCATCCCGAGCGAAGAATGTATCCCCCAGCATAAGCTACTTGTGTGCGACATGAGCTTATACAGAGATCCTAAGCACAAGAAGGTTTACATACCCAAAAGGAAAGTGTGGCTGCTGAAGGACAAGGAAGTTAGGGATAGGTTTCATAATGAACTGGAGGAAATGAATAGAAATAAGGAAGCTAGGCCTAACGATGTAAATATCCAATGGAACTTTCTTAAGCATAGCCTTATCGCTGCCACTAACAAAGTCTGTGGGAAAACAAAGGGTCACCCCAGGAATAAGACCTCTTGGTGGTGGAACGATGAGGTAGAACATGCTGTGAAAGAGAAAAGGAGATGCTTCAAAGCATGGAAGAAAGGAGGCAGCAGGGAGGAATACCAGGCAGCTAAACGAACTGCCAAAAGAGTTATTTACAATGCTAAAAATCGCATTAAGGACCTGGTCCTCGAACAAGTGTGTAACACTGACAATCCCAATGGGATCTTCAACCTAGCTAGGCGAGTTAAAAATGACAGTAGGGATATTATAGGTGAACAGTGTGTTAGAGATGATAATGGGAAGATTGTGTATGCAGAAAATGAAATCAGAGAAGCATGGAAGGTACACTATGAACGATTGCTAAATGTAGAGTTTGAATGGGATAAGGAACAGCTTAGTATCGAAAAACCAATATCTGGGCCCCCTCCTTTGATAGCACCAGCTGTAGTGAGCGACGCAATCAATAAAATGAAGGACGGTAAAGCTCCAGGTTGCTCCGACATTGTCGCTGAGATGATAAAAGCCTCAGGGGAGATTGGTGTAAACTTAGTCACTGAGTTGATAAACACCATTATTAAAGATGAGAAAATCCCAGAGGATTGGCTCAAAAGTGTAATAGTAAATATATACAAAGGAAAAGGGGATGCGCTAGATAGAGGAAATTATAGGGGCCTGAAAATGCTTGACTAAATCATGAAGGTCTGTGAGAGAGTCCTTGAGGGTTTGATCAGGCAAAGCATCTCTATTGATGATATGCAGTTTGGTTTTATGCCAGGACGTGGTACAAGCGATGCTATCTTCATAGTCAGGCAGATACAGGAAAGATACTTACTAAAAGGCAGGGATCTTTACTTTGTGTTTGTGGACCTGGAGAAGGCCTTTGATAGGGTACCTAGAGATGTTGTACAGTGGGCTATGAGGAAACTTGGTGTGGAAGAGTGGCTGGTGCGTGTGATAATGAAGATGTATGAGGATTCGCGAAGTTCGGTGAGGGTGAAGGGTGTACTGAGTGATGAGTTCGCAGTCCGTGTTGGAGTCCATCAGGGTTCAGTGTTAAGCCCCCTCCTCTTTATTATGGTCTTGGAGGCGCTGTCTAGAGTTTTTAGAGGCGGACTCCCGTTGGAACTGTTTTATGCAGACGATTTAGTCCTAATAGCTGACAGTATGCAGGATGCTGAGGCCAAATTCAGAGAGTGGAGAGAGGGCATGGAGAGCGAGGGTTTAAGAGTCAATATTAACAAAACTAAGGTTATGCATTGTAGTTTGAGACGAGGCAATGTGGAAAAGAGCGGTGCATACCCATGTGCAGTGTGTGGAAAGGGAGTGGGTATTAACTCAATTCAATGTAACATCTGTCGATGTTGGGTACACCATGGGAGTAAGCGCTGTAGTAGAATAAAGGGGCCCCTGCCGAAGGATAAGTCAGAAATAGAGAAATTTGAGTGCGTAGTGTGCAAAGGCGAGCTTGTGTTAAGTGATGATCCTGTGGCTGTGAATTTTGGAAATGAGTCTTTGGAGCTGGTGAACAAGTTTTGTTACCTAGGAGATACCATCTCTGCCGGTGGTGGGGCCGAGGCTGCCACTGTTGCTAGAATTAGGTGTGGCTGGGGGAAGTTTAGAGAATTGATGCCAATCCTGACCATGAAAAGAATGCCTCCCCCCGAAGGGAAAGGTGTATGCCTCATGTGTTAGAAGTGCAATGACGTATGCCTCAGAAACATGGGCCGTTAAAGTAGAGGATGTCAACAGAATGGAGCGTAATGAGATGAGAATGGTGAGATGGATGTGTGGGGCCAGGCTACAGGATAGAATAACAAATGTTGAGCTGAGGAGACGTTTAGGTATAAAGAGTATTAGCGAGGTGATGCGTACAAGTAGACTGGGATGGTATGGACATGTGGAGAGAATGGATGAACAAAATTGGATGAAAAAATGCAGGTCTGTGATTGTGGAGGGAGCTGCACCAAGGGGTGGACCGAGGAAGACCTGGGATCGGACTATACGCGCCGATCTCAAATCCAAGAACTTGACAAGTGAAGCAGCCCTTAACAGGGTTGCCTGGAACGCCGCCATTAGGACAAGAGACTGAAACTGCACTTATGTGTGGAACACTCAGTCTTAAAATTTTATGTATGTATGTATGTATGTACTAACTACAGTATTGTACTGCTAAATGAGCCATCGCTTACAAATTAGCTCTTCTACCCTGTTGACTAAGTAGACATTTTATTACCAGGCATCTCCAGTATTGATACCAGAATCAACTATGGCTGACAACCCGCTGACAAGTCATGTACTGGACACTGCCACAGGACGACCGGCATCCAACATGAAAATATCACTTCACAAGCTGGAAAACTCCACGTGGCAATGTATCATCTCTAAGTAATATTCATCTCTTGTTTGCAGCTTTGTGTTTATATTTTAACTTACTGGGTATCTCTTCATAAGGTATATTGAAGGATCAATTTATTATTTTCATCCTATGTGGCTACCTCCTCAAGTACGTTTTTTTCACAAGCACTGAGTCGTTACCATC
This sequence comes from Paralithodes platypus, assembly GCA_032716605.1. Classification (NCBI taxonomy): domain Eukaryota; kingdom Metazoa; phylum Arthropoda; class Malacostraca; order Decapoda; family Lithodidae; genus Paralithodes; species Paralithodes platypus. Next base: position 59,605,917 of record CM064482.1, read on the forward strand.
CCTCATGAGCAAAGGGATGGGATAGTAGTACAGGACCCCAATGGAAATACGCCTAATCGGCCTTATTGAGCTATCCTTAGCTGGCTTAGCATGCGCTAGCTTTAAGAACTATTATTATTATTATTACGGTACCATCCAATAGTTTTCATCTGATCATTATCAGCAGCTATTAGGAGTCCACTGCTGTACAAATACCTCCCTTAACCTTTTCCATGACTCTCGAGACTAGGGAAAATCTTTGCCATGTTACCCCTGCAGTTTCTTACTATCTCGTCTCTCCACCTCTTGTCTGATCTTTTCTTGTTGTGCTTTCCTTCTCTGTGGATCTAGTTCGTTAGTCTTTTACTTCACCTTTCTTCTTGCTACATGTCCTGCCCATCTCCGCTTCTGCTCATTTATAATTTCTAGGATATCCTTGATATTGGTTTGCTCTCTTACCCATGATGCTCTGTTTCCATCTCAAATAGTTATTCCTAAAATTGATTTTTCCATTGCTCTCTGTGCACTCCTAAGCATATTCTCCATTTTTTGTTACTTCCCAAGTTTTGGATCCATAGATCATTGTTGGTAGAACACACTGGTTATAAACTTTACGCTTATGACATAGCCTATTGGTAGTACATTGCTGTACCGTCAACTGGGGCGAATTCGTCCGATTTTTGCATATTTCCGTAGCATGTAGTCTTGTTTTTATATTAATGTAAGATCTTAAGTATTTTATGTGTAGCTGGTACATTGGGGTATACAATCATAGCATTAAAGAAATTAAAATACATTGCATATATTTATTATAAATATAATAAAGGTGTCCAAATTCGGACACGATTTTGGGCAATTTCGGACACCTAGCCTGAATTCGGACATGATTTAAAATACATTCATAGGACTAACCAGTGATCCCAGTATAGATTCGGACCTTTCAGGGGTCAATTCGGACATTGCATGACCCTTTCCCAAACGACCGCGTTTACACTCCTCTATTCATTAGAATTCTCCATTCATTCCTATTCAAAATAAAACACGATAATACGATAGTCATATAAAACCATTATGCCATCACATTACATTTATACTTTATGATTAGTATTTGATACATTAACTTTAATATTAATATCAGGTTGAAATGTATGTATCCTTTGCCAAACAAGATGGTTTGATTCCATGTATATATTTTAGCAATAGCTACAAGGAGAATTAATTGTAGGAAGTGATTTTCTGCTCAGGAATAAAGATCTGGGATATAAAGCCCAAAGTAATTAACTTTTTTTAGTGTAATTATACTGTATTCTGCATAGGTACTGTACAGTAAATTGTTTCCTTCATATATTGCAATATATTAACCAAACATTCAAAGAAAATTAGAGTATGTGGCCTAGAAAATCAATATATCTTAGTCCCAGTAATCCAATAATGGGCCTGTTGTACTAAAAAATTGGGAAAAAATGCAAATGCCTATTTTATTCTGTGGTGTAATTATCTATCTATCTATCTATTGCCTGACGCCGTGATCCCCGAAGGGGTGGCCACGAACGAACCGCCCCCATGCACCTCTGTCCCCAGTCAGTCGACGCCCCTCCCCCCAACCAGCACCACCTTCGTTCATGTACTTCCTCACTCCATCCTTCCACCTCATATTCGGTCTACCTCTCCCCCTCTGTCCCTCCACCTCGCTCTCATACACCCTCTTAGTCATTCTCTCGCTTTCCATACGTTCCATATGGCCGAACCATCTCAAGTTGTTCCTTTTCACACTTTCCAGCACATCTACCTCCACACCACACCTCCTTCTTACTTCCTCATTAGTCTGTCTATCCCTCCATGTAACTCCGCACGCACTCCTTAAGTAATTCATTTCCACTGCTCTCACTCTTGGTCTGAGTCTCTCAACCAACGTCCATGCTTCGCTTCCGTAAGTCAGTGTCGGGATTACCACACTGTCATGCAAGGACTTCTTCACTTCCATACTGACCACCCTATTTCTTGTTACTGCTTTTAGCGTTCCTACAACCCTCTTCCCTGTTGTACCCTCTCCCGCACCTCTTCATCCATAGTCCCATCTTTACTCAACACACTGCCCAGATACTTAAAAGAGTTGACGATCTCCATAGCCTGACCGTTCAGCTTCACCTCACACTCTGTGACTTCACCCCTTTCGAAGACCATAACCTTGCTCTTCCCCGTATTTACCTTCAAATTCCGTTTTTCGCACACTGTTCCAAACTCATTTACCAGACCCTGCAACTCCCATTCATTATCACTCATCAGAACTGTATCATCCGCAAACAGCAGTATAGGTAGCTTCCACTCAATTTCCTCCCTTTTCAGCGATACACCAACATCCACTGCTCTTGATAGTATTTCTTTCATAACTCCATCCATATATACAGTAAACAACCACGGGGACATCACACACCCCTGTTTCAAACCAACATTCAGGTCAAAGAACTCGCTCTGCTCACTCTCCACACGTACTGCCGCCTTTGCACCCTCATACATGCTCTTCACTGCTTTCAGCAACTTGCCCTCTACTCCGTATATTCTAAGTACTTTCCACAAACCTTCTCTATCCACTCTGTCATAGGCCTTCTCCAAGTCCATAAAGGCAACATACACCTTTTGTTTCTTCTCCAGATACTTCTCCACAACACAATTCAGGGTAAAAATCTGATCTACACATCCTCTTCCCTTCCTAAAACCTCCCTGCTCGTCGCCTATCCATTTCTCCGTTCTCACTCTCACTCTCTCAATCACTACCCTACTGTATACCTTCCCTACTACGCTTAGAAGACATATTCCTCGGTGGTTACCACACACTCCTCTTTCCCCTTTGCCCTTATATAGGGGGACTATTATGCCAGTCTTCCAGTCACCGGGTGCACTCCCCTTCTCCCATGCTAGTTTGCACATTTTCCATACCCATTCTATCACTATCTCACCACCATACCTCAACATTTCCCCACACACTCCATCTGTTCCTGGTGCTTTCCCCAACTTCACTCTTTTCATGGCTTCCCACACTTCTGACCTCCTGATCCCCACCTCCTCCTCCACTACTTCTCTTCTTCTCCCTCCCATACCATATCCAGCTATGTTTGCTGGCTCTTCATTCCTTTCATTTAGCAACTCACTGAAGTACTCCCTCCATCTTTCGACTCTCTCTTGCTTCTCGGCTAGCATTCTCCCATTCTTATCTTTCACACCCTTACTGTTTCCCTTGCTACCTTCCCTAACTTTCTTGACTTCTTTCCAGAACAGTTTCTTACTATCCCTCCATTTTACACTCAGATTCCTTCCAAATTCCTCATCTACTCTTCTCTTACTTTCCTTCACTACTCTCTTCACCACCCTCTTACTCTCCACGTATCTCGCTCGTTCTGTCTCTCGGAATCTCATTCCCTCTGCTACCCAACCACTCTCTATATGCTTTCTTCTTTTCTTCCACAGCTATTCGTACCTCTTCTGTCCACCATGCTGTACCTTTCACTCCCCTCCCTCTTCTCCTCACTCCACACACCTCCTCACATGCTGAACAGATCTCATCCTTAAACACCTTGCTCATCTCCTCCACTTCCTCCATAACTTCCAGGTCGAACCCACCTAGTCGTCTTTCCACTGCTCTCCTGTACTCCTCCCTGATTTCCTCCTCCTGCAACCTCTCCACCCTCTCACCATTCCACCCTCCTCTCGCCTCCCTCCCGCCCTCCTCACCCACTTCTTTTGTATCCTAACCTTAGCTACCACTACATAATGATCAGACAGACCCCCTCCAATACCCCTATACACCCTAGCATCCATCACAGATTTCTTCATTCGTTCATCCACACATACATAATCAATCAATGACTTTCGTTCCACCACTGTCTTATCCTTCATCGTCAACATCTGTTTCCACGTGTACCTGTGGATCATTCTGTGTCGGAAGAAGGTGTTGGCTATCCACAGCCTCCTCCCCACACATACGTCCACAAGTGCACTACCATTCCCATTCACCTCTGATGGTACCCCCCACCCTCCCACCACTCCCTCAACTTTCCTATCACCCACCTTACCATTCATATCCCCAATCAGAAATATTCTTTCGTTCTTGTCAAACTTCTCCAGGCACGCCTCCACATTCATCCAGAACTCCTCTTTCTTTCTTTCAAGTATATCCTCTGTCGGGGCATACACGCATACAATCACCCACGTTTGTATTCCTACTTTCATTCTCACCCACACAATCCTTGAACCCACAGACCCATACTCTCTTACACATTCCTTCCATTTGCTACTTACAAACAAACATGCACCTTCTCTCGCTGTTCCTTCACTCACTCCAGCACACACACCCATTCCACACTCCCACTCTCTCACATCTGAACCTTTCCATTTGGTCTCTGTCATTCCACATACATCCAGCCTGGCATTCACTAACACTTCCAGAACCTCTCTCTCTTTTGTGCCATCATTCATGCCACTAACATTCCACGTAGCCATTCTCAGAATGTCCGAAGGCATGTCCTTAGTCGGTCGTGGTTCGTCAACGTTGGTTCCGTCCGCATCCGAGGCTGTTCGTTCGTTTTTCCTTGCTTCGATATTTTTTCCGGGTGGGGGTCGCAAGCCCACCGACCCAACCTCTTTAGTCGCCTCTTACGACACGCAGAAGGCACGTGGCACACCTGGTGTAATTATGCAGGTTAATTATTATTTTTTTGTTTATTGACAAGGCAATTTTAGAACTGAAATATCAGTACCTGGTACTGTTATGTAGTACTGGTAATATTTGTATTACCTACCGTATATGAGTTTTATGATTCATACTTTTATATATACTGTACTGTACAGTACAGTACTTGTAATTACTATGAATATGCTCTGCAACTGTTAAGACTTATACTGGTTATCATATTTTAATAACAGATCAATACATTCACTACTGTATTAGGAGGAAAACCTGGAGTTATGTGGAGTGAATCCATGTTGTGCCATAAATCCTTAGCAATCCCTTCACATGGTTCTGTAGCATCATAACGTGGCCTTTTTTCTCTCTTGCATGTTCCGGTTGGAGTCTGTTATTGGGGGGTTATGTCGATGACCTGTCAATATTAGGACACACCTCTCTTATCAAACCATTGCAGGGGATTGGATAGATATTTTGTAAGCTATGTACTGAATGGTTTTACGTAATTTTGAGGCGTGGAGGTGGAGAAGAGAGCGTTGTTGTCAGGTGGTTGCCATTATTCAATCACCGGCACCCCTACGCCTCCTTCCACGTTTGCCTTGGAATCCTAAATATTCACTTTACTATTAAGATACAAAACAGATTTTGTAGAAATACTAAGCAGATTTCATAATATAACTGGTTAAATATTCAAAGAGAAGAATATCAGTTTCCCCAATTATATTTCTATATACTGTATATCTATAAACACATATCCTTTCCTCAACTAGAGGTGGTGGCAGAATTTATATTCAGTTAATAATAATCATCTAATAGTACTGTAACTATTATGATTTTGCCTTAAAAGGAAATAAAATATAAGAATTAATGAGATTTGTTTATTCCCTAGAAGTTTGTGCTTATTGTCAATTTCTCTGCAGAGCCACAAATGAAGATGGCCGAGCGGGTAATTTCCTGAAGCAAGCTGAATTTACTCAAGGAACCTACAAGATGTTCTTTGACACTGGAGATTATTTTCAACAGTTGGGAACTAAAGGTTTCTACCCTTATGTTGAGGTCAGTTTATAATTTATAGGCTACACATGTTTTGGGCGGTTGGGTTTGGGTTGGATAACCCTCCTCCGTGAACAGGAATAAGCTAGATAATCGAATGAGTTGCCTCAGTTTATGAAGGCAGTTCATTTGTGGCCACCCCCTCAGGGATCAAGGTGTCTGGCATAAGATAGATACTTGTAGATAGATTTGCTCCAATTACCCTATGCATTGCCTTTAGTGTAAATCAATACATACCAGTACATTATACAATGTGGTGAAGAAACAGCATTGGCTGCAACAGATGTGGGAATTAAGACACAAATGCAGAGCAGGGACCCAGTTTATTCAACGTTTCGCCATGTAGGCTTCTTCATTCCTGAAGAAGCCTACATGGCGAAACGTTGAATAAACTGGGTCCCTGCTCTGCATTTGTGTCTTAATTCCCACATTATACAAACATTAAAGACTATGATCTACATGTGAGTAGATCAGTCTCTTTGTTCATCAAAGAGACTGACCTACTAGGCGTGAATCAATAGGTGTTATTTTCACTCCTGTAGTTTTATTATCAGAGTAAAATCAGAAACTATGTTCCTAATATCAGGTCTGTGAATGTGGAGGGAGCTGCATGATGGGGTAGACTTGGGAATCACATAGGAATAGGTAGCTTTGGTACTTAAGACATATCTCGATATTAAAAACTTGACAAGTGAGGAAACCCAATAATAAGGGGCTTAAAACTACCTTGAGTAACTCCAGTGTAACAATACCTTGTTTTCCTGTATCTTGCTTAAATCTAAGGTCTAAATACAGTAAACCCTCGCTCTTTCGGACTAATTGGGGGAGACCCCTGTCCGAAAGAGTCAAAAGTCCGAAAGGGCCGAGTCCGAACTCACACTTCAGCCATTCGGACTTGTCCGAATGTCTGAAATAATGTCCGAAGTTTATAAGGCCGAAACTCGGCTCTTCGGTCCGAATGCGAAATAATTGTTCTCAGCCGAAGTTTATAAGGCCGAAACTCGGCTCTTCGGTCCGAATGCGAAATAATTGTTCTCAGCCTTTCAGATAAATCCGAAAGGCTGAAATAATGTCCGAAGTTTATAAGTCCGAATACACATTCACCTAACCAGACAAGTCCGAAACTCGGCTCTTTGGTCCGAATGCGATTTAATTTTTCTCAGCCTTTCGGACAAATCCGAAAGGCTGAAGCATGAGTCCGAAGTTAAATGTAGTCCGAAAGTGTAGTCCGAAAAGGACGGAGGTATTTTCTCAGCCTTTCGGACAAATCCGAAAGGCTGAACCATGAGTTCGAATTGAAATGCTTGTCCGAAAGCCTTGGAATTCCGAAAGAGTGAAGTACGAAAGAGCGAGGGTTTACTGTAATCTTTAAGCTCAGATAATGTCTCACATAGTGAAGCAATTAAGCATAAGTTTTGTTTGCAGATTGTGTTTGTGATAGAGAAACCGGAAGAGCATTACCACATCCCTCTCCTCTTGAGCCCCTACGGATACAGCACTTACCGGGGCAGCTAATTACACTACTATTCTACAATATATCCATTCACTATGACAAGGTGAAGAATTGTGACCCCTAGTCTCTTATAACTTCGAGAGGGCTCGAGCAAATGGGCTGTTAATTTCCAAACCTAAATGATAAACATGTCCGCTTGATTGATCAATACCTTTTTGAGTTATGAGTGATTGGGTGTTGGTGATTTCTTGCCTTGTTTAAGTGAATAGACTATAGTTACAGTTTCAGATGACGATAAAATTGAGAGTAATTTTCAGTAAATTGTATCAACAATATATGCAGCCTCTACGAACGAAAACCACCCACTATACTATATGGCAACACACCCACAGACACCAAGAAATTTTCAAAACAACACCCAGCACACGGTATCACACACAAATACTGTCCTCTCTCCCTCCCTGCCCACCCCAAGCCAACTTCCAGAAGCACATCCATACTCATATCTCTCGCCGATCCATCCATTCACTCATGGACAACACGCAGCTGCAAGCACAACCTCCCGAAATCCATCCTTCCGAATCCTCCCTTCCTCGCGAGGACAGAGTCCATCTGGCCAGGCTGAGATGCGGACACCATCCAGCTCTTCCGAGTTATCAGAAGAGACTGGATGACTCCGTCGTCGACACCTGCCCAGGATGTAACACAGCACCCCATACCATCAAACACATCATAGAAGACTGCATTTCACACAACCACTTACGCCAACAACACAATCTACACTCAATGAGAGCTCTGTGGGAAAGCCCGATCACGGCCATGGCCTTCCTCAGGGACTCGGGGCTGTTCGGCCAGGCAGCTTAGGGAACAACAACAACAACTACAACAATATATGTTTAAAGTTATCAAATTGATGTCATGGTGAAACGCTGCTCGATCTTTTGTATTTTATCCCTTTCAATACCATGGTGTCATTTTCAGTGTACAGTACTGGCAAAATTTAGACAATTTTACTAATTTTAGAAAGGATCTCTAGAAGATAATTTTTTTTTTTTTTTTTATCTCAGTTAAGCCTCTGGTCACTGTAACTGGTCCTTCCTAAACTGAATCAAATCATATTATTTACACCTTCTGTACCGGGACTTCTTTTTTGCTTTATTCTTGCTACTATTAGAAAATTTTATTCAATTTAAAAAAGGCCTCCAGCGGTTAACAGGCTTCAAACTAACTCAGTGAACCATTTTTACTACCACAGATCCTTAAAGGTGAACTACAGAGATGAACGAAAAAACAAAGATTAATGCAGGTCATAACTTGGCATAATATACTGTAATATGTATATGGGCAATATCGATATAATTTCATTAAACTCCAGAACAAAATACTAATACTGTATATATAGTCATTGGTGGCGAATTGGCATTTTCAGCCAGCTGGAGTGACTCCATTGTGTAGAGACGCCGTTTGTAAACAAAATATGCGGTCCTGAACAGTGAGGTCTGTTTTTCGTAATTAATACCTTTCAATTCAATACTCAAGCTCTGCAAAAGATCGACCAACGTCCTGATGATGTGGTGCACATCAAGAAATAATCCCAGCTCGCCAGCAATTAACATACATGCAGTGTTTATGCATATTTAGCCTGGTCCAGAGTTGAGGGAACTCGGTTCTAAGGCCTATTTCGTAATGATAATATAGTTTTCTGTTCAATTTATATATCGCGGTCCCTTGACCAGACAGTGGTAAAGCCAAATGTTGAGCTGTAAACATGCATACAAATTATAAGAGTTTCTCAAATAAAAAAAAACACAGATTCACCCATTTCCCATGTCGAGAGTTCCCGCCATTGGCTACAGTTACGTCATGGTAAACACGCCAGTTCGCGCCACATAAAATAACTTAGATAAGCTATATTTCTATATTGTTAAAACAAATTGGTGAAAGTTCTTCAGTATCATGTACCTAAAACCAAGCAGATCCCAATGGACATTGTAGTTTGAATAGGTTTCATCCCTGGAATTCACCTTTAATAAGCTGCAGAAAATTGTCTAAATATAGCTAGAATAAACATTAAAAGACGTTGCCGGTACAGAAGGGGTTAAAGCCAGACTAAAAGGAAGAAAGGGTAACTGAATCTCAGGACATTGCCTCCCTCTCTCTTCAAGTTCATGCGAGCCAGAATTGTAGTGAGGATATGTAATATATAATAGGACAACTAGTCTACTGGTTCAGTGAGGATCCTATATAGGTCTCCCTCACTATCAACCTTACAGAGTATATATATTTATGTATTAGATGGTATAGTAATTCAGGCTGCGGTATGATTGGGCCGTGCACCGTGCTCTCCGAAAACCAAAATCTCTCCCTATCGACGGCGTTGGCGCCAAAATTGTGGGGTAAAACTCTAATTAGTCCCTCTACTGTCAAAATAGATATTGATTTCAATAAGTCACGGGGGTGAGTGGGGCAGACCCCCCCTCAACCCATTCTGTGGCAACGACTACTGGCAATAAAATATGCCATACTAATTTACAGTATACTGTAGTATATTATGTATATCCTATAAAACCATAAGCACTACACACCTTACACTAACATTACTTACCAATTTCTTCTTATTTAAGCGTAGGGATGCGGCGACCCCACCGCCCACCACTTCGGTGGTGCAATGAGCTTCTGTAGTAGTGGACCACTGGTTTCTATCTTCAGAAACTCTTGTGCTCGGTATGCTTCCGGCCAGGGCCCCCATGGGGGTAAAGATAATAGCAAAACAGTGGATCCGGGTGAGCGGATGTTCTGGGTCTGCTCTTTAGTGCTAATGATCTTAATCCATTTGGTGAAGGTGGCACTATAGAGTAGGACAGTGGGTGCATGTTTGTGAGCCTGGAGGCAGTTTCTGCCATGGCCACCCCTTTTTGAGGTACTTCCTCTGAAAGTACCGTAAGGCATCTGATTTATGTATGTTATGCATGTTAAGTAATCAGTTAAAACTGTCATATATTATATGCAATTACTGTAGGGCAGACTTGCCAATTTTTATGTTTTGGCCCAATTAGTACACAAAATTGATAAATATACTACCCATGCAAAATTAATCAATTCAGAACATCTAATATAATATGTAGGAAAAATAAGGCACAACTGCCAAGGCATGGACCCAAGACAAATGCTGTGGAGAGGTGGCTGTATTAAAATACCTTAGCAGATTGATCCATAGTTTTAATAAGAATACAGTATATGGACTTATTTCAAACTACATTATTACAAAGGGGTAAACTCTTAGGCTCACCTTCAAACTACTGTATATGTAAAACTACGAGAGTACTACTGTATTCATGCTCTGTTTATCTAGTGTCGTCCCAGTTTTGGTTTGTTTATTTTGCAAGTTTTACATTATAATATATATATTTATAATGTTATTTCAATATTAATTTCATATGAGGTAATAGTTTCATGTTCTGTGAATCTCATGGTCCAAGAATTATACTTTAGGATCTGGTTAATAATAATAACTAAAATCAAGGGAGCTAATATTGAGCCTGGGTGTTTAAAGTCTCTTGTTTGCCATTCTGCGATGTTGCAATTTTCCTGACCACGACCGTACTCCTCTCCTTCATTTTATAACAATGAATGCAGTGTAAGGAAAACATGAAATAATCCAGAGTGAGGTTTGTCATCCTCTACCTAACCTTAGCCATTTCTGTCTGTCTCTTTTACTGTCCTACTTTTTCTTCTGGGGACAGGAGGCTAGGAATCCTCCTTCCCTTGTAAAATTCTCCTACTCAACGAGACAGAGAAAGGGGCGAGGGAACGTGAAAGTGGTCCCGGACCCTAAGAATTGGATATTTTGAAGGTTTCTGTTAGGGCTCTCTCTCGAGTCGGCCACCCCCAGTAATATGGTACAGTATGTGCCTTTGAAACAAATTGACTTGCTCATGTAGTTGTGTACACCCTATGTGGTGGATTGTGTTCTTTTATTTCAAAATTTTATTTTATTAAGCGTTGTTTTCACATAGCGATTTTGATCAGTTCTTTTGCATTTATCTTGTGTCGTCCCAGTTTTAGTTTGTTTATTTTGCAAGTTTTACATTATAATACATGCATACAACAATTTCAAATATAAAATGAATGACATTAATATATAAGTAATGTCCAGTTTCTGAAGGCTAAATATCTACAGTACTTCACTCCTCCTTGAGTGGCTTGACTACCACATGACAGCCGTCTTTGGGCCTGAGGACGAAGGCGTAGTTTTCGATGACAATCTTCTCGTTCCCCGGAGCCACCTGGAGTTCAGCCGCCAGGATCAGTTTGGCCAGCGCCGTCTTGGCCTCCATCAGGGCGAACCTCATGGCTGGGGGGATGTAATAGAAAGAAATACAAAGGAAAACAAGCAACAACATACCTAATGGTTCTCACTAAGCTGCTTGTAAATAGAGAAAATATAAAGATTACCACAGCCATTAAGTGAAGGGCTTCATATAGTATAAATTATTATTTTGAATGAAAATATGTTTGCAAAATCAATACGTTCTTCCTTACTTGAACAAGGTCAATAAATATTATTCTTATGGCTGTAGGGACACGTGGGAAGATCATATTAACAAAACCAATAGGTCCTTCCTGATATTTGGTATTGATAAATACGTTCAACACTAATATTTGGTATTGATAAATACTAATGTAACCCTCATGGTCGCAATGAAACGGTAAAATCTTAATAAATAAATAGGTCCATCCTTGTCTGATTAAAGTTAGTTCATGTTATCCAGAGTAAGCCCACAGTAATATGAAAAAGGCAACATGAGACAGAAGAGGTTAAGAAATAAAATTATCATATTGTTTTCTGTCAGGGTAAACCTCTTGCATGCAAGGATGCAGTAAAATCTTAAGTGCAGAGCCTCTTATTAGACATTATATTAGGCTCAACAATGCAAATACACTTTGCAGCTTGTTCTACCTTATTAAAAAGTAGAAATCCTCATTGCATTGACACACATTTCACTCTTAGTATTGTACTTTGCAGTTTATATTTACTGTAGAGTCATTGTTCTTATTGCATTATCTTAATATAAGCCAAGCATTAGTGAATATTTCTCTAATAACTTGCAATTTTGAGAAATACAACACCAGACTCTAAAGTACAGTAGAGAAATTGAAAGAATGGCCTCGGAATATAGAGGTAATTAATTCATTGCCAACCCCTCAGGGAGAAAGGCGTCTGGTTGTTGTTGGTGTAGTTCCCCTAGGCTGCCTGACCAAACAGCCCCGAGTCCCTAAGGAAGGCCATGGCCGCGATTGGGCATTCCCACAGGGCTCTCAAGGAGTGTAGATTATATTGTTGGCGTATGTGATACTGTAATATGTATCTGGTAATAGGTAGATACTGTAGATTACTACACCTACATCAAGATCACCTACATCAAGAAACCAAAGTCCTCAAAGTCAAAGATCATCTAGACATGAGAGGCACACAATTCCTGGCAGCAGCCTCCACGAATCAACACCACCCACTACACTACATGGCTACACACCCACAGACACCAAGAAATATCAAAACAACACCCATCACACGCTATCACACACAAATACTGTCTTCTCTCCCTTCCTGCCCACCCCAAACCAACTTCCGGAAGCACATCCATACTCATATCACTCGCCGTTCCATTCACTCACTCATAGACAACACGCAGCTGCAAGCACGACCTCCCGAAATCCATCCTTCTGAATCCTCCCTTCCTCGCGAGGACAGAGTCCACCTGGCCAGGCTGAGATGCGGACACCATCCGGCTATCAGAAGAGACTGGATGACTCCGTCGTCGACACCTGCCCGGGTTGTAACACAGCACCCCATACCATTAAACACATCATAGAAGACTGCATTTCACACAACCACTTACGCCACCAACACAATTTACACTCTTTGAGAGCTCTGTGGGAAAGCCTGACCGTGGCCATGGCCTTCCTTAGGGACTCGGGGCTGTTCGGCCAGGCAGCTTAGGGAACAACAACAACAACTGTAGATTAATTACCAAGGCAGTTTCTGGGTCCCATTCCAAAGGGCATGTGTGTGAAGTGTTTGATGTCCGCCTTGTTCTCCGGCATGAAGCGGTCCGGCCGGAACTGCTCCGGCTCCGGCCAGTAGCGGGGGTCATGATGAATGCTCCAGATGGGGAACTGGATTAAGTCTCCGGAGTTGATAGTTATGTTAGATCCAGGCAACCTAAAGATCCAAAATTACTTATTATTGTCAGAAAATGCTTCAATACAATTCCATAAATACAGGCCCAGGGTCTTTTCACGTGCAGTCAACGTTAATAGTTTTCCGAAATCCTTGCTAATAATTTGTGTGAAATTTAGTGAGAGGGACATCATCTCAATAGTTGTACAATATAAAGCAAATATTATAAGTCACAGACTATTTGAAACACTTGGGGAAGAATCAATAGTGCTTGGAACTCTTGGTTTTATTTATATTAACTCTTAATCCTTTGCATGCCATGCCCTCTCTCCATCTTCTGAACTTGGCCTTGGCATACTGCATATTACCTGCGATACGTACTAGGTCATCTGCATATAGCAGCTCCCAGGGAAGCCCAGTTCTTAAATTTTCTGATAGTGCCTCCAGAACCATATAAAAGAGACAAAACCCTGATGGACCTCAACACGAATTGCACACTCCTCACTCAGTACACCTTTCACCCTCGCTGCCGTTCGTAAAATCTTATACATCTTCATTATCACATGCACCAGCCGCTAATCGTTTCGTATTGTACCTTCCAAGTTTCTTTGATTTCTTCGCCAGTATAAACAAATGCCCCATTATCATTTGTGACACACTGTTCTCCTACAATGTCTCTACTGTCATCCTTGACTTGGCTAGCTAAGTTGAAGATCCCATTGGGATTTTGTGTGTTACACACTTGGTCAATGACCAAGTCCTGTATAATATATATTTTTTTTGTAAATTCACTTAGCCGCCAATATTCCTCCCTGCTGCCTCCTTTCTTCCATGCTTTGAAGCATCTTCTTTTTTCCTTTTTCCTTTTTTTTTGCATTTTCAACCTCGTCTTTCCCACACCAGGAAATCTAATGCTTGGTTGGGACCCTTGATTTATCCACAGATTTTGTCAGTGGCAACTAGAAGGCTACGTTCAAGGAATTTCCATTGGCTATTTACATCATTTGGCCGAGCACCCCTACTCCTATCTATTTCTTCCAGTTCGCTGCTATACCTATCCTTGAAAATATATTTATATTTATTCAACCATGCCACCCTATAATTTTTCTCTGCAGGACCAATGTATACCATGCTATTTACTTTCAAGGGGTGGTTCAGTGGTGCCAAAGCTGTAGGCTCCCACATACTGTACTGTACATAACTGTTGTGCCGCAGTTGGGTATTTGCCCACTCTGACCCTGCCACCAAGAGTGTGCTGACTTTGGGTGAGCAAGCCTTACACATGTACACATGTTTGTCATGAAGGCATATAACATGGCATTTTGAAATATATAAGAAGATTAAACTGGGTGATATTAATTTCTCTTTCCTAAATCAATTGTCAGTTCCTTAATATTATTCTTTGATAGATATGGGATAGGCAACATCTTTGACACGTGTTAAAGAATAGCTTATGCTCGTAAGAAATAATTGCCAAAGATGTACTGTACAGTATATCGTAATGACTGCGAATATTTGATATCATACAATTATATTGAATAATTTTATTGTACAGTATATGAATTTCTGTTCTGTGCTGTGCAAACTACATAAAATACAAATTATTTCTTTCTATATATAGGTGGTATACAATAGTAGAGGCATACACTCTTAATCACTACTGTACACAACGCAATATATACTTTCTTACAATAGTACTTACATATAAGACTTTGTGCATTTTCTCTCTCCAAGAGCACCGGGTGGATACATCCGCAAGGTTTCTGTTGGGTGTAAATTATATGCTACAGAATAATGATTTAATACTGAAAACAAGGATCTGAGTCCCTACAAACATTTAGACTGCAACAAATATTAAATGTTATATAAAAGCTAATGGAAAATGGAATTGGTCGCACTATTAAAGCAAGCATCTATGAAAATCCATTTTGCCAAGTGAAAATTTAATCGTCACTATTGCATCAAATTAAACCAAGAATTGACCAAACTGTCTGGTTTAACCATTTAATTCATATACTGTACTGTATAACCTTGCTAAACTAAAATCGTCTAACGATAGCCAAGGAAGATCAAAACATATGTCGATTAATGAAAGTGTTAACTGTGAATTTTTTTTTTTTTGCTATATGGAAGTGAAATATGGAGGTATGAATATAAAGTAGATTTTCGCAAACTCCAGAAATTGAGCAAAACATCGTCAACGAGTTGGAAATACTGACCCTAGAGAGAGTTAGTTGGAAATATAGTCAAATATAGACCTCTAGCAATAATAAGACTTCAAACTATCTTAACCAACCATTTTAACTACCACAGATCCTTCCTAAGATGCACAATATCGTCTAAATACAGCTCAAATATGATATAACACACTTCGCTGGTACTTAAAGGGTTAAAAAAGACAACAACAAATTTTCTAGCTTTCTTCTTCCTGTGATGATGAGTTTGGGATGTGGTTGTGTGGGTTTCTTGCAATATTCAACTCACTGCCAAGGGAATGATGATGATGATGCAGTTTTTACAACCATACACTCCCAGCTGAATAGCAAGGCTAGGGTGGGTGCCCTGATGAATCAGGGACTCGATGAATAGTCGCCACAGATTGCAAGACCGCACCGTTCACCAACAGCACTGACGTCTGCCAATAGCTCACTGGCTGGCATGAGGCTCGAACCATCACCCTCACGGTTAGCAGGCGAGCGCTCTACCAACCGAGCTACGGCCTGTGGTGAAGAATAATATAGTGGACTTTTTGGAGTAATTTTGAATTATTGCTACCATGCTTTATTATAGACTTCTAAGTTTTGTTCTTATCCCTATCTTTTTAAGACATAACTGGATTTAAAATGACGAAAAGCGAAAATATGCCAACTTTAATTGGCCATAGCCTCGAAAAAATGCCCCCAAAAGCCTGCGTGTGAATACATTTTTTAACTCGGAATGACTTAATCTTTCATTTCTGGAAGTATTTAGCACAATTCGATGGACACCCTGTATAATTTCAACATAACCTTAGACAGAATGCATAGCTTATTGTTGTAAGAGTAAACACCAGTCAAGGAACACTTCTTGTGTATCTAATTTATTAAGCTTTTATAGCAGAGTTGTAGATGTTACACAGGAGAGAGAGGGATGGGTTGCCTGTGTTTACCTGGACCTGAAAAAGGCCTTTGACAGGGTGCCTCACAAAAGGTTATTGTGGAAATTGCAGGTTGTTGGAGGTGTACATGGTAGGATGTTAAAATGGATGGAAAACTTTTTAATAGGAAGAGAAATGAGGACCACGATACGAGACGAATATTCACAGTGGAGGAGTGTGACGAGCGGAGTACCACAGGGATCAGTGTTGGGTCCGATAATGTTCCTACTTTATGTAAACGACATGCCAGAAAACTTGAATAGTCATATGAATATGTTTGCGGATGACGCTAAGATCATGAAGAAGGTCACCTGTATAGAAAGTTGTCAGGATCTTCAAAAGGACCTAGATGAGTTGCACAGATGGAGCCAAACCTGGAAAATGAGTTTCAATGCAGAAAAGTGTCATGTTTTGGAAGTGGGAACAAGTGAGATAAGGCCAAGCTGGGAGGACAAATTAGGAATTGAAATAATCGGCAAAACACGGCATGAGAAGGACCTTGGAGTGATAATACAAGATGATCTATCCCCGGAGAAGCATATTAACATGATCATTGGAGGAGCATATGGAATAATAACCAATATGAGAGTGGCATTTAACTATTTGGATGAAGAAATGTTAAGAAAACTGATAATGACTATGATAAGACCAAGATTAGAATATGCAGCAGTGATATGGTCACCACATTTGAAAAAACATATAAACAAATTAGAGAAAGTCCAAGGATAGCAACGAAGATGATCCCAAGATTGAAGGAGTTTACATATGAGGAAAGACTTAAGACACTACAACTGCCTACCTTGAAAGAGAGAAGGGAACAAGGCGACTTAATAACGATGTTCAAGGGAGTAAAAAGTTTGGAACGAGTAGATAGGGAAGATCTATTCGTGAGGGATAATGGAAGGACAAGAGGGCACGAGTTTTAAGCTGAGGAAGGGCAGATGTCGTAAGGACACAAAGAAATTCAGCTTCCCATATAGGAGTATAGAGACTTGGAACAACTTGGAGGGGGAGGTGGTGAGAGCGAGGAACATTAACATGTTCAAATCTAGGTTGGATAAAAGTAAATATGGAAATAGGGCAACATAAGTTATGATATGTTAGTCCAAAATACTGGGAACTGGGAATATCCATTACGATACTTGTCTAAGTAAAATGGATTGATTATAAAGTAACTAAGACAGGACAACATGAGTGCTGCTCAATTCCTGTAAACTACAAATAGGTAAATACTTCTGGTGACTGACCATTGATGCAGGCGTCCAGGAACTTGGCCTCCATGACGCCCTGGTAGGTCAGCTCCCCCTCCTGCTGCACCAACTCCTGCAGCTCCTGACGAAGGCGCTGCTGCTCCGTGGGGTTCTGGGCCAGCAGGTGGGAGGTGAAGGCCAGGGTGGAGGCCGTTGTGTCATACCCGGCAATCAGGAACAACACACACTGGGCCACTATCGAGTGATCCGTCAATACTGAAATATTTTATATCCATTAATTTACGATAAAGCTCTATATCATCTGTAAAATTATAATATCTATATAACTCCAGCTAACATGTATATCTACAATATTTACTCTGATCCACACAGTTAGCATATAATATCTACAATATCAACACCCCAAATCTCTTGGGAGAGGGAAGGATGAGTGGTTATAGCACAGGTCGCAGATACGAACTGTGATATGCTGGAAATAACCGTAATATGATAAAGATAAGGACAAAATTACACCTTGTGGAATAATTTATTTGCACTTTTGGTTAACTTTGATCGTATCCTAGTTTGTTTTGGATAGTACATCTGGGCCTTGGACTTGATGGCCAAGAGTTTGTGGGTTTGATTCCTTATTGTGTACTTATCCCGAGGAATACGTCAATCATGTTTTTTAAAGTGTCGCCAGTGCGAAAGATTTTGCTTCAATTCTGACAAAATTCGTTAAAATTACCATATAAAGCATTGATACTGCTCCATTCGCACATATTTTACTTGTTTAATGAGCATGTGAACGTTGAGGAGTCGGAAAACGGGTGCAGGGAGCAAATATCCAGTGAAATAACGTATTTTAGTGACGGGAGGTGAGAGGGGAGGCGTCCGAGGGAGCGCGACAAAGATATGTGCCTTCGTTGCAAAGAATTGCACTTATGCTCTATTTATACATCTGACAAGTTTATTAATTTCTTTGTCATTAGTATATGAATGTTACTGACCATATGTCAAAGTCTGAGTTAATTTTGCTAGTCTCTTTTCAAAAACTGAGCGTCTGCATTCTAATAAGAAGCAAGAGGAACACGTGTATGTGAAGGAAATTAAGTTAATTCCTTCATTCAATTGACCACTTGCGAGTTTTGATCTATAAGGAAGTTGGAGCTGAAACATCGATATATGACAAATGCAATAATAATGTAGGTATCTGAGGGCTAAAGAGTATGTTGCATTGGATTTTATGTATTTATAAAATTTGAACTACAGCCGTATTTTAGCTGGTTATTCTGCTAAATATCGATATCTACAACTCCAACTTCCTTATAGCCTGAAACTCGCATGTGGTCAATTGATATATAATTACAAGGACATTTTGTAGAATATTGCCAACAATGCTACGATTGCAGGTCAAGTAAAGCGCCAATATCTATTTATCCATTGCCGGACGCCTTGATAGTCTGTAACCAATGTAAGCAGCTCGATCATGCTGACCAGGTGCTAGATTTCACATTGTAAATGCGACACTGGTCTACCGCACCTCTGATGACTATACAGTAGTCTATTTATTTCCAGCTGAGGGTAAATCGCCATGTCTTCAGCTTGATTACTCCGCTATTATGAAGGTTATATAGCGAAATCTGTTGTTGATTATTAAAACTTGGCACTAATATGAAGCAGACACATGATAGTTTCTTATGTTTCCGTTAGTTATCAAGAAATCAGTTGCTAGGGGATTCAATTTACCGTCGGCTGAAATGAAACCGAGTATACCATTGCAGAGAGGGGTTGGGAGACCATGGGGGAGAGTGTCAGTAGCATCTCGCCCAAGTGGGATCGATTCCCGGGCCTCCCGAGTTCGATTTTCGAACGCTGCTGTCTACTTAACATCAATAGAGTTTGATAATACCGAGTTTCTAACCTTGCTTAGTTGAAGTGTTAGTGCCGACATTGGCGTCCTCCCGAGACTCCAGCAACAGGTCCAAGAAGTCCCCTCGCTGCCCTACTTCACGGCTCTTGATGGTCTGCTCTACAACATCTTTGAAAAAGTCACTCTCTGGGGAATCGACCTTCAACCCCATTGCGTTAAATAACTTTGGGGTTATCAACATCATAAGAAACTTTGCAAGCTTATAAGGAGTCATGGAGAAGAATGACTCCGCTTGTTGTGAAAAGATTGGCTTATCCTTTGTCAGGGAGTTGCATTCAATTCCAAAGGCACAGGATGCAATTGTATCCATGGTATATCTTCCGAATCTTTCCTTCACGTCAATGGTGTGGTTCTTGGTTACATCACTTACACAAGAGGAAACGAGTGCGTCGGCATTCTTGCATACGAGTGGGTACATCTTTCTCATCTTGCCAGAGGAAAACGTTGGCGACATGATGGAGCGCATGACTTTCCACTCATCGCCGCACTTGTTGGTCAGCATCTCTGTTAGCATACTGCCTTTCTGATCCCCAAATATCCGCCTATCAACAAAGTGATCAAAATCCTTGACGAGAACTTGTCGTAGCATGTCTGGATCCGCAATGACCAGTACCGGTGAGAAGCCTTCATATCTTCCAAAATATTTCGGTCTTCCATGTTGTGTATATGTCTGTAAGAATGTTTTATCAACTTATTAGTTAAACTGATATTTAATGTGCTTAACCCCTTCTCTACCGGTGATGTCTTTTTAACTATTCTGACTACTATTAGACGATTTTATTCAGTTTTAAAAGGGCCTCCAGCAATTAGCAGGCTTCGAACTATCTCACTTAACCATTTCTACTACCAAAAGGTCCTTCTTAACCCATTCGTAGCGGGGCCCGCCTTAAGTCGGGCTCCAATTTGCAGCAAGTTAGGAGCATTATTAAGGCTTTTAAAGGGTTAAAATCGAGTGCAAATGGCTGGGAGCGCAGCAGGCCACACGTTCAACACCCAGTGCTTACCAATGCCCACTGACTCACGCTCCCTCTGTTCTCGAGAGGCCGGCAGTGTTGCCAGTAGTGAGCGTAGCGGGAAAAAATATGCCGCTATACGCTAAACTCCCATGTTAGTGGTACCACTGCGTGAGAACGACGAGTGCTACGTAGCTCGTTCTGGTCTCATTTTGAAGCTTTTAGCGCCTAGCTTTTTGCTGAATAAATTTCTTTTCATGCAGATACTTGATTGATCATTCAGGAGGGCCTGAATATGCCCAAAATACCCCCCCCCCCACCCCCGCTAGACAAGGGTTAAACTACACAAAATCATCTAAATATAGCTTGAATAAAATGAAAAAGACGTCGCCGGTACAGAAGGGGTTAAAGGTTTTCTCACAACTCTGCATAAATCTCAAACATTGTAGGCCTACCATCGATATTATGAACTTAGCCAATAGTTTTATATAAAAAAAAAAAAAAAAAAAAAAATACAAATGTTATATTAATTTTATATTATGTCATTTTAATGTAAAAAGATAAGAACATATTTGCATAAAAACTATATGTCATTAACCCTTTGAGTACCAGCGACGTGTGTTATATTGTATTCTAGCTTATTTAGGCGATGTCATGCAGCTTAGGAAGATACTGTGGTAGTTGTTGTTGTTGTTTTTCCCCAAGCTGCCTGGCCGAACAGCCCCAAGGCCCCGAGCAAGGCCAAGGCCATAACCGAGCACCCCCACAGAACCCCCCCTGCCGACCACAACAAAGCCTGGGTGACCGAAGCCACTCCATGGCGGGGAGCTGAGGAGGGTGCGGAAACGCCCGGGAAACCAAAGCCCCACCCAGGGCCCTGTGCCCCTCAGCAATTATGAAGAGAAAGTTGAGGGGCAAAGGAAAGATGTGACGCTTTGGCTTCCAATCTTGGTAGATTAGGAGGTCAATCCACGCAAGAGATGCCGTCACTTGAGATCTAGAAAATATATAAGTAAAAGGAACAGTCAGAGTAAGCTATGGGTATGGCAGAGATCGCTCAGTTCTCACTCTGATAGACCAGCCCATCACCAACTGTGGTAGTTAAAAGGGTTGGTTGAGATAGTTTGAAGTCTTATTATTGGTAGAGGTCCTTCCTAAGCTCAATATAATCGTCTAATAGTTGCCAAAATATAATGAAAAGGACATCACAGCTGGTACTGACGGGTTAAGCCGCACAGTTTATTCATGATATTCCCTTACCCCAAACTGTAGCCTACTGGTATTGCCTTGCTGATTACTTGTGTTGAGGTTGATTCTTTAGCATACATTATAAATATGTAGGTCGAATTGCGCTACTAGGAAATAGCTTAAGTCATCTCTTTAAGGGGTAGTACTTGTTTTTTGGTCTATGTATTCATTCATTTTTGAGAGTCCTCGCTAGACCTCCATCAAGCTTCAAATAACACCCCCTAGACCCCCTTTAAATATAAATTTGTACATTTTTCGGTAAAAACTAAGATTTTGACAGTACCTCATTGACGGCATCCCACATAGTCCCCTTTATGAACGGCTCGAGGGCATTGCCTAGGAAGGGAATGACAGGCGCCGACGCTACGTCCCTTGAGGACCAGTAGCTGTACCGCATCTTACAGTACCACCACACCGCCACCACCACCGTCACCACCAGCAGCCACACCTCCAACATCCTTGCACGCGGGTCCTGTAAGAAGAAGTCTGTTAGCTCTTTCTTTTAAGTTGTGTTTTAAGCCACTTCAACATCCTTACGTTCAACACCCAAGATAAAGTCTGTTGGCGGTTTCTTTTTTTTATTGTATTGCAATTTGCAAATTGCTATACCTGAGCATATACAATAGATATAGCAATTTGCATCCCCAACATCTTTGTAATCGGCTTCAAGGAATACGTTTGTCAGCCATTTTTTCTTGGATGTACAGTATATACAAGTTGCCTGTGCTTTTGTTTGCCGATGATGCAGTTTGAATGAATGATGATGAGTGGGAGTTGAAGTGTTTGGTATAATGTTTGGTGCTGTGTGTGTGGAACCTGAAGATCAACGTAGTAAAGGGTAAATTTATGGTATTTGAAAGATATGCAGTCACAAAGTGTGAAGTGAGGTGGAATGGTCAGCTAAGGGAAAATGTCAAGTCATTTACGTATTAACCCGGCAAGCGCGATAGGCCTCACGGAAGGCTTCCTATAGGGAACGCGATAGGCCTCACGGAAGCAAGACCATAAAAAAAGCCTTCCATAAAAAAAAAGGGCCTATTAAAACAAAGGAATTTGTCTCTAGGTGAGATAATTCCCCTCCAGTACTCATCCATGTAAATCTCACCCACCCCCCTCCCCTCCTTCCCCACCTTATTCCCCCCTCCCTCCCCTCCTCAATTATCACCTATTTTTCCTCTTATTATCATCATTTATCGGTTATTTTTCTCTCCCGCGATAATGTAGCACAAGTGGGTTGCAGAAAAGATCGTTATGCAACACCCAGACACCGGCCCACACCGCCCCGCTCGTCTCAGTTACCTCACAGACAGCGAGAGAGGAGGGTTGCCTGTGGCTCTCTCTCGCCTGAGATTATGACCGGGTGGCCAATATCTTCGTTTTTCACCACCCAAATGCTTTTCCCACTTATTTTAGCACTCTTGAAGGTTCATATATACATCATATATGTAAAATAAAAGCATACCGAAAACAAATAATGCTCTATATTGTAAATATAACGAATTCTGTCAGAATCCAAGGCTAGAAATGCACAAATAACTACCCTAGCCCCTAGGTCTATTTAGCGCTTGTCAGGTTAAGGGGAGGCAGACCGTTTTTCTGGACCCCTTTCTCCCTAATGTTTAGCCCCACTAGTTTTGAGATTATAAGACGTTCGGCCCATTAGTTTGGCGATTTTAACACTTTTCGCCCCATTACATTGTCAATTTTAAGACCTTTCGTGCCATTTAGGTGTCGAATTTTTCCTGGCGAGGGACAGCGAGCCTGCAATTTTAAGAGGAACTGGCCTTTGGCCGGGACATTTTTCTACCGAAAAATGTACAAATTTATCTTGAAGGGGGGTCTAGGGGGTGTTTTTCTAAGCTTGATGGAGGTCTAGGGAGGAAATTAAAAAAATATATATGAATCAATTAATTAATAGACCAAACAAACGGCCAGTTTCCCCTTAAGGCAGAGTGATGAGTTTGGAAAAAGAAGTTGAATACAGAGTGCAACAGAAGAGGAGGGATATATGCACGCTGAAAGTT
The DNA here is from genome assembly GCA_032716605.1 of Paralithodes platypus. Classification (NCBI taxonomy): domain Eukaryota; kingdom Metazoa; phylum Arthropoda; class Malacostraca; order Decapoda; family Lithodidae; genus Paralithodes; species Paralithodes platypus. The sequence continues at coordinate 59,629,748 of CM064482.1, forward strand.
GAATACAGAGTGCAACAGAAGAGGAGGGATATATGCACGCTGAAAGTTGAATACAGAGTGCAACAGAAGAGGAGGGATATATGCACGCTGAAAGAAGTTGAATACAGAGTGCAACAGAAGAGGAGGGATATATGCACGCTGAAAGAAGTTGAATACAGAGTACAACAGAAGAGGAGGGATATATGCATGCTGAAAGAAGTTGAATACAGAGTGCAACAGAAGAGGAGGGATATATGCACGCTGAAAGAAGTTGAATACAGCATGCAACAGAAGAGGAGGGATATATGCACGCTGAAAGAAGTTGAATACAGAGTGCAACAGAAGAGGAGGGCTATATGCACGCTGAAAGAAGTTGAATACAGTACAACAGAAGAGGAGGGATATATGCATGCTGAAAGAAGTTGAATACAGAGTGCAACAGAAGAGGAGGGATATATGCACACTGAAAGAAGTTGAATACAGCATGCAACAGAAGAGGAGGGATATATGCACGCTGAAAGAAGTTGAATACAGCATGCAACAGAAGAGGAGGGATATATGCACGCTGAAAGCAGTGACTCGGAATAGGGAGGTGAGCATAGAAATCAAGAAGTCCCTTTATGATATTGTGGTGATTCCGACATTGAAGTTTGGGAGTGAAGCATGAACGTTGTTGGAGAAAGATTAATACCAAGTGAAAGGGGTATAGAAAAAGAGTTATTTGAGAAGTGTGTATGCGTATGGAAGGGGTGTGCTGTGAATGCTGGAGAGTGCAAATTTAACATGACAAACAGAATGAAAGAATAATGACAGAAAAAAATTACCGAAAATCATGGTAGAAGAAAAATAACGAAGACAAATGAAAGAAGAATGACAAAGATTAATGAAAGAAGAATGAAAGAAGAATGAATGAGAAGAGGAATTAAACAGTGGACAGATTGATAAAGAGGAGTAAGCATGAGTCGGTGTATAATTATCTGCCAGTCACGGTGAGCGGGGACAACTACACGTGACCTATGACGCAGTATTATACCCGGTTCCAAAGAGGTGGGCCAGAAATCCTGGACCCTATGCCCTCTGTAACTCAAAAAGGGCTAGAGCAAATGGGTTGTAAAAAAGGTAGGCCAGAAATCGTGAAGCCTAGGCCCTCTGTAGCTCAAAAAGGGCTAGAGCAAATGGGTTGTAAAAAAGGTAGGCCAGAAATCGTGAAGCCTAGGCCCTCTGTAACTCAAAAAGGGCTAGAGCAAATGGGCTGTGAATATGTAGGCCAGAAATCATGAAGCATATAATATATCCTCTCTAACTCAAAAAGGCCTAGAGCAAATGGGCTGTAAATAGGTAGGCCATAAATCGTGAAACCTATGACCTCTGTAACTCAAAAAGGGCTAGAGCAAATGGGCTGTAAATAGGTAGGCCATAAATCGTGAAGCCTAGGCCCTCTGTAGCTCAAAAAGGGCTAGATCAA
>CM064482.1:59636191-59696573 GCA_032716605.1 Paralithodes platypus
ATTATTATTTATATAAACCATTAATCAGAAGCCTAGATAGCATGCACATCAGCAGACAAATGAACATACACGGTGAAATCCAAGGTATTTACGTAGTTATTCTGACATTGTTAATAATATATATGATGTTACCAAGCTTAGGAAGGATATATGGTAGCTAAAAGGATTAATGGAGATTATATGTTGCGTTTTAATGGGTAGAAGTCTTTCCTAAGCCGAACACAATCGTCTAATAGTTGCCAGAATATGATGAAAAGGACGTCACCGGTATTGAAGGGGTTAACGGTTCAAAGTGAGGAGGCCTGAACACCCTTCGACTACCACGATCTGAAGGGGACATGGGCCGTTCTTCTGGGCCCCCTTCTTCCTCATGCTTATCCCCATTAGTTTTCAGATTTGATGACGTTCGGCCCATCAGTTTGGCAATTTTGTATACCTTTCGCACCATTTCGTTGTCAATTTCAAGACCTTTCGTGCCATTTAGGTGTACATTTTTTCCCGGCGAGCGATAGCGAGCCTGTAATTTTAAAAGTAACTGGCCTTCGACCGGGGAAATTTTTAAATTTATCTTGAAGGGGGATCTAGGGGGTGTTTTTCTAGGCTTGATGGAGGTCTAGCGAGGAAACTAAGACATAAATGAATCCATGAATAATTTAATAGACCAATACAAATACAAAAATAAATAAATACAAAATATAAAAATAAACGTCCACTAACCCCTTAACTCCTTCAGACATATTATGTTCCAGTAAGTCTACGGAGGCGGGAGCCCGGTATCCCGGTATCCTTGCCACCGCCTCGCACTACACTCACAACAACACTGCGGCCGTTAGAATTATCGGAGGTGGCTGAGGTTGCCACCAACGGTTTTATCGTAAGCTAACTTATCGGACTTACTGAGCTCCATATGACGCACTAGCGTCATATAACTTATTAGAGAGCCATGAAGATAAGTCCATATGACGCACTAGCGTCATATGAGTTTTTGCGCACTCGGCCATATGACGCGGTAGCGTCATATATGTCTGAGGGAGTTAATAACTACATGATCTCTAAAATGAACTCCCATATAACTACGATACTACTACTACTAATCTACTACTACTACTACGATACTACTACTACTAATCTACTACTAATCTACTACTACTAATCTACTACTAATCTACTACTACTAATCTACTACTAATCTACTACTACTAATCTACTACTAATATACTACTACTACGATACTACTACTACTAATCTACTACTACTACGATACTACTACTACTAATCTACTACTACTACGATACTACTACTACTAATATACTACTACTACGATACTACTACTACTAATCTACTACTTATCCTACTAACAGGCTGTACATTTCCATACACCTAACATTTAGTATACTGTTTAAAAGTTATTAGTCATGGCTTAGAGGGAGTATAATATAAATATGTAATGCCAAATTGTATTCTTTGTTTACATTTATGTAACAATTATACATAATGAAGTGTAGCCAAAGTATATACTAATTTGACGATATAGAAAAATATTTACATTAGTGTTGCATCTTTCGCTATTCTATCACTATTACAATAATCAATGTTCCGCAGAGCTCTCTCAGTGTATACCACCTCCTTTACGTAGAGTACGTAGCACCCGTCTTGCAACACAAGCCTGTACAACTCTGTACAACTCTCCAATCCAAGAGTGAAACGATATTCCCAAACCTTCTTCTATTCAACAGCTGAGCTCTGGCACTGTCTCCCTGAATCCATCTTCCCCTCATCCTATGACTTAAATTTATTCAAACTCCGTGTGTCCAGACATTTTGGCTCGAACATTTCTTGATTTTGGCCCTGTCACTCTTTCAATTGGGGGAGGCACTCGTTACAGGCAGTTCTGCCTTTTGTTTCCATCATCCACATAGAAAAAGAAAAAGAACGTAATGCACAGTCGGTCCTTATTCCTCAAGGGACTGGAGTTCTCGAAAATGGGCTTCAGTCCTGACGCATATATTAACTTACAGTGTGCGGTCTAAATATATCCAGGAGAGTTGATCAGATCAGATGGCTATAGAACACTAGGAGAGTAGAGAGTTTTGGATAGAGGAAGAATAAGTTGAGAAATGGGAAGTACAGTAAAAGATAAAATAGACTCTGAAATCCTATTTGAACTACAATATTGTTCACTCCTCCTTGAGTGGCTTGACCACCACATGGCAGCCGTCCTGGGGCCTGAGGACGAAGGCGTACTTTTCCATGATGATTTTCTCGTTCCCCGGAGCCACCTGGAATTCGGCCGCCAGGATCAGTTTGGCCATCGCCACCTTGGCCTCCATCAGGGCGAATCTCATAGCTGGGGAAACATAAGGAAACTAGTAATAATAGGGGACAGTGGCTTTTTTTGGGGGTCTATATATTTATATATTAATTTATCTGTTAGTTTCCTTGCTAGACCTCCATCAAGCTGTAAAAAACACCCCATAGACCCCCCTTCAAGATAAATTAGTGCATTTTTCGGTTACTCTTAAAATTACAGGCTCGCTATCGCTCGCCAGGAAAAAAATCGACACCTAAATGGCACGAAAGGTCTTAATATTGACAAAGAAATATGGATGATCTTTTCGTTCCGCTACTTGGCCTCCATCAGGGCGAAACTCATGGCTGTGGGGATGTAAGCAAACTCGTATTAATAGGGAAGATGGGTTGTTTTTCTAGACCTCCTTCTCCCTCATGTTTAGCTCCATTAGCCTAACAAAAACTTACCGATACAGTTCCTGGGTCCCATCCCAAATGGCATGTGTGTGAAGTGTGTGATGTCCGCCTTGTTCTCCGGCATGAAGCGGTCCGGTCGGTAGCACTCCGGTTCTGGCCAGTAGCGGGGGTCGTGGTGTAGGCTCCAGATGGGGAACTGGATTACTTCTCCGGGTTTGATGACCAAGTTAGTCTCAGGCACCCTATATGAACAGAATGATTTCAGGTCAGTTCAGGTGAATGTCGGGTATGTAAGCCCTTTGTAACGGCTCCCCTTATTGTGTGAAATGTGTTAAGGCTTGTTGAGTATAGTCCATTATTACAAGTAAGGCAGAAATTGTGTTCCCTGACATCTGTAAATCAATAAGAGCAAAAGCAAATGGGCTGCAAATATGACTAAGAAGAAGGGTTTGGAGCGGCAGGGTTTTTAACAGCGTTCGACGGAGGCCTTTGGTTCTTTGTAACACTTGTCAAGTTACAAGAGAGTTTAGGGGTGAAGATTTATGGCCAAGTTATAATGAATAGACTGTAGTGTACTTACGTGTAGGACTTGGTACACTTTCGCTCACCAGTTCCAGCTGGTGGATACATCCTCAGTGTTTCTGCAGGGAATAATAATAATACTAATACTAATAATAATAATAATAATAATAATAATAATAATAATAATAATAATAATAAAAGTAATAATAATAATAATAATAATAATAATAATAATAATGTAATATCCCATGTGTAGTATGGTACAGTATATTCGTGTAATATACCAAGTGTAGTTCGGTATATTAGTGGTTTATTATAAATAAAATATAATATATGGAGTAAAGAAAACTGGGTTGAGCTATAAATATATTGAGTTATAGTACTACAACAGTTACTTATACATCCTAAGTGGTTATAGGTGAGTTATTAGTACTGAGTTATATACACTTAAGGAGGGTGACCTGTTTTTGTTCTGTCCTTTTCTATCTTTCTCTGCCTTGTACCCATTTGGCCCCATTCAGCCTACTGTTTTAAGACGTTTATCCCCATCCAGGTGTCAATTGTTTACTGGTGAGCGGTAGCGAGCCAGCATATTTTTTATTTTTGTTTGACAGCAGGCTAAATTTGTACATTTTTCGATAGAAAAATGTTTCCGGCGAAGCCGGATTTCTTCATATAATGCTGGCTCGCTATCGCTCGCCAGGAAGAAATCGACACCTAGATGGGGATAAACGTCTTAAGATAGTTGGCTGAATGGTGCCGAATGGATACAAGCCAGAGAAAGAGAGAAAAGGACAGAAATAACAAAAAGCAGGTCACCCCCCGTAAGGTAATAGTTGATATATGTGTTAGAGTGTAGACTATAGTGAAGTCTGTCTGTAGTGTAGTATGTCTGTAGTGTAGTCTGTAGTGTAGTCTGTCTGTAGTGTAGTCTGTAGTGTAGTGTAGTCTGTAGTGTAGTCTGTAGTGTAGTCTGTCTGTAGTGTAGTCTGTCTGTAGTGTAGTCTGTCTGTAGTGTAGTCTGTCTGTAGTGTAGTCTGTCTGTAGTGTAGTCTGTCTGTAGTGTAGTATGTCTGTAGTGTAGTCTGTAGTCTATTAACAGTATAAGGAAAGACTGATTATATTAAATTTATTTTTCACCTTTAACTGTTTTGATGGTGTAATGGCTAGAGCGTGTAAGTTCTGTATGTGGTATCCTGGGTTCGAATACTGGGAGGATCACATGCTTTCATTAATTTAATTTGGGGGTTATTGGTGTTAAGAACGATGTTAAAACTAATATAGGAGAACCAAGGTAATAACCAGATAATTAATGCCAATGATGACAAGGAAGTATGAGGATATATATTGCAGATAATAAATAAGACAAGGACAAGGAGGCATAGTAAGAGGATCAAGAAGGTGAGATCTAGGTTAGGTTTTAGGAAATTATTGTTCAACTATAGAGTAGTAAATGCATGGAACAGCCTTCCCACTTTTTGTTGTAAAGTCAGAAAATGTAATGAAGTGTGAAATGAGCCTTGCCCGGAAATGGGCAAGGCAAGATACACAATTTAATTATAAAGCTCAGCTACAAGTAGCGGCTCGCTTGGTGTAGTGACTAGCGTCTCGGACTTCCACCCAGAAGGCCCGGGTTCGCGCCCACGCTCGGCGCATTAAAGATTTTTCACAAGCACTGAGTCGTTACCATCCCTCATGAGCAAAGGGATGGGGTAGTAGTACAGGACCCCAATGGAAATACGCCTAATCGGCCTTATTGAGCTATCCTTAGCTAGCTTAGCATGCGCTAGCTTTAAGAACTATTATTATTATTATTATTAAGTAAGTCGTCTAAACAACAGTGAACCAAAAACCTAAAATGGATAAAATAGCCTTTCTACCAGGAATGTTATTCGTAACTCTCCGTGACTGACCATTGATGCAGGCGTCGAGGAACTTGGCCTCCATGACGCCCTGGTAGGTCAGCTCCCCCTCCTGCTGCACCAACTCCTGCAGCTCCTGACGAAGGCGCTGCTGCTCCGTGGGGTTCTGGGCCAGCAGGTGGGAGGTGAAGGCCAGGGTGGAGGCCGTGGTGTCATACCCGGCAATCAGGAACAACACACACTGGCCAATTATTGTGTGGTCGGTCAACACTGAAATTTGTTTAGAACTTATAAATTGTCATATTCCAATCTATAACCAACTGCAAGAATCTTGGTTAACCTATACAATGCTGCTACAGGAAATTTCCCATCCCTCATTTCATAAAAATACCATTTTTGGAAGGGCTTTTACATATATGTCGCCCATGAATGAAAACAAGTAACAGAGTACAGCTCATTTCAGGATAGCACGGTTGCACTATATATTCATCAAGATACCAAGTGCTTCAACTATAGTCTTAGTTCAATAGACTTTTAGGCCCAGTGGTTCCTACTCCTCATTCAGAGCTTCAAGAGCCAGTACGAGAATTTCCAGCAACTCAGACATGATAACAACATCGTAACTATATAAGGCCAGTAATCCACATAATCCCAACAGATCCTCTATAAGGACTGTATCCGACTGTCCAGCTCAGTAGCCACTCCAAAAGTGGAAGTACCACAAATCACAATGTATCCCACCACACTTGACAGCACTCTGTTTTTTATTTAATTTGTTTTAATAATGTCAAGACACCATATTAATAATCGCCATGGGTACCTAGTGGAGATGCAGAACATTCCATAATGTCTCCCAGTGTATCAAGATGCACTGAATCGAGAGCTATTCAGGATCATCATAGACAGTAAGCAGTCCCTCTTGAAACTCACTCAATATAAAAGTACAAAATGTTTGTGGCTTGGAATTATTTTCATAGGTAAAAGGTGAAGGTGATTGGTAATGAAAGATATCTAACCTTGCTTGGCTGAGATGTTGGCGCCAACCATGGCATCCTCCGCCCGGGACTCCAGCAGTAGGTCCAAGAAGTCCCCTCGCTGGCCAGCTACACGGTTCCTGATGGTCTTAATGGCAACCTCCTTGAAAAAGTCGCTCTCTGGGCCATCAGCCTTCAATCCAAGAGCATTAAATAATTTTGGCCATATCACCATCATGAGCATCTTTGCCAGCTTATAAGGAGAGTTTGAAAAGAAGCGATCAGCCATTTTTGAAAAGACTGGTTTTTCCTTGGTGAGTGAATTACATTCAATTCCAAACGCACAAGATGCAATTGTGTCCATGGTAAATCTTCCAAATTTATCCTTCAGATCAAAAACATAATTCGTGTTTTTCCCACTGATAAAGGAAGCGACGAGTGTGTCAGCATTCTTGCACACCAGTGGATACATTCTTCGCATCTTGCCAGAGGAGAAGGTTGGAGACATAATGGAGCGTAGGATTTTCCAATCCTCACCGCTCTTGTTGGTTAGCATCTCTTGAAGTATACTACCTTCTTGATCCCCAAATACCCGCCTGTCAGTAAAATGATCAAAGTCCTTGACGAGTACTTGTCGTAGAATCTCTGGATCACTAATCACCAGTACTGGATTGAAGATCTCGTATCTCCCAAAGTATTTTGATCCACCATATTTTTTATAATCCTGCAAAGATGAAAATAACAATTGTACAGCTACTGACAAATGTTCGTAAGCTTTTCCGATTTTCTTCATGCAAATATATCCATTTTGATTGATGTGCAGAGCAAATCAGATATACAGTACTGGTGAGTTATCTGCTCAACAGGTGGCGTTGTGTGTGTGTAAGTGTGAGAGTTCGAGTGTAGGGGGTGAGACAGTGAAGCACGGGAATGAGGTGGCTTCAGAGATGGGGTCGTTTCGGGCCATGAGTGAGCACCGTGCCTCATGTGAAGGCAAGATGGCAGGTGCTCGTTGTATTCTACGTGCTTCACATGTCTCACTCCCTTGACTGGAACAAGACCTCACGGGCTTCACTGTTCATTGTAAAGCGGTGAATGTTAAGGCTCTCAGCCTATGCCCGAGAGGAAGTAAGTTGGAATATAGAAAAAATAAAAATAAATAAATAAGTATATATAATATATTTACTAATATGTACCTGATTTGGTGTGAACATTAATCTAAATGGATATATTTGCATAAAGAAAGTCGCAGGAGCTCACGAACAATTGTCAGTAGCTGTACATTATTAATATATGATGTGGTTGATTTAAAATATATTTATGCATACTTCTTAAGAAACATACTGTATTATGTTTAGACTTATATACAATTTGTTATCATCATTAGAGTTTTGTTTCCGTGTCAGAAGAAAAGATAATTACCATCATATTATTACATTTTAGGATTACTCGCTGTCAAACTCATCAACATATATCATCAACATACCTCATCAATAGCAGCCCACAAACTGCCCTTGGTGAATAATTCGTGTAGGTTGCCTAGGAAGGGAATTACGGGCGTCGATGGTACGCCCCGGGAAGACCAGTAGCTGTATTGCGTCTTACAGTACCACCACACCGCCACCACCACCGTCACCACCACCAACCACACCTCCAACATCTTCCCTGCACCTTAATTAACCTGGCAAAGGGAAGATGGTCAAACTACATAAGTATTTAGTCATACACATTTAGGGGGGATGGTTGTTTTTTTCACATAATTCTTATTTTTTCACCAACCAACTTTACTTCTAAGCTCAATTAATGAAATCAAGAAATACATGTGGCACTCCAAGGACTCGAACCTAGGATACTCACACCAAAATTACGAGCATGTATGCATTAAACTATCAAGGCAGTTACAGAATTATGCACAAACCTGCTATATAGGTTAACTGCGTCACCGAATTAATGTCAAAATAGATATATATATATATATATATATATATATATATATATATATATATATATATATACATACAAATAAACCAGATTAATATGTAAATCAACACAACATGACAGAAGCCGATCTCTTTTACTATAGGATCTCTAATGTGGGTTGACAAGTGACATCAGCACTGTTTTCGCCAACAAGGCATATCGCTACCGGACCAATTCGCTACCAGCCCGGGAACACGCCGAAAGTCCCGTAATTAAGGGGGGATGTTTATATATTTGTTTTGTTTTGTATTTTTTTTTTTTTAGGTCTATTTATCTAATGTTTTGTTTGTTTGCGTCATTGTGAACTGAAGGGGTTAACTCCTTCAGCCCCATTACGTAATTGTCATCATAGACTGGTTACCATTAGACGACTTTCCTTAGTTTGTAATCTGCCTATTCGACTCAAATGGGTAAAAACTATTTCAATAAACCCTCTTAGCAACATAGGTCCTTCTTCGACTGCATAAAATCATCTAATTTTGGCCAGCATCCAAGGTAAAAAGGCGTCTTGGTGCTGAAGGGTAGCGAAGTGGCCAGGGAGCGAACTAGCCAGCGTTTTCTGCCAGTCACGATGAGCAGCCGTGAAACCCGAGCAACGTAGCTGTGTTCTGGCTGCCATTAAGGGAAGATTTGTGTACTTATTATGTTTTGTCTAGACCCCTTTCTGCCCCATGTTTAGCCCATTTGTTTCGAGATTTTAAGACGTTCGCCCCATTTGTTTGAAGATTTTAAGACTTTTCGCCCCATTTCTGTTAATGTTTAGACCTTTCGTGCTATTTAGGTGTCGATATTTTCCTGGCGAGCGATAGCGAGCCTATAATATCTCAATTAATCCGTTTAGCTACCATATACCCTTCCTAAGCTTCATAAAATCGTCTAAATGTAGCCAAAATAAAAAATATATAGAAGACGTCGCCGGTACAGAAGGGGTTAAGGGACTTTATTTAGTTTGTTATCTAGACCTTTATCAAGCTTAAAAAACACACCCACAGGGCTCCCCTTCGAGATACATTTGTACAAGTTTCGGTAGAAAAATTTCCCAGCCAAGGGCCGGTTCTTCCTAAACAACAAGCTCGCTATCGATCGCCAGGATAAAATCGTCACCTAAATACCACGAAAGGTCTTAAACTTGACAAGGAAATGGGACGAAAGGTCTTAGAATCGCCAAGCTAATTGGGTGAACCTCTTGAAATTTCAAAACTAATGGGGCTACACATAAGGGAGAGAGGCGTCCAGGTAAACCCCAATCAGGTCAGGTGAGGTTATTAAGGGATAAGCCTTTAAAACGGCACCTCGTAGCTACTTTCTTATTTCTCTATTTTCTGAAGTGTTGAGAAGGGGTTTTGGAGAGAGAGGAAGCTGTTGGAGTGGCTTTGTTATGTGTGTTATTAGTCTGTATACGTCGTCGAGGTGTACCCCGACTAGGTGCAAGCATGTGAAACACGATAGGACGTACTAAATTATATACTAGCCTTTACTGGGACTAGTAATACGTTGGTTGGATGGTCTGGGATGGTCTGTGAAGGTCTGAGGGCTAGGGAGGTGCCGGGAGGGTGGTTGGACAAGAACTGGTGAAGGTCATATAGCCGTGGCACTATCATAAGAACATAAGAACATAAGAAAATGGGAGTCTGCAGAAAGCCGATTGGCCTAAGCAAGGCAGATCCCTGTCCCACACAACCCCAATTACAAAGCATCATATAGGCACTCTCTCTCTCTCTCTCTGTCTCTCTATCTCTCTCTCTCTCTCTCTCTCTCTCTCTCTCTCTCTCTCTCTCTCTCTCTCTCTCTCTCTCTCTCTCTCTCTCAACAGACACATTATTTTTTATGTGTGTATATGCTTATAAGTAATTATACATATATTTTTATACTGTATTTATATAATTATATATATATATATATATATAATATAATTATATATATATATATATATATATATATATATATATATATATATATATATATATATATATATATATATATATATATATATATATATATATATATATATATATATATACACAAAAATCAATAATTATATACGTATACCAATATCTGTCTATCTATCTAGCTTTATATATATATATATATTACTTAAGCTAAACAGACCAGTTAATAACAGCCCTCCTTCCCAAAGTAGAGTGCATATACTTTGCTCCCTCCCTCCCTCCCCTATCAACCAACAATATTGCAGGCTCAGCATTACTTGGCACTTTGACTACTAAACATTGGATCAACCCAAGTTTTAGGGGTTATTGTGTTGTATATATATATATATATATATATATATATATATATATATATATATATATATACATTAATATTATATTATATTAATTTATTTAATATATAATTTTAGACATAGACTTCAAAGTTCGCCTAGACAAGCACCTTGCCCTGAACCCAAGGTTGACTGGATTTGTAATTGAATAAATATTTTCTTAGTGTTTGCTCCATAACCTAATAAATCTTAATATAATTTCCCCTGCCATGAACTAAGCCCCAGGGCAGCACTTCCATCTCACATCTTTTCCACATTCTCTCCGAAATGCTGTTGCAACACTTGGAACAGCAGTGGTTTGGAGGGCAAGTAACCCCGAGGGGTCGCATGACCTGTTGTTGCTTGTTTTCCTTTGTACTCCTTTGTACTCTTTAATTACAGGCTCGCTTTCGCTCACCAGGAAAAAATCGACGCTTAAATGACACGAAAAGTCTTAATATTGACAATGAAATGAGGCGAAAGGTCTTAAAATCGCCAAACGAATGGGCTGAACGACTTAAAATCTGAAAGCTAATGGGGATAATAAACATGAGGGAGAAGGGGGACCAGTAATATGACCCATCTCCCCTAAAGCGACAGGATTGTTCAGTATCATTAAAATAAAATAAATCAATATATATACAACAACATTCAAATTTTATTCAATACAAAAACATTACAAAGGAAATACATAAAGCTATCAAATGTGTCGCTCGTATTATTATTGCATTTCAGTCTAGGATATATACAGTATATTATAGTCTATTCAGTATAGGTAGGCCAAACATCTGAAAGGCTTAAGGGGAGACGGGCGTATTTATTTCCTCATATATGCATCTTTCTATCATTGTCCTTAGTTTCCTCCCTAGACCTCCATCAAGCATAACAAAAGCTCTTTTAATAATAGTCAATTAATGGTTAACCCCTTCTGTACCAGCGGCGTCTTATTAATTGTATTCTAGCTATATTTAATCGATTTTGTGCCGTTTATGAAGGATCTGTGGTAGTAAAAAAAGTTAAGGGAGATTGTTCGAAGCCGGTTTGTTGCTGGAGACCTTTTATAACTGAATACAATTGTATAATTGTAGCCAGAATAACATTAACACCTACACTGCGGACATATTTCCGCTCATTCAGGCACACCTGAATGATTAAGTGAGTTTCTGAAAGAAATTCATTGTATTCAGCTAAAAACTAGAAGAAAATAGCATCAAAATGACACCAGAACGAGCTTTGTAGCGCGCAGGGTTCATCCGCAGCGCTACCATAGACATCGGCAAATATTTGCTAAGAATGAGTAATATTGCACTACATTTGCATTTTGCAGCGCTGCATAGGTCTCACGAGATATGGCTCTCAGGCCTCAGTGCACCAGCCGCCGGGCTGGAGAGCAGACGGGGCCTGCCACGCTCCCACTCACTCGCACTCGTCTCCACAGGCTTTTAGAGGCTTAAAGTGCCTGTAAATTGCTTTAAATTGCCAGAACGTTCCTGAACGGGTCCCGCAGCCAAAGAGTTAAAATCACCTTACTGGTACAGAGGGGGTTTAATGTTCCTTGAACGGTTTAATCAGCAGTATAGGAAGTGTCTGCACTCCTCCGACACCTTTCTAAGCTGAAGAAATTCGCCTAACGGTAGGAAAATACGGGTTAATCTCGCTGGAAGGGCTTAAGCAGGACTTTACAGCCGCTCTTGGGTCTGAGGACAGAGCCCGAATCCTGGGCGGTGATCCGGTGGTGTCCTGGCGCCACCTGCAGCTCTGTCGCCAGTACCAGCTTCGCCAGAGCCACCTTCACCGTCAGTAGGGCGAAACTCATACCTGGTGGCGGAGAAAATGTGATATGGAACTCTATATGTTAAGGGGGGGTTGGTTGTATATATTTACATATATATTTATCTTTTTAATATCTTTATAGTTTCATCCCTATACCTGAAAATATATATAAATAAATAATAAATTAATATATAAATAAACCCCCTTTCAAGATAAATTTGTACATTTTTAGATAGAAAAATGTCATGGCCAGAGGCCGATTACTACAATATTACAGGCTCGCTATCGGTCGCTAGGAAAATATATTGACATCTAAATTGACTGAAAGGTCTTCATATTGACAAAGAAATGAGTCGAAAAGTCTTAAAATCGCTAAACTAATAGGGCGAACGTCTTAGAATATAAAAACTAGTTGGGCTAAACACGAAGAAGAATTGGGTATACAAAAATCGACACACTTCCCCATAAGGAAGTGTACATAAAATAAAGAAGTGTATAATTATACTATGCAGCTTAGGAAGGACCTTTAGCAACAATAAGGCTTCAGACTGGAACAAGACCTCACGGGCTTCATTGTAAAGCGGTGAATGTTAAGGCTCTCAGCCTATGTCCGAGAGGAAGTAAGTTGGAATATAAAAAAAAAAAAAAAAAAAAAAAAAAAAAAAAAAACCTATCACAAACAACCCTTTAAACTACCACAGATCCTTCCTAAGCTGCATAATATCGTATAAATATAGCTTGAAGAACATAAACACACGTCGCTTGTACTCAAAGGGTTACTACAATCTGCTGATGATAGCCTGTATGAAACGAAGAAGGCATCATGTTACTAAAAGTGTTAACTTACCAATACAGCTCCTAGGTTCGAGTCCTTGGAGTGCCACACGTGTTTGTTGATTTCATTAATTGAGTTTAGAAGGGAAGTTAGTTTATGAACAAATATGGACTAACTTACCAAGGCAGCTCCTAGGCCCGATTCCAAAGGGCATAAAGGTGTGTTCCTTGATGTGTTCCTTGTTCTCCGGCATAAAGCGATCCGGCCGATAGTGTTCTGGTTCCGGCCAGTAGCGGGGGTCGTGGTGCAGGCTCCATACGGGGATTTGGACTAGGTCGTCACGTCGGATTATTACGTCGGTCCCAGGCAACCTTAAGAATTAAAATTAATAATTGAAACTAATTTACAGAATATATAGTAGGTGTTCAACTGAAAACTAATTAAGTTCATTCAAATCGTGCATGTAAATCGCGATAATTCGTCATCATTTCTGAAACCTTTTTCTTCCCGTGAAACTCCTGTAAAGGATGGCCACTGCAGAAACGTCTCTTGATTACGATATAAACACATACTCTTGATTACAATATAAACACATACTCTTGATTACAATATAAACACATACTCTTGATTACAATATAAACACATACTCTTGATTAAACACATACTCTTGATTACAATATAAACACATACTCTTGATTAAACACATACTCTTGATTACAATATAAACACATACTCTTGATTAAACACATACTCTTGATTACAATATAAACACATACTCTTGATTAAACACATACTCTTGATTACAATATAAACACATACTCTTGATTACAATATAAACACATACTCTCATTGATCGTGCTACACTCCTCCTTCCACTATGTAAGAAATACTTCTTCAATATATGTTTCCACTTTCTTCTCCCAAGCTATTAGTTATTTTCTAATAGTATTTTATTTCGTGACATTACGCCCTCATTCATTCTTTGCACTTGCCTATGCCACCGTAAAGTAATTATCTTAAACAATCCAACCACTCTACACTCAGTGCCTAAAGCTTGCCCTATGCAATCCTCTCATGCACTTCCATATTCTTATTACTGTATTAAGTGCTCATCACAGCTCTCAATATTTGAGAGATAATGCTCACTTGCTGCCCAGGTCTCACTTCCATACGAAGGTGTTTCAAACATAAAACAATTGCATACATATAGTGTCAGTCAGTCAGTCAGCAAGCATACATATTGTGAACACTGTAAAAAAACAATTTACTTACGTATATGCCTTTGTGCATGTTCGCTCTTGAACTGGCCCTGGTGGGTATAATCTAAGGGTTTCTGTTGATTAGAAAAAAGAAAAATTATATATACAGTATATACTTACAGTATATACTGTATATACATATATATATATATATATATATATATATATATATATATATATATATATATATATATATATATATATATATATATTATATTATTATTATTATTATTATTAATATTATTATTATTATTATTATTATTATTATTATTATTATTATTATTATTATTATTATTATTATTATTATTATTATTATTATTATTATATGAGGCTAGACAGTAATCATAATTATTGTAAAAATACTAATGATACTAATGCAAATAATTAGCCCAAACTAATGGGCCGAACGCCAGAAAAACTGAAATCTAATGAGACTAAACATGAGGAAGAAGGGAGACCAGGAAAACGCCCCATCTCCCCTTAATCGAAATATGAATCATAACGGAGATCAACATAGTATTTTGATACCTCAATTGTCAAACTATGGGATTATATTTCACATTTAATCATGGAAAGTAGATAAAAAAAAAAAAAAAAAAAACCCCCGACTATAAATATTATCCTGTCCAAGTATTCTCAAAGGTTTGTTCTGGTTAATTAGGGTGTAAATAGAAGAAAATATCATCAGTGGCACCGAGTTGGCAGAGGTTGATCAATCTCTGTTACTATAGGGTATCTTGCCTTGGTTAAGTTGGCACTGGTTGAAAACTACTGGTTGAAATGGTCTACTGGCCGAAATGGTCTAATGGTTGAGATCTACTGGTGGAAATGGTCTACTGGTTGAGAGCTACTGGTTGAAATGGTCTACTGGTTGAAATGTCCGGGAGCCGACTGACCTTTGATGCAAGCCTCCAGAAATTTAGCCTCCATGACATCCTCGTAGGTCAAATCCAGGTTCTGCGGCGCCAACTCCCGTAACTCCTGACGAAGGCGCTGCTGTTCCTTGGGGTTCTGGGCCAACAGGTGTGCTGCGAAGGTGAGGGTGGAGGCGGTCGTGTCGTACCCAGCCAGCAGGAACATGATACACTGAGCCACTACAATGGAGTCGGTCAGCACTGTAGGCATATACAAGATCAGTTCAAGCATCCATAAGAAATATCGACAAGCACTATCATTTCAATTAATACAGTAAAGTTAATTTTGCTTCAGTGACAGTTATACCATCTATATATACATTTATTGCCAATCCCATTGATCCCCGGTAATATCAAATACCTCAAAATTGGGTTAGGAGTGAGGTTAACAAAGAGGGAGGCTGTACGGGTATGCTGACCATGCTTGGGTGCAGCGCTGGTGCCTAGCTCAGAGGTCCCGGCCTTGGCCTCCAAGATAAGGTCCAGGAAGTCTCCTCGTTGCTTTAGCCCCGCCTCCCGGTTCCTCAGGGTCTCCACCACTATCTCTAGGAAGAACTCAGTCTCTGGAGACTCACAGTTAATGCCAATGGCATAACTAATATTTGGAAACAAAACTATGAATAAGGTCCGGGCTATTTTCAAAGGACCCATGGAGAGAAATACCTCAGCCTGTTCGGTAAAAACAGGCTTTTGCTCTAAGAATGAGTTGCATTCGATTCCAAAGGCACAAGATGCAATGGTGTCCATAGTGTATCTACCAAATTTACCCTTCAACTCGAGGGAGGGATCTGTGGCTGCATCAGTTAAACAATAAGAGACGAACGTGTTGGCCTTTTCGCAAACAAGTGGAAAAATGTTGCGTATTTTTCCAGAGGAGAACGTCGGAGTCATGATGGAACGTAGAATTTTCCATTTCGTGCCACTCTTGTTACTCAGCATCTTGCTTATAGTACCACCATTTGGATCATCAGATGAACGTCGATCCACAAAGTGATTAAAATCCTTAACAAGAACTTGTTTCAAGATTTCTGGATCACCAATCAACAGCACTGGTTTGAATCCCTCATATCTTCCACAGTATTTTGATCCACCGTATCTTTTGTAAATCTGCAAGAACAATTTATCATTAGAGAAGGATCAAAATATTACTGTTAACTATTTAATAACAGTCTACACTCTAGAGTGAAGCAAAAATCAGGTAACTCAGTAGTTCCCTACCCTGGGACACCACTTTCTTTGCCACCCTACATTTATTACTTTTGTTTTCAGAGTAACTATAAAATCATAAGCTTATATAAAGATGGGTCAATACCCACTATCCTCTTCTAATTTACAAATATTGCATGTATATTCAAAGTAATCTTGCTTCAGAGTAACAGAGAAATACTGTGTAATACTTCACAAATTACTTTGCGAAAAAATTGTTGCAAGATTTTATGCATCAAATAAACACCTACTATATCTAAAGCATTCCACACATTCTTATGCTTTGTGGAGTCGAACATATTGCCGAGGAAGGGTAGGCAAGGCGCTGACGGTACGCCAAGCGAGGACCAGTACCCGTGGCGCCAGCTGTTGTACCACCACAACACCATCATACCCAGCGTCGTCAGCAGCAGCAATAGCTCCGGCATACTGTAAATGGGGGAAGTCAGTATTATCTACGCCATATGAAGTGTGCAGAGAATATGTAATCATATCTGCTTGACTTATTAAGGGGGTGATCTGTTTTTTTTTCTTCTCTCCTTTTTTTCTCTCTATCTGGCTTGTATCCATTCTGCCCCATTCAGCTTACTGTTTTAAGACTTTTATCCATATCCAGGTGCCGATTTCTTCCTAGCGAGCGCTAGCGAGCCAGAATTGTATGGAGAAATCCGGCTTCACCGGAGAAATATTTCTATCGAAAAATGTACACATTTAGTCTGCTGTCAAAAACATTTACAAAAATCGACACCTGGATGGGGATAAACGTCTTAAAACAGTAGGCTGAATGGGGCCGAATGGATACAACCCAGAGAGAGAGGGGGGGAGAGAGAAAAAAAAAACGAGGTGTACAAAGGAGTACAAAGGAAATCAAGCAACAACAGGTCTAGTGACCCTTCTAGGCGTCTTGTCCTCCAAAACACTGAGGATCAAGTGTCCAAACAGTGGTTCAGAGTGGGCACCCTTAACAGGGTTTCTCAAATACTAATGGATGGATTTAGAAGAAACTTCATCAGTAGCTTCTTTGGTACCAGTATAGGGTCAACATCCAGTGACTCACCCCCACCCCATTCTTTGGTACCAGTATAGGGTCATCATCCAGTGACTCACCCCCACCCCATTCTTTGGTACCAGTATAGGGTCAACATCCAGTGACTCACCCCCACCCCATTCTTTGGTACCAGTATAGGGTCAACATCCAGTGACTCACCCCCACCCCATTCTTTGGTACCAGTATAGGGTCATCATCCAGTGACTCACCCCCACCCCATTCTTTGGTACCAGTATAGGGTCAACATCCAGTGACTCACCCCCACCCCATTCCTCAAACGCCTGGAAAAACAAAAACGAAATTACTATGAGAAGTTATCGGCTGATCTTAACGATATGCACTGTGAAACTTACATGTTATCTAAGCAAGTCACGCAAATATTACTGATATAGAATGATTGACTCCACTGGTTCGATCATTCTGTCCAGTACAACCTTTCGATCCAATTTGACTGTGACCACTCAACCCAATTTAACTGACCCAGGGAAAAATCGACACCTAATAGGCACGAAAGGTCTTAATATTGACAAAGAAATGGGGTGAAAGGTCATAAATCGCCAAACTAATTGGCCAAACGTCTAAAAATCTTAAAACTATTAGGGCTAAACATGAGAGAGAAGAGGGTCTCGAAAAACCAACCATCCCCTTAGTTCTGTTATTGCTTGCTTACCTATATATATCCTTTGTAACCCTTCCTTACCTCTCAACACGCAGCACAATCAGGCCCAATAGTTATGTTGTTGCTTGCTTTCCTTTGTAATCCTTTGTAACTCTTTGTTGCAACGTTTACTCACCCTTCAACAAGCAGTCAAGTGAGGCTCTATAGTCCTGTTGTTGTTTGCTTTCCTTTATAATCCTTCGTAAATGCCGGCGTCACACCAGAAAATGTATAGTGTTCTAATTTTGAGGGATCCGTCACTGTTAGCCTTAACCCTTTCTGTACTGCGACGTCCTTTTAACTATATTCTGGCTACTATTAGACGTTTATATTCAGTTTTAAAATGGTCTCCAGCAATTTAGAGGCTTCGAACTATCTCACTTATTCCCTTTTAATACCACAAATCCTTAAACTGATCAAAATCGTCTAAATATAGCTAGAATAAAATTAAAAAGACGTAGCGGTACAGAAGGGGTTAAGGGGAGATTTCCACTTGAGGGATTGTTTTCTGGATCCCTTTCTCCCTCATGTTTAACCCTATTACTTTTGATATTTTAAGACTTTCGCCCCATTAGTTTGACGATCATAAGAACTTTCGCCCCATTTCTGTCAATTTTAAGACCTTTCGTGCCAATTAGGTGTCGATTTTTTCCTGGTGAGCGATAGCGAGCCTGTAATGTAAGAGGAACCGGCCTTCGGCCTGGACATTTTTCTACCGAAAAATGTACAAATTTATCTTGAAAGGGGGTCTAGGGGGTGTAATCGTAAGTTTGATGGAAATATAGGGAACAAACTAAAAACCTCCCCTTAATTATATTTAACCCATTCAATACTAGTGACGTTCTTTTCATTATATTCTGGCCACTATAGAAAATGGAAAAGCACTGCGTCCAAGAATTCTGAGAGGGTTAATCCTTTCAATATCGGTGACGTATATTTCATTTGATTTCAGCTGCATTTAGACGATTTTATGAAGCTTAGGATGGATATATGGTAGCTAAAAGGATGGATCGAGAGAGACTAGCCTTTTAATTATTAGATGTACGTAACAATCGTCTAACACTTGCCAGAATATCATGAAAAACACGTCACCGGTACAGTATAAGGGTGTTAACTCCTTCTGTACCGTCTACGTCTTTTTAACATTATTCTGGCTACTATTAGACGATTTTTGTGCAATTTAAAAAGGGCCTCCAGCGATTAACAGGTTCGAAGTATCTCTCTTAACCCTTTTTACTACCACAGATCCTTTTTAAACTGCACAACATCGTCTAAACATAGCTACAGTCAAATCGAAAAGACGTCGCCGGTAAAGAAGGAGTTATAACTGTTCAACACTGTAATTATCATTCCCCAACAGGTAGATATAAGTGACTGTTACCTGTCGTGTGATGATACTGAAGGGTGAGGGTGTTTATCTCCCTTGAATGGTTGAAAGCGTTGGTTCAAACAAAGGCATATCAGTGGGTCATGACGGGGCGCGATTAAGGGGGAAGGGTATATTTTTATGGGGGCCTGTTTATTTATATATTAATTTATGTTTTACTTTCCTCCCTAGACCTCCATCAATCTTTAAAAAAAACAAAAAAACATCCCCTTCGCGATAAATGTGTAAATTTTTCGGCCGAAGTCCGGTTCCTCCTACAATTACAGGCTCGCTATCGATCGTCAGAAAAAAATTCCGACACCTAAATGGCACGAAAAGTCCTAATGTTGACAAAGAAATAGGGTGAAAGGTCCTAAAATCTGAAAACTAATAGTGCAAACATCTTAAAATATGAAAACTAATGGGGCTAAACACGAGGGAGAAGGGGGGGCCACAAAAATGACCCATCTCCCCTTAAGTCAACAGTATTATGAGTGACTATACAGGGTGTTCCAGTAATGCTTTTCATAAATTATATGGTGGACTCATCAGACAAAAATAAGAATAAATTACTCTATGAACATGAGGTTGAGTATTTATAATAACGGAGTTATTACACGATTTAAGTTAACGATAGATACAATGCCATTCAGTCCAAGGGGTAATGTTGCCATTTTAGTGGATTATATCCATTTGGCCTTCGCTATCGCTTGCTAGCCTCAAGATAGTGAGCAGTAGCGA
Organism: Paralithodes platypus; assembly: GCA_032716605.1. Classification (NCBI taxonomy): domain Eukaryota; kingdom Metazoa; phylum Arthropoda; class Malacostraca; order Decapoda; family Lithodidae; genus Paralithodes; species Paralithodes platypus. The sequence goes on from CM064482.1 coordinate 59,656,236, forward strand.
TCTGACTTTTCGGTAGAAAAATATGTCCGGCTTCGCCGGATTTGATTTTTCCGGATAGGAAAATCAAATCCGGCGAAGCCGGACATATATTTCTACCGAAAAGTCAGATCGCTACTGCTCACTATCTTGAGGCTAGCAAGCGATAGCGAAGGCCAAATGGATATAATCCACTAAAATGGCAACATTACCCCTTGGACTGAATGGCATTGTATCTATCGTTAACTTTAATCGTGTAATAACTCCGTTATTATAAATACTCAACCTCATGTTCATAGAGTAATTTATTCTTATTTTTGTCTGATGAGTCCACCATATAATTTATGAAAAGCATTACTGGAACACCCTGTATACTGCTTGAGCAACATCGATCATCATGACTTTATAGGGACGTGACTCAATCCGGGATAACAAGTACAGTTGCCCACATAAGTTCTGTTCCTCGTCGTAATCTTATTTTTAGTTTAGTTTTAGTTTATTAGTTTCTTCAAGTACATTGGGGTTTGTAATTGATGATTAATGTTAAGAACGGGGTGTTACTTATTTGTATAGGTTCAGGAACTTGTATAGCGAGGCCGGTCCTTAGTGATCTTGGCCCCATTCAATGTTCTTAACTTTAACTAAAACAGTACGCTTTCCATAATGCAGTTGGGTCTGAGTACATGATTAGATTGATATCCAAAATTCGAAAGTGGATATTAATCGCGATCGTGTACTCAACCTTTAACTGTGTTGGTGGTGTAATGGTTTAGATGCTTATGTTCTGGGTGTGGTGTCCCGAGTTCGAATCCCGGGAGGACCATATGCTGTAATTATTATTTTCTTTTCAAGTACATTGGGGTTTGTAATGGAGGATTAATGTTAAGAACGGGGCGTTTCTTATATATGGAAGTAAAATAGTTTGAATGAAAAACGAGTGGTTTATTTTAAGTACTTGTTGACTAATCATATGAGTTAACCACTGCATAAGAAACTACACTCGAAGTTCAATCATGCGCATTGCAATTCTAGGTATAAGATCAGGGAGAGTAACGTACTTGTGTGAGCAATTAACCACTTGCGAGTTTCAGGCTATAAGGAAGTTGGTGCCGGAAACATCGATATTAAACAGAAATACAATAATAAAGTAGATATCTAATGGATAAAATGTATGTTGAATTTAGTTGAGGTGAGGGAGCGCGAGTGTAGTCCCAGACCCTAAGAATTGGAACTTTGAATGTTGTTTCTGTTCGGGTTCTGTCTCGAGTCGGCCACCCCCAGCTATGGAGTGTATGCCTGAGTACATACATACATACCTACATACATACATAGTAATACATACATACATCCCTACATACATACATACTCTCTCACCTTAGCCATGTTATGTTCCGTTATCTTAAGGGAAGATGGGCCGGGTTTCTGGTCCCTCTTCTACCTCATGTTTAGCCCCAATAGTGTTCAGATTTTAAGACGTTCGGCCTATTAGTTTGGCGATTTTAAGATCTTTCATCCCATTTCTTTATCGATATCAAGACCTTTCGCGCCATTTAGGTGTCGAGCCTGTAATTTTAAGAAGAACCGGCCGAAGGCCGGGACATTAATCTAACGAAAAATGTACAAATGTATCTTGAAAGGGGTTCTGGTGGTTGTTTTTTAAGTTTGATGGAGGTCTAGGGAGGAAACTAGAAAAATAATAACTATATGAAAACATTGACCAAAAATTGAAGCATCCCCCCTTAACAGCCCAGCAATTGTTATGTCCGTATCTGATTAATGAGATATGTGATTTAATTTTGATAACATAGCATATTTATCGTATGTTATGCATATTATATTGTGTGTATTATTTTTTGAGAAGGCGGTAAATTGTCATGCCTCCTCCTTTATTACTCAACGATGAAAACAAATGTGTTTGCTAAATATATAGTTATCAATTAAATCCCGGGATTAATTATGCAGAGATATAGTACATGTATAAGTATCGAACAATCAGCTGTTAGGATTTCGGTGATGCAGGACAGTAAGGGTGCGGATCTTTTAAGGGGGTTGGGTTTATTTTTTGGTCTAATTTTGTTTTTCTTTTTTAGTTTTTTCGTAGACCTCCATCACACTTTAAAAAAAAAACACCCCCTAGAACCCCCTTCGAATTTAATTTGTACATTTTCGGTAGAAAAGGAAGAGGACAAATGTACAGCTTTATCTCGAAGGGGGTCTTAGGGGTTGTTTTTATTAAGCTTGATAAGAGGTCTAGCGAACACACTAGAATCCTCCCTTAAGATGGGGATGAGTCGATTTTTCGTTATCTTTAAAAATAAATGAAAATAAATTAATATAACAATACTAATTATAAACACAGGCTATACAGTAGGTCTCGGAAGAATACATACTTATTTCTTATGGGGAGATTTTTCACTTAAGAGTTTTTTTATGGACCCCTTTCTCTCACATGTTTGGCCCCATTAGTTTTGAGGTTGGAAGACGTTGCCCCCGATATTTTGGCGGCTTTAAGACCTTTCATCCCATGTCTGACCATTTTAAGACCTATCATGCCATCTAAGTGTCGATTTCTTTCCTGGTGAACTATAGCGAGCCTGAAATTGAGCAGGAACTGGGAGGATCATGCAGCGTCTTGGCAGTATATTCTAGCTATTAGTAAACGATTTTATGCAGCTAAGGAAGGATCTCTCTCTCTCTCTCTCTATATATATACTGTATAGAGAGAGAGAGAGAACTGATAATCTGTGACTGGACTAAGGGCGGTGCAATGTTATCAGTGTATATATTAGATAGCGATAGTGTTGGCATACAAGATCATTTACAATACCCTGTTCCGAATAAGTAGGCCTTAATCCCCTTCTGTACCGGTTATGTCTTTTGTATTTCATATCAGCTACATTTAGACGATTTTATGTAGGTTAGGATGGGCATATGGTAGATGAATGTATGTATGTCTGAATGTCTGTCTGAATGTCTCTGTCTGTGTCTGTTCTTATGTCTGAATGTCTGTCTGTCTGTATGTATGTATTTTTGAATGTCTGTCTGTATGTCTGTGTGTATGTTTGTCTGAATATCTGTCTAATTGTCTGTATGTATGCGCTACAACCGTACTATAGCTTGTAGTGTATTTTAGCTGGCAAATGAGCTACATATTCGAGTCTTGATTCGAACCTTTCCAAACTTCTTCCTTTGCTTAGGATTTAGTTTCCGTGTAGAAGTCGTGTTGTTGCGAACTATGATCGATGATTCATACTAATTGTATTTCTCCTGTTATTTCTCTTGTGTTGCACGTTATCATTATAGTTATTGTGGCCGTCTCCTACTCTGTGTTGGTGGAAGAAAACGGCTTCCGTAGTGAATCCGGGGAACTTGAGTAAATTCCTCTTGCTTGATCTGACTGGATTGAAGTTAACATTGGGTATAACAGTAAGGAACTGCAATCAGTTATTGGAAAACAAAATAACATATACATTAATGTGAACATTTTTGGTGCAAATAAGTTTAAGAGAAGAAGGAATTTAAACTTGAACAATTACAATTTATTCAAAATTTAATGGTTAGCGTAACCATTTATCTTTTAAAATAAACTTACTTTGGGTATCATCCACTGAAAATTGATGAAGACATTTTATATTGTGAAACAAGAACACAGGACTGGTAGCCTCCTTCGTTGCTAAGTATGAAGGTTGTATCTCGGCATTTACTACCTAAATACATCAGTATCCCCCTCCTTCCCCCCCCCCCCCCCTCACATACACACACAAACACTCACGCACCGGGCTTTGTTCAGAAGGGTTATTGGCATTGCATAAGCTTTCACTGTATTGTTTTGAAAGATAGAGTGCAGTGTATGTCAAATAGGTTAGTTTACGCTGATAATGTTTGATAATGACGTTTTCTTCTACTTACTATGTTTGAGAGAGAACGACTGTGTATACTAAGCTATTTTATTATTTTATTGGCACAGAAAGACGAGTTTAGTAAGAGCTCGCTCTTTATTCTTTTTCCTCAAAGTTTAAAATAGGGAAAACAAACTTCGGTGATTTTGTTTTCTAATTGGACAATTACGAGTTTATTCGATGCAATGAGGTTTTTTTTCCGACTTTTTTACTTGATTCATGTGATTTTGACATTCATTGTGTGCGGAAAGTTAGTTAACTTGCGGTAACTTACCTAACCTAACCTAGCTAATATTTAAACCTAACTTAACTTAGCTAACCGAACATTAATGCTTTGTACTTAATAGTTTTTTGATTATGTATAGCACACAACTAGCAATATAAAGAGCGGGTTTGTTGAGTGGTACTTGAAAAGTAGACAGAATGGATAAAAAACACCATCTGAGGAAGAGCACTTTATTGACAACGTTTCGCAGATAGCTTTATCAGGTCACTAACAAATGCTGGTACATAGGAGGCCTTAAATATCCGTCCAGACAGGTGGCGGGGGAGGGATTTAGGGGCCACCAATTCCTCGATGCAGTTGTGGAGGAAATCCCGTCGGTTCCGGACACTGTAGGTTCTATTCATGGCTGCAGCATATTGTTGGTGTAAAGGCTCCATGGCTTCCTCGGTGTAGGGACAGAATGTTGAGTGGTACTTGAAAAGTAGACAGAATGGATAAAAAGCACCATCTGAGGAAGAGCACTTTATTGACAACGTTTCGCAGATAGCTTCATCAGGTCACTAACAAATGCTGGTACATAGGAGGCCTTAAATATCCGTCCAGACAGGTGGCGGGGGAGGGATTTAGGGGCCACCATTTCCTCGATGCAGTTGTGGAGGAAATCCCGTCGGTTCCGGACACTGTAGGCTCTATTCATGGCTGCAGCATTTGTTAGTGACCTGATGAAGCTATCTGCGAAACATTGTCAATAATGTGCTCTTCCTCAGATGGTGTTTTTTTATCCATAAAGAGCGGGGTTTAACTTTGCTGGAGGTACTAAGATTATAGAACAGAAACGTATTATGCGGTTTAGGCTATATAAGTTTACTGCTGAGACAAGCGGTCACTTTTCCTGGATAACTTGCTTAGTTTTCTCTGGGATCACCTTGAGATGCGGACACCACATTTTTCTTCTTGTTTCTAGCTGTGCTGTTGTTATTGTTGTTGGTAACTATGATAGATGCTTCTTATTAATTGTATTTCTCCTATCATGTATGTAAAACACAACCTCACACACACAACCAGGACCGACCTCCATGTAGAAAATCACGAAGCTCTGTGGATCGATCTACACCTGCCGAGGACAAGACCCATCACAATTGGGGTATGCTATAGGCCACCAGACGACACACAATTCTTGACCAAATTTGAACGAACGTTGTCATCGCTAGACCCTCGGAATGAATCCATCATACTAGGGGATTTTAACCTGTGTTACAAACAACGAAATGATAGGCTTGTACGAGAATATAGGCATATACTGACAATGCACAATCACAAACAACTCATCACAACCCCCACACGTATCTCTGAGAACACTGCCACAATAATAGACCACATAAACTGTAACAGAGAGGACAAAATATCCCAATCAGGGTTATACAGACTGGGATAAGTGATCACTTCGTCACATATTGCACACGAAAAACCACAAAAATTACCCTAGAGAATCACAAGATTATCAAAACAAGGTCACTCAGAAACTACAATAAAGAAACATTTCTGGACATTTTATGGAATACAGACTGGTCTCCAGTGTTTGGAAGTACAAACGTTAATGACGCATGGGTTGGCTTCAGAACCATCATCACAAACATTCTAGACGAAATAGCTCCTCTGAAAGACATACGAATTAAAGCAAGGTCAGACCCATGGATCAACAATGACATACTACACCATCTGGAACACAGAGACAATCTGTTAAAAAGGCTAGCGAAACATAGACAGGATAAAGGTCTGAAACATGAGTTCAACAGGGCCAGGAATAAACTAAGTAGGAAAATAAAATCAGCGAAAACTAATTATTTTCACAATAAGGCAGAGGAATATCAGAATAACCCAAAGAAACTATGGAGGCACCTAAAAACAACAGGCTACAGCAACAAGACAAGGGATTCGTCTAACACTAATATTGCTCTCACCATTAATGATCAGATTTGCCACGATAAACGACAAATTTCAACCTACTTCAACTCCTTCTTCACCTCCATAGCAAACACACTTGCACAGAACCTACCTCAACCTCTCAATAAATACACGACAACAACGGCCACCTTTCGAAATTTCTACAGAGATAAAGACATACACCCAAACACATTTGGATTGCAAAATGTTACACCAAAATACACTTTTGACGAGCTGTCTAACCTAAATGTACATAAAAGCACAGGACCAGACAAAATTCCTGCCAAATTTCTACGAGATGGAGCCATTGGTATAGCAGGCCCCCTAACTCACATCATCAACTTGTCAATTAACACCAACACTGTACCTGCTGAACTGAAGGAAGCTATTGTAACCCCTCTATTCAAGAAAGGAAATAAACTAGAAGTTGGTAACTACAGACCAGTTAGCATTTTGTGTATTGTATCTAAAATCCTTGAAAGAGCGGTATACACCCAAATTGAACACTACCTCAAACAAAATGATCTATTCTATAAGTTTCAATCAGGTTTCAGATGCATGTACTCGACAGACTCCTGTCTCATCCGCTTAACGGATCACATTCGTAAAGAAATGTCTAAAGGTAACTACACCGGTATGGTTCTTCTTGATCTACAAAAAGCGTTTGACACAGTAGACCATGATATCCTATGTAATAAACTACAAGCAATGGGCATAGGATCTGTGAACTGGTTTAAATCTTATCTTAGTGGTAGAACCCAAAGAGTCAAAATTGATGATAATATATCTGATCCTATGCCAATTAACTGTGGGGTCCCGCAGGGAAGCATCCTTGGTCCCTTACTCTTTTTCTGTTATGTGAACGACATGGAACTGAGCGTCTCATGTAAATTATTACTGTATGCAGACGACAGCGTGCTCCTGGTTTCAGGAAAAGACCCAATAAGTATTGCCGCTTCACTTTCCAAAGAACTAGAATCATGTAGTGAATGGCTAGTGGACAATAGACTATCTCTTCACCTGGGCAAGACGGAAGCCATCTTATGTGGAACAAAACGCAAACTGAAAGACATTGTGGGCTTCTCGGTCAACTGTAATGATATTCCTATAACAACAGTGTCACAAGTTAAATATCTCGGACTAAAACTGGACGCGAGTTTGTCAGGTGAAACAATTTTGGAATCTATCCTGAGTAAGTGTAGAGCACGTATAAAATACCTGTATAGACAGGTGGGATGCTTGCCCGCGGCGACCAAAAAGACCCTCTGCCAAGCGCTTGTTCAATGTCATTTTGACTATTCTGTGTCATCCTGGTACTCTGCATTATCTAAATCAGCACAGCACAAACTTCAGGTCACTCAAAATAAAATGGTTAGGTTCATGCTGAACCTAGGACCCAGATCACATGTTGGCCAGGAACAACTTCAGTCACTAGGTATGCTCAATGTCGCTGACAGGGCCAAACAAATCAGGCTCACTAATGCCTTCAAAATTTTCTATGACAGAGCTCCAGAGTACCTAAAGAATGATTTTGTTAAAGCAAATGAGAGGAGTGGACATAATACAAGAAACAGGATGTTTAATTTTAAGGTCCCGAGAATCCAAGGACAGGGTAAGCAAACATTCTTCTTCACCGCCATCAAAGACTGGAACGACCTACCCCAGTCAGTCCGTGAAAAGAGAACACTGTATTCCTTCAGACGTAGCCTGAAGGAACACCTGAACCGGACAGCTGCGAGAAGGGAGCACCAAGCTTATGTCTACTACTAAATGCGACATAAGAGATAGACAAACCAAACTGAAATGATTACTGATTACGGATTACTGATATTTACTATAGGATGTAAGGTATCTTAAAATAACCCCCTAGAAATACTTTTTCTAAAGTATCCATTTCTTTATCCTCCCCTTTTTTCCCCAGCTAACCTAATCCCACAAGGACCCCAATGGAAATACGCCTAACGGCCTTATTGGGCTATCCTTAGTTGGAATTATGCAAGGCTGGTACATGTCATATTTGTAACAAACTATGTGGTACCAACTCTGTAAATTGCTAACTGAATAAATATTATTATTATTATTATTATTATTATTATCCCTTGTCCTTCTGTTCATCCTAAGACTTCGGTTCCCTTCGACAAAACCTATCTCAAAAATATATGAATATAAATACTATATATAGCTTGAGTAATGATTGAGCACACAGCAGAGTAAGTTAATCGGTGGAGAAGTTGAGATAATTAATGGATATGAATATATTATAGCCAAACTTCCACTTCTACAGATAATTACTGAAGTTTCCAAGTAGATAAGGTCAGCACACACTAATTAGATCATTAATCTTCAAAGTCAGAGTGCGACAGCCAAGAGGGAAATCACGTTAATTACATAAGTGAATAAGATAAGTATAATTGCTCACATCAAATTTGTTTGCACATATTACACGTGAAAGTAAAATGAGTATTGGTGAATTTGAAGTGTATTTTCCTCTCTGTTCATTATTCCATTCTATCTATCTATCTATCTATATGCTCAGGCCCAATCCCCATTTTGGGGGTAGCCGACTCAAGACAGAGCAAGAACAGGGAAAACACAAAAACAACATAAAACAACAAATAAACACAGATAAAAAGCACAAACTCACACACATCCAGGTCACCCAGGAGAAGACCCAGAGACCAGGGTCACCAAGGTCGCTCCAGCACTCCCCCGGCCTCCGACCACCCGGAGAGGTTCCGATCTCGGCAGGCAGACATGCAGCGGAGCCAAAGCCACAAGCCCTCCCACCACACTTCCAGGCGCACCCTTCATATTAATCGTCTCCCAGGGCCAGGCGCCTGATGGACTATTATCTAGTCCAACTTGCGCCTGACCCCTTACTCCAAATGACCACCTGTTCACTCAACTATTCACAAGTATTCTCCATTCACTCCTGCCCACCACCACTTCCCCTGCCTGATCTATAGTCATTCCTCTATCATCCAAAGCTTTTCTTACACAGTCTCTCCATCTCAATGGGGGTCTTCCTGCCCTTCTAACTCCCCTTGTACCTGACTCACATATTCTCTTTGTAAGCCTTTCATCTCCCATTCGTTCAAAATGACCATACCAGCTCAGCACCCTTCTGTCCACTCTGGCTGACAAATGTTCCTGCTGCCCCACTCTCCTACGTATCTCTTCATTCCTCAATCTGTCTCTACGAGTAACTCCACACATACTCCTCAAGCAGCTCATCTCCATCACATCCAGCCCTCTTTTCTCCCTTTTCTTCAGAGCCCATGTCTCAGCCCCATACACCACTGTTGGCACTACAATTCCTTCATTATTCCATACGATCGCTTAACGGTTTTATAGAGAGTTGTTCTTGTAATTTACTCAATCAATATATACTATGGTGTGGTGAATTTGTGGTGGTGTGGTGAATTTGTGGTGGTGTGGTGAATTTGTGGTGGTGTGGTGAATTTATGGTGGTGTGGTGAATTTGTGGTGGTGTGGTGAATTTGTGGTGGTGTGGTGAATTTGTGCTGGTGTGGTGAATTTGTGGTGGTGTGGTGAATTTATGGTGGTGTGGTGAATTTGTGGTGGTGTGGTGAATTTATGGTGGTGTGGTGAATTTGTGGTGGTTTGGTGAATTCGTGGCAAGTCATGTGGTGTGTTGGTGTGTAATGAAATTTTGATAATGGTGAGGGGTGACAAAGTGTGGAGATGTGATGTTGTGTGCTTTATGTGTTGTGATGTGGTATGGGGATATGGAGTGACATGGCAAATCAAATGATGGTGTGAAGGGAAGGAGTGTGTAGTGTGATGTGGTTTGGTGACCTAGTGTGCCGATGGGATGTGGTGAGATGTTCTGGTGTGCCGTAGTGTGGTGATGTGCTGGAACTTCGTCTAGTGGCCTGGTGTGCTGATGTGATATGATGTGATGTCACTCGGTGATGTGCTACTATTATTTATCTGCATCATATGAATACCAGGTTTTCATAATGAACAACATATCTCACTTCAAAATCTTCGTAATAGCTGAGTACCTGTAATTAAGGTGAGGACATTGCAATATACCGTCAGCTGAATACAAACCGACTATAGTGATGGAGTGCGACATGGTGTAGTGGCCTGGGATGCTGCTGTGTCGTATATCCCTCTAATAAGCGGTATGACGTCTCAAAATGTAATGTAATTGCACTTGAAGGGACGTTATATAATAATGTGATGTATAGTATGCCTTCCGCTTGATTTATCAACTATTATATATATGTTGTCGTAAACTGTGTTGTTAATTGCCGACTTGCGAGTTTCAGGCTATAAGGAAGTTGGAGTTTTTTACATTGATATTTTGCAGAATTACCAGCTAAAATGCGGTTGTAGTACATTTATAAATACATACAACTAAATTCAACATACATTTTATCCATTAGATATCTACTTTATTATTGTTTTTCTGTTTAATATCGATGTTTACGGTACCAACTTGCTTATATCCTGAAACTCGCAAGTGGTCAATTGTGAAAGCTTGGTATTAATATGATATACAGTAGTTTTACATGTGTCCATTAACTATCCATAACAAAATTACTAAAGGATTCAATTTAACGTCGGCTGAGAGGAAACCAATTTAAGTTGTATATAACAGTGATGTGTATTGATGTATACTAGGCTAGACCTGGAGGGGTTATGATATTATTTATTAAAGTGTACTACGTGGGAAGAGGAAGTAATCTATCCCAGCCATGTTGACCTTATTTATTATTCCTTGACATTTACAGCCAAACCAGAAATGTTAAGTTTGTATTTTAGAGGTCATCCCTTTGTTTGTTGTTGTTTTTTTGTTTATCGAGGGGCAATTCTCCCTCATGCTTCGCCCAATTAGTATTGATATTTTATAAAGTTCTCCCCCATTAGTTTCGCGATTTTAGGACTTTTAGTCCCATTTCTTTGTCAATATTAAGATCTGTGCTATTTAGGTGTCAAATTTTCCCTGTCGAGCGATAGCGAGCCTGTAATTTGGGATGAAGCCGCCTTCGGCTGAGAAATTTTTCTATCGAAAAATGTACACATTTACTATGAAGGGGGATTATTTGTTTAAAGCTTGATAGAGGTCTAGGGATCAAAGTGGAAAAAAAACAGAAAAAAAATTGATTATATTTATAGTTGTGGAACATTCTAGGTTAGTTGTGAAATATATTAGGTATGGAAATTGGTGAATTGCTTTTGAATGTTTTTTAGTGTTGGGGATGAAGGCATGTACGTGGTTGATTGCAAACGGAACTGCCTCGTTTGGGGACAGCAGGACAGTTGCGGATAAAAAAAAAAAAATCTTATATCCGTATGTTATTAACCCCCTACTGTACCGTAGGATACAGTAATAAAAGTCCCCCTCCCCCAGTCCCAAGCAATGTGGCCAAAATGGCAATATAGAATAACCTTCCAACTCAAGAGATGAAGAAAGACTGGCTCTCAGCCTTCAGAGGGTTGGATATAAGCTGAGAAGTGTTGCCATATCGAGAGCAGTGCTCAAACGGCCGTGGTACCAGGCACAGCCTGATACAGGCAGTTACAAGGAAAGTACATTACTGACGGCTCCCAGCCGTCGCTGGGACTGGGGAGTGACTTATCTACTGCCATCGCTGGGATTGGATGGGTTAAGATAATACAATGGTGCAGTTTTTGATGCCATGCACTCCCTTCATTAACCCTTTGAAGATTGTGAGTTTAAACAGGATCTGTGGGAATCATAAGGGTTAAGACTATCTCAGTTCACCCTCTGACTTCCATATACCCTTCCGAAACTGAATAACATTGTTTAATAAATGCCAGAAACAGAAAAGAAATGGGTATTGAATTTTGAAATGGTTAACAGGGCTAGGGCGTCCCCTTGTTACAGGGACTGAACTAGACATTTTGTAAAAACAATGTCTGAGTTATTCTATCATTACATAATTGAACCCGTACAATACCGGTGACGTGCTTTTCATTATATTTTGGAAACTAATTGCCGATATAATTCAGCTTAGGAAGAACGTCTACCCATCAAGAGAATACAAACCATCTCAATTAACCCTTTTAGCTACCATATATCGTTCTTAAGCTTCATAAAATCGTCTAAATGTAGCTAAAATCAAATGAAAAAGACGTCCGTGGTACAGAAGGGGTTAATGCTATTTAAGAAGACCTCCAATAAATATACCGGTATGGTACAGCCTCTTCTTTCTGATTCTAAAAGTTTTAGGTTTCGTATCTAATACTCGGAATATCATAATACTCGGAATATCATAATACTCGGAATATCATAATACTCGGAATATCATAATACTCGGAATATCATAATACTCGGAATATCATAATACTCGGAATATCATCATACTCGGAATATCATCATACTCGGAATATCATAATACTCGGAATATCATAATACTCGGAATATCATAATACTCGGAATATCATCATTTACTCCATCATTGACGCCGTTTTACTTTATTGATTGCCGCAACAATTATCGTGGGAATCTAAAGTTTATCGGTCAATACAAGGAAGCGAGTTGGTTATAAGGTTATTGGGAGAGTAATTGAATGACCTACATCGAACTGATAATTGTCCATTATAAGCATTTGTATCGTTTTCCTCAATTTTACCCCTGAAGGATTGCCGTATGACACGTTTTAAGGGGGCCCACCTCATTTTTGTCTCTCTTTCTCCCTCTCTCTCTGGGTTGTATCCATTCGGCTCCATTCAGCCTACTGTTTTAAGACTTTCATCTCCATCCAGGTGTCGATTTTTTCCTGGCGAGCGGTAGCGAGTCAGCATATTTATTTAAATGTTTTTGACAGCAGGTTAAATTTGTACATTTTTCGATAGAAAAACGTCTCCAGCGAAGCCGGATTCCTCCATACAATGCTGGCTCGCTATCGCTCGCCAGGAAGAAATCAACACCTGGATGTGTATAAACGTCTAAACACAGTAGGCTGAATTGGGTCGAATGGATACAAGCCAGAGAAAGAGAGAAAAGGAGAGATAAACAAAAAGGTGACCCCTCTTAACAGTTTATTCCGACTATCATTGTAAGAGTATATTCTGCTTAGGAAACACTTGTGGGATAGGCTAATGGCGGTGAAGGGGTTGAAGGGGTTAATATTATCCCAGGAAACATAAGGTAGTTGTGAAACCAATAGGCAGTACGTCGTCGTTCTCCAGGTAATGCTTTATATATAAATAGGGTTTTACTTAATAACAGTACTAACAATAAATATACCGGTACTAATAATAAAAATGATAACAAGAATAATAATAATAATAACAAGAATAATAATAAAACATAATGATAATAATTATAATTATAATAATAATGAAAATAATACAACTGAGAATAATAATATTAATTCAATGTTCAATATGTGATTTAATTATAATACTCTATTCAATATATCCTAGAATAATAATTGTTTTTCATTTCATAGGTTGTGCAAATAATCAACTCTGTGCAACAAATATAAATTCATCAATTAAGTAAATATGTGTACCTTATACAATTTTGAATAGAATGCTCCTTTGTTGATATGAGAAGTGGGGGTTGGGTGAAGGGGGTGGGTGAGGAGTGGGGGGTTAGGTGAGGAGACGGGGTTAAAGGGTGTGGTGGGGGGGGTGGGGGTGGGGGGGGCTTGAGGAGTTAGGGGAGGACTTTGGAAAGGATTGGGGGTCACATGGGCAAGAGGAAGGGGGTTGGTTGAGGTGTGGAAGATTGGGTGAGGGATGAGGGGGTGGGAGTGAGGTGTGAGGGCTTGGGTGACGTGTGGAAGGTAGAGTGAGGGATGTGAGGGTGAGGGATGAAGGGGCGAGGGATGAAGAGGGGATGATGTGTAGAAAGTTGGGTGAGGGAGGAGGGGGTGGGGTGAGGGATGAGAGGGGGTGGGGTGAGGGATGAGAGGGGGTGAGATGAGGAATGAGAGGGGGTGAGAGGTTGGGTGAGGGATGAGAGAGGTGAGGGGATGAGGGGGGTGATGTGTAGAAAGTTGGGTGAGGGATGAGAGGGTGAGGTGAGGGATGAGAGGGGGTGAGGTGAGGGATGAGACGGGGTGAGGTGTGCCAGGTTGGGTGAGGGATGAGAGAGGTGAGGGATGAGGGGATGAGGGATGAGAAGGGGGGGTGAGGGAGGAGGGGGTGGGTTGAGGGGGGAAGGGGTGCGGGATGAGAGGGGAGGGGTGAGGGATGAGAGGGGGTGAGATATGGAAGGTTGGGTGAGGGATGAGGAAGTGTGGTGGTGGGGGGTTGAGGAGGAGGTGGGGGGGGGATGAGGGGGCAGGGGGAGATGGGGGGGGGAATGAGGTGTGATGGGTTGGGTGAGGAGGGGGGGTGGGGTGATGTCTGTCATGGTTGACTTGAGGAGTAAAGAGTGAGGAGGTGGGGTGGAGGGGGGTTGAGGAGGAGGGTGGGGGGAGTGAGAGCTACACAATTAGACTGAACACTCAATAGACTAAAGCCAGAGAAGGAAAATTACAAACATTGGTAGCTGTGTGATGAATAATTTATGGGTATATCAGAGAGAGAGAGAGAGAGAGAGAGAGAGAGAGAGAGAGAGAGAGAGATACAGACAGACAGACAGACAGACAGACAGACAGACAGACAGAAGGAGAAGGAGAATTACAATAATTGGGTAGCTGTGTGATTAATAATTTATGGGTATATCAGAGAGAGTATGTGTGTGTGTGTGTGTGTGTGTGTGTGTGTGTGTGTGTGTGTGTGTGTGTGTGTGTGTGTGTGTGTGAGAGTAGCAGGGTGTTGCTCTGTGTATGTGCGTACGTGGTTGTGTGTATACTATATATGGAAAAAAGAATGTGCGCGCGTGAGTGAGTGTATATATATATATATATATATGTGTGTGTGTGTGTGTGGAGGGTGCTTGGCGTGGTGTGGGGTGGGTAGTGTATTGATTCTGATTCTGATTGTATTAGTTATGCAAGACAAGGAAACCCTTGCAGTAGAGGACAGAGGACGATCTATTTATTAATATTGTTCTGGCTCAATTGATGTGATGGTACGTGGCATAGCAATTATCTATGGGAGTTAGGGGGGAGGGGGGGCGTAATTGATGTGATGGTACGTGGCTTAGGAATTATCTATGGGAGTTAGGGGGGGGGGGGGCGTAATTGAGATAGTATGTACCCCACTTGTATTTTATGGGTCCTTCCTAAGCTGTATAAAATCGTCTAATGATAACCAAAATATAAGAAAAATATCTTCAACTTTTATAAAGTTAATTAGCGGTGCCCAATTTCTCTGCATAAATTGGTACTTTTTCAATAGGAGTAGGGTACAGTCGAAATCAATTGTAATGGAATATCGAGAAAGAGAATTCGAGGAGTAATGCAGAAGTGTATATGATGTAAACAGATTATTATTATTATTATTATTATTATTATTATTATTATTATTAACATTTTAGTGCGTTTATTGGAATATAGTTGTGATGAAATATTGAGAAAGAAAATTGGATATGGTAATGCGGAAGTGAATAAGAGGAATATAAAAGAGCTAGGGTAATATTTCCCGGTCTTGGTAAGAAGCTTAGGGGGATATGGGTCGTTTTTCGGGACCCCTTTCTCCCTCGTGTTTAGCCCAATTAGTTTTTGAGATTTGAAGACGTTCGGCCCATTAGTTTGGCGAGTTTAATACCTTTCACCCAATTTCGTTGTCAATGTTAGTACCATTCGTGCCATTTAGGTGTTGATTTTTTTCCTGGCGAACGGTAGCGAGCCTGTAATTTTAAGATGAATCGGCCTTCGGCCGGGAAATTTTTCTACCAAAAAATGTACAAATTTATCTTGAATTTTTTTTTTTTTTAAAGCTTGATAGAAGTTTAGCGAGGCAACTAAAAAAATATAAGAATAAGTAAATTAATAGACCCAACAACCGGCCACTATCCCCTTGGGGTATTACACAAGAGAGCTTTTACCGTCAATGCTCGAGGGGCAACACTTTTCTGGCAATATTTATGGCGTCTTTTGCACTGGCATCGGAAACTAGATTGAAGATAGATTGGCATGTGTAATTGTGTATGTATGTATGTATGTATATACTCAGGCACATACCACATAGCTGGGAGTAGCCGACTCGAGCCAGAATCCGAACAGAAACAACATTTAAAGTTCCAATTCTTAGGGTCCGGGACCACTTTCGCGTTTCCTTACCCTTTTCTCTGTCTCGTCTAGTAGGTGAATTTTACAAGGGAAGGAGGATTCCTAGCCTCCCGCCCCTGAAGTAGGAAAAGTAGTATAGGAAAAGAGACTGACAGAAACGGCTAAGGTTGGGTAAAGGATGCCAAGCCCCACTCTCTGGACAGGACCAGCCCTCACCAAGATTGACATAGGTTACAGAAATATTCATAAAGTTTACCTCACAAGCTGCCAGACCAGTGCTGACACGATAACAATTGAAGGAAAAAGCGCTCGTGTGATACCAGCATTTGAAATACAAGGTGCTTAGGCATTACGGGTAGTAGAAGTTAAGCCACTGTCACACGAGCGCTTTTTCCGGCAATTATCGACGAGCGAGTGTTTTTCTCGTAATATTTTGAGGCTCTTTCGCATTGGAATCGGAAACTAGACTGAAAGTAGATTATGCTAGGTGGTTGAATTGTGATAGAACTTGATTTATGAAGATGTCAATGTATAATTGCCCGTATAAATTGACGGAAAATGCGCTCTTGTGACACCGCCTTTGTTGAGCTAGGCCTATTAGCAAGTGTGGAAAGCGAATACGGAGAGGAGAGAGAAGAGGCGAGAAGACAAAGTTCAAAGACAATAAAGAGATCGATAAACTGTGAACAAAAGGTACCGTGATATGGCCTAGCTTCGGACTGGGGCTATACTTCGGAAATTTCTGGATAAAATTATGTAAGCTACAGTTATGGAAAAATTACTCTGCATTATGGAAGAACACCGAAGACATACTTGTTTTTCCATAACATCATGTATTTATCCCATAACTGCGGTTCATTATATTTTTTTTCCAGAGTGTCCGAAATTATCTCCCCGTCCAAAGTTACGTCATTTTACCGGTACTTATCATATCCGCAAAGCACAATGCATCACAAATAGCGTGCCAAAGGATGAGGCAACAGAGCTTTCCGTGAGGTCGACAGGGAAGGTTAAAGGTGAAGGGTGTTTGCAGCCTCTAGTCGGGAAGGTAGAGAAGGAAGGGATGTGTTTTGCAGGCATTCTTTCTTGGCATCTAGGGTGAAGGCTGGTCCTGTCCAAGGTGAGGTTTGGCATCTTCTACCCAACCTTAGCCATTTATATCGGTCTCTTTTCTTGTACTACTTTTAATACTTCAGGGGCGGGAGGCAAGGAATCCTCCTCCCCTTGTAAAATTCACCTACTAGACGAGACAGAGAAACGGGTGAGGGAATGCGAAAGTGGTCCTGGACCCTAAGCATTGGAACTTTATATGTTGTTTCTGTTCGGGCTCTGTCTCGAGTGGGCCACCCCAGCTATGGGGTATGTGCCTGAGTACATACATGCAAACATACATACATAGTTACGTTTATACATACATACATACATACACACATACATACATACATACATACATACATACATACATCTCTGGCGTGGTAGCTTCTGAAGTCAAGTATCATGGTACCCGCACAACCGCTCCGGAGACAACTGCCCCCTTACGACTATTTCTCCCCCCTACCCCCAAATAAGTAGGCCAAAGCTCTTGAAATGAACCTCTATAACTCACAAATTACTACAGTAATCAAGCTAATATTTCTACCATTTGGGAAGGGTTAACCAGGTAATAGGTGTGGAGAATATTAACTCTAGCCCTTTTTGAGTTACAGGGGTTGGGGTTCACGATTTCTGGACTACCTATTTGGAACAGGGTATCATAACCATTCAGCCTACAATACTAACCTCAATTCAGTTTTCCCAATTGGTTGATATATTAGCTCGATCACTCTAGTCCTTTTACTGTAGAGAGAGTTGGTGGTCAAGAACTCTTGCCTAGTTATAATGTATGTATATACTGTATAGTTATATACTCGGGCACATGCCTCATAGATGGGGGTGGCCGACTCGAGAAAGAGCCTGAATAGAAACATAAAAACAATAATAATAATATATATATACCTGTATATATATATATATATATATATATATATATATATATATATATATATATATAAAACTCACACACAGCTAGGTCGCCCAGGAGAAGACCCAGACACAAAGGATCACTAGGGGCCTCTGACACTTCCCTGGTCCCAGACCTCCCGGAGAGGTTCCGGTCTCAGCAGGCAGACACGCAGCGGAACTACACCACAATGCCCGCCCACCTTACTTCCAGGCATGGCCCTTCACAGTATTATATATACCGGCTCCCCGGGTCAGGCGCCTGATGGACTATTATCTAGTCCAACTGGCGCCCGATCCCCTCTCCCAACGACCGTGTTATCACTCATTCATTCACAAGTATTCTCCATTCATTCCTATTCATTACCACTTATCTTGCCTGTTCTCCAGTCACCTCTCTATTTTCCAGCGCTTTTATTACATAGACTGTATACTGTATATATTCCAACACTGTATGAAAAAGAGCCTCGACACACTGCCAGAAACAAAGATGCTGTTCGAAATTCTCCGGAGAAAAGTGTTCGTGTGACTGGGGCTTAAGGGGGGAGGGCTTAGTTATTGGTCAATTTATATATTTATTATGTTTTTAGTTTCCTCCCTAGACCTCCAGCAAGCTTAACAAATCATCCCCAGCATCCCCCTTCTACATTAATTTGTACTAACGTCCCAGCCGAAGGCCGATTCCTCCTAAATTACAGGCTCCTCTCGCTCGCCAGAATTAAAACGACACCTACTTGGCACGAAAAGTCTTAAGAAATTAGCAAAAGTTATTAAAATCGCCAAACTAATGGGCCGAACGTCTTATAATATGAAAACTAATGGGGCTAATCTTGAGGGAGAAGGGGGACCAGAAAACTCCCCCTTCCCTCCCCTTAAAGACGGAAGGAGAGCTTGACGGACGTTTTAATTGTCCGGAGCAGTCAAAGGCGACGACGGGGAAGTGGGACAGCCGGTGGGGGAAGAGGGGGGGGGGGGGAGAGCCGAGAGAAAAAGTTAATTGCATGAGAGAGAGAGAGAGAGAGAGAGAGAGAGAGAGAATAGCTGGAGGAGGGAGATACGTAGAGAGCTTGAGTAATGGTTGAGTGAAAGGAGAATTGGGAAGAGAAAAAATAAATTAAAATGGGTAGGGTATTTGTAAGGATGTAAAAACCTACACTATTACAATAATGGCTACGGTGGCTGGAGGGTATGCTGAAAACTTGGGAATAAAGTTAAGGGGAGGTTTTCAGTTTGCTCCCTAGACCTCCATCAAACTTAAAATTACACCCCCTAGACCCCCTTTCAAAATAAATGTGTAGATCCTTGTCACTGAGCGGAGAGGCCATGTCCACATAGTACTGTGTCACTGAGCGGAGAGGCCATGTCCACATAGTACTGTGTCACTGAGCGGAGAGGCCATGTCCACATAGTACTGTGTCACTGAGCGGAGAGGCCATGTCCACATAGTACTGTGTCACTGAGCGGAGAGGCCATGTCCACATAGTACTGTGTCACTGAGCGGAGAGGCCATGTCCCATAGTACTGTGTCACTGAGCGGAGAGGCCATGTCCACATAGTACTGTGTCACTGAGCGGAGAGGCCATGTCCACATAGTACTGTGTCACTGAGCGGAGAGGCCATGTCCACATAGTACTGTGTCACTGAGCGGAGAGGCCATGTCCACATAGTACTGTGTCACTGAGCGGAGAGGCCATGTCCACATAGTACTGTGTCACTGAGCGGAGAGGCCATGTCCACATAGTACTGTGTCACTGAGCGGAGAGGCCATGTCCACATAGTACTGTGTCACTGAGCGGAGAGGCCATGTCCACATAGTACTGTGTCACTGAGCGGAGAGGCCATGTCCACATAGTACTGTGTCACTGAGCGGAGAGGCCATGTCCACATAGTACTGTGTCACTGAGCGGAGAGGCAATGTCCACATAGTACTGTGTCACTGAGCGGAGAGGCCATGTCCACATAGTACTGTGTCACTGAGCGGAGAGGCCATGTCCACATAGTACTGTGTCTCCGCCGAACTGAAGTAAATTGCAATGTCTGTGTGCGATGTTGAAATCGAAGTTAGAACGGAACATGATCTGTCGGCCGTATTGTCTATGGGGGATGGGGGGGGGGGGGGATGATATCGGGCGATTCTAAACAAACCCGCCCTGCTCCAGATAGGGTTAACTACCGTGTTTGTTTGTTGGCAGCGGGAGTCGTAACGGTTCCAGGAAATACCAGTCACGGTAAATAGCCAATGGACGCAATGGTTAAAATAGATAGATATATAGATAGATAGATAGCAAACAAAAACTATGAAAAGGGTATACAAAAACTTATTACATGTTATGTTTGGGATTTTATATAGGGAATATTAATGCTAATCATATATAGTTGTAAGGGAATTTACTTGCAGTGAAATAGTAATGTACAGTCGCGCTAATAAGTCATCTCTCAGCTGTCATTACGTTTGACTAGCTCTGTGTTGTATTAATGTATGTCATATGTTGAATAAGGCGGGTAAGTGTAGGAACATGCTTGTATATCTCACTTGAAATAGATAAATCAAGGTTAGATATTGCTGATACCAATATTATTATTGATCAAAATATACTTGGTGCCGAGACATCACTTATTAGGCCGACTGTACATGATTGGGTCTATTGATAGTGCTTAATATGTGTGTCCATAATATCCGTGTATTAACTTGGTATATTACCTATATACCGTACCTGTAACCCCTTCAGCACGATGACGCCTTTTATACCTTTTATTCTGGCTAACATTAAAGGATTGTATGCAGTTTAAAAAGGTGTTATGTTACTCAGATGCTTTATTGAGGCAGTATTTACCCCTTCGAGTCATAGAGGTTGATAATAAGCCGAAGAAAATCGTCTAATGATAACCAGACTATGAGGATAATTACGTCATAGTGCTGAAGGGGTTATACGGGTAGGTTATTATGAATACTTGAATTATTATCCTTTGTTAACCAGATCTATTAATTATCCTTTGTTAACCAGATCTATTAATTATCCTTTGTTAACCAGATCTATTAATTATCCTTTGTTAACCAGATCTAGTAATTATCCTTTGTTAACCAGATCTATTAATTATCCTTTGTTAACCAGATCTATTAATTATCCTTTGTTAACCAGATCTATTAATTATCCTTTGTTAACCAGATCTATTAATTATCCTTTGTTAACCAGATCTATTAATTATCCTTTGTTAACCAGATCTATTAATTATCCATTGTTAACCAGATTTATTTTACAGTGTTAATTTGAGAAGGAGGCAAAGTGCAAAGAAGGAAGCTAATTTAAAGGCAGGTCATTATGTCGCCATTAACCCCTTCAGCACCATGACGCCTTCTTACCTTTGATTCTGGCTAAAGCTAAACCATTGTATGCATTTTAAGAGGGATCTTTGATATAAAGAGGGGTTATTCAGTCGTATTTACCCATTTGAGTCATAGAGGTAGATTATGCACTAAATAAAATCGTCTAATGGTAACCAGTAAAGGATGCAAATCACGTAATGTTGGTGAAAGGGTTAAGACTAAACTTATACAATAATGGCTGAATGGATTTACTAGAACTGCAGCAAATGCCAAGGGTTTGAAAAGAAGGTGGGAGAGTGAAAGGGAAAATGGAATAAAACACAATGGAATAAAACACAATGGAATAAAACACAATGGAATAAAACACAATGGAATAAAACACAATGGAATAAAACACAATGGAATAAAACAATGGAATAAAACACAATGGAATAAAACACAATGGAATAAAACACAATGGAATAAAACACAATGGAATAAAACACAATGGAATAAAACACAATAAAAACAACTTGCATGAGCGTGATTAATGGCTTTAAAACCGGGAATAGTGGAAGGAAAACGTGGCAAGAGGAACACCAGACATGCAATATAGATTTTTGTTTGCGCATGAAATATTTGTTTGCTTGAATGTTGCTCCTGTGAGTAATGGTGATTGGAGAGAACAGGAAAGATGCATCAAGGGAAGGGAAAAAGAGGAGAGTCAAAATTCACAGTGAACAGTTTTTTCTTTAAGCTTGATGGAGGGCTAAGGTAAAAACTCCATTGACGAGTTATTTATGAACGGATTTTATTTAAATTTATACCATAAGTACACTTTGGCAAGCTGAATCGAATGGCGCAAACATAATTTAAACCGGACCATTAGTTTAGGATTTCGATTTTGACTTGGCCTTCCTGGAGTGCCCAGGGGACCGTTTTTTGGACGTTAAAAGTCCTCTGTAGCCCAAGGAGCAAACTAAAAACTTCCCAGTAAAAAAAAAAAAAAAAAAAAAAAAGAAGAGAGAGAGAGAGAGAGAGAGAGAGAGAGAGAGAGAGAGAGAAGAGAGATAGAGAGAGAGAGAGAGAGAGAGAGAGAGAGAGAGAGAGAGAGAGAGAGAGAGAGAGAGAGAGAGAGAGAGAGAGAGAGAGAGAGAGAGAGAGAGAGAGAGAGAGAGAGAGAGAGAGAGAGAGAGAGAGAGAGAGAGAGAGAGAGAGAGAGAGAGAGAGAGAGAGAGAGAGAGAGAGAGAGAGAGATTGTATGGAGGTTGTTTGTGAAGGTGCCGGACCCTGAGAACATGGGGGTGAGGTAGGGAGTGATAGTATTAGGGCTCTGTTTAGCAGTGATAGTATTAGGGCTCTGTTTAGCAGTGATAGTATTAGGGCTCTGTTTAGCAGTGATAGTATTAGGGCTCTGTTTAGCAGTGATAGTATTAGGGCTCTGTTTAGCAGTGATAGTATTAGGGCTCTGTTTTGCAGTGATAGTATTAGGGCTCTGTTTAGCAGTGATAGTATTAGGGCTCTGTTTAACAGTGATAGTATTAGGGCTCTGTTTAGCAGTGATAGTATTAGGGCTCTGTTTAGCAGTGATAGTATTAGGGCTCTGTTTAGCAGTGATAGTATTAGGGCTCTGTTTAGGAAGGATAGTATTAGGGCTCTGTTTAGCAGGGATAGTATTAGGGCTCTGTTTAGCAGTGATAGTATTTGAGCTCTGTTTAGCAGTGATAGTATTAGGGCTCTGTTTTATCAGTGATAGTATTTGGGCTCTGTTTAGCAGTGATAGTATTAGGGCTCTGTTTAGCAGTGATAGTATTAGGGCTCTGTTTAGCAGTGATAGTATTAGGGCTCTGTTTAGCAGTGATAGTATTAGGGCTCTGTTTATCAGTGATAGTATTTGGGCTCTGTTTAGCAGTGATAGTATTAGGGCTCTGTTTAGGAAGGATAGTATTAGGGCTCTGTTTAGCAGGGATAGTATTAGGGCTCTGTTTAGCAGTGATAGTATTTGAGCTCTGTTTAGCAGTGATAGTATTAGGGCTCTGTTTATCAGTGATAGTATTTGGGCTCTGTTTATCAGTGATAGTATTAGGGCTCTGTTTAGCAGTGATAGTATTAGGTCTCTGTTTAGGAGGGATAGTATTAGGGCTCTGTTTAGGAAGGATAGTATTTGGGCTCTGTTTAGCAGGGACAGTATTAGGGCTCTGTTTAACAGTGATAGTTATGTGGCTCTGTTAAAGATAATAAGTGTGTGTGTGTGTGTGTGTGTGTGTGTGTGTATGTGTGTTTTGAGTAGCACAAGTAATACTCGTAGTAAAGGGAAAACAAAAAATATTATGGAAAACCCCACTGAATATAAGGAAATAAGATGGGAAGACGGATAGTATGAGTGAACAGTGACAGAAAGTTGAGAAGAAAGAGAGACAGATATTTCTCCCTATGTGTATGAAGGAGACAAAAGGTAAATCTCCCTGTAACAAGTGCCTCCTCGCCCTCCTCCCACAAGATAATGAGATAAAGTCAAAATTAATAGTTCACTGACACTCTTGCTCTAAAACAGTCGTGCTATTTTAAGGCTAGGATTTTAGTTTGGTCTCTAGATATCCATCAAGCTTAAAAGATTACACCCCCTTGAGCTCCTTTCAAGATAAACTTGTACATTTTTCGGTAGAAATATGTCCCGGCTGAAAGCCGGTTCCTCTTATATTACAGGCTCGCTATCGCTCGCCAGGATAACATCGACACCTAAATAGCACGAAAGGTCTTAAAATTGACAGAAATGGGTCGAAAGTTCTTAAAATCGTGAAAATAATGGGGCGAACGTCTTAAAATTATAAAAGCAATGGGGCTAAACATGGGGGAGAAAGGAGTCAGGAAAAAAATCCCTCAAGTGGAAATCTCCCATTAAGTTACTATTATTATCCCTTTGACAGTCATCATATACTTTAAGGGAAGGTTTTTGTTTTTTCTGGACCCTTCATGTTTAGCCCCATTAGTGTTGAGACTTTAAGACATTTGATACATTAGTTGTTGCGATTCTCAGACCTTTCAGGTGTCTTGTTTTATCCTGGCGAGCGACTGTATATCGAAGTGGGAAAACATTCAGCAACTGTGAAAGAACGGAAGTTTGGTCCACGTAAACCTTATTCCAGTTCTATAGGTCATTAAGGGGAGATCTCCACTTCAGGGATTTTTTTCTTGACCCCTTTCTCCCTCATGTTTAGCCCCATTGCTTTTGATATTATAAAACGTTTGCCCCATTAGTTTAGCGATTTTAAGAACTGTTATCCCATGTTAAGACCTTTCGTGCTATTCAGGTGTCGATTTTATCCTGGCGAGCGATAGCGAGCCTGTAATTTAAGAGGAATCGGCCTTCGGCCGGGACATTTTTCTACTGAAAAATGTACAAATTTATCTTGAAAGGGACTCAAGGGGGTGTAATTTTAAGCTTGATGGAGGTCTAGGGAACAAACTAAATATCTCCCCTTAAGAGAAAGTCGCAGCTGGGTGGAATAATCTGAAGGTCTTCGTTAGGGACCATTCAGGGAGCCAAGAATGTACAGTTGCCCGCATGTGTCTCATTATATGTTATATCTCGACGACAAACCTCCTTCATACTCATTCAGGGAGCCAAGCATGTACAGTTGCCCGCATGTGTCTCATTATATGTTATATCTCGACGACAAACCTCCTTCATACTCATTCAGGGACGTATAGCCCGTTTGTTTGTTTAAAGCTAGCGAGAAATTGACTCATCCCCATGTTAAGGGATTATTTTAGTTTGCTCCCTAGACCTCTATCAAGCTTAAAAAACACCCCCAAGATCCCTTCGAGATAAAATTGTAAATTTTTCGATAGAAATATGTCTCGGCCTAAGGCCGGTTCCTCGTTAAATTACAGGCTCGCTTTCGCTCGCCAGGAAAAAAATCGACGCCTAAATGTCACGAACGGTCTTAGGATTGACAAATGGGGCGAAAGGTGCTAGAATCGCCAAACTAATGGGCCGAACGTCTTAAAATTTCAAAACCAATGAGGCTAAACACGAAGGAGAAGGGGGTCCATAAAAAATAACCAACCATCTCTCCTTAATGGAAATCGAAGAATGGCACTACCGGTATTCAGGATACGACGATCTGAGGGGGAGATATTATTTACCCCTTCTGTACCGGCGACGTCTTTTAAGTATTAATCTAGCTGTATTTAGACGACTTTTTGCAGGTTAAAAAGGATCTGTGGTAGCAAAGGGGGTTACAGTGAGATAGTTCAAAGCATGTTAATTGCTAGATACCTTTTATATATTGAATAAATCCGTCTAATAGTGGCCAGGATGTAGTTACAAGGACGGCACCGGTACTGTAAGGGTTAAGGGGTCGTAACTATAGACGATAATATTGAGCTTAGGAAGGACATCCACCATTATTATAAGGCTACACACCATGTCGATAATTTGTTAATCCTTTTAGCTACCGCACATCCTTCCTAAGCTTCATACAATCGTTTAAATGTCTCGGGGCATATCCGGGTCCTGAAAGTCTTGGCTGCCAATACTGAAGTGTACACAGAGGACGAAACATGGTGGAAGGGAAAGACAGGGTGAACAAGAGAGCGAAGGATAAAGGGGGGAGAGGAAGATCAATGATAAAGGGAGAGAGAGCGAGCGAATGATAAAAGGGGAGAGAGGAAGATGAATGGATAGAAGGAGGAAAGATAACATGGATAGATAGAGGAATAACATGATGGAGGGAGGAAAGACTATCTATCTCATTCGTGCTATCTATCTCGACAGCGTGAATGAGGTAGATAGTTTGAATTATATAGATAGTCTGAATGATATAGATAGCCTGAATGAAATATATAGCCTGAATGAGAATGATATAGATAGGCTGAATGATATAGATAGTCTGAATGATATACTGTAGATTGTCTGAATGATATAGATAGCCTGAATGAAATATATAGCCTGAATGAGAATGATATAGATCGGCTGAATGATATAGATAGTCTGAATGATATACTGTAGATAGTCTGAATGATATAGATAGTCTGAATGATATACTGTAGATAGTCTGAATGATATAGATAGTCTGAATGATATAGATAGTCTGAATGATATAGATAGCCTGAATGATATAGATAGTCTGAATGATATAGATAGCCTGAATGATATAGATAGTCTGAATGATATAGATAGCCTGAATGATATAGATAGTCTGAATGATATAGATATCCTGAATGATATAGATAGTCTGAATGATATAGATAGTCTGAATGATATAGATAGCCTGATATAGATAGCCTGAATGATATAGATAGCCTGAATGATATAGATAGTCTGAATGATATAGATAGTCTGAATGATATAGATAGCCTGAATGATATAGATAGTCTGAATGATATAGATAGCCTGAATGATATAGATAGCCTGAATGATATAGATAGTCTGAATGATATAGATAGCCTGAATGATATAGATAGCCTGAATGATATAGATAGTCTGAATGATATAGATAGCCTGAATGATATAGATAGTCTGAATGATATAGATAGCCTGAATGATATAGATAGTCTGAATGAGATATATAGCCTGAATGATATAGATAGCCTGAATGATATAGATAGTCTGAATGATATAGATAGTCTGAATGAGATATATAGCCTGAATGATATAGATATCCTGAATGATATAGATAGTCTGAATGAGATATATAGCCTGAATGATATAGATAGCCTGAATGATATAGATAGTCTGAATGATATAGATAGTCTGAATGAGATATATAGCCTGAATGATATAGATAGCCTGAATGATATAGATAGCCTGAATGAGATATATAGTCTGAATGATATAGATAGCCTGAATGATATAGATAGCCTGAATGATATAGATAGTCTGAATGAGATATATAGCCTGAACCTAGAACATTTACCACAATACCCTTATGCTTAGTTAATCGCATTTATAATACCATGGATTGCCTAAAGAGAGATAAATAACCCTTTCAAGATACAATACGCATTTGTTTTCTGTGTCCTGGCTATTGTTAGACTAATTTATTCAGATTAGGAAGGGTATATGGAATTCAGAGGGTTAATAGAGATAGTCCTCATCCTTTTAACTCCCGCAGATCCTTCTTTGGCTGTATGCCATCGTCTAATGGTAACCAGAATAAACTGTCGAAGCGCGTCATGATCTTCAAAGGGTTAATGAAATCTTCTAATGATAGCCATAATTTACTGTCGAAGCGAGTCATGATTTCCAAAGGTTTAATGATACAAGGAAACAGACAAAGGGAGGGGAAACTTGTGTAAAGCTATGGAAAAAGGGGAATGAGTCTTCAGAAAAATAATAACTTGTGCATGTGTGAACTCATTACCAAGAATTAGCAGGGGACCCATAACAAAAAATATGAGAGAGAGAGAGAGAGAGAGAGAGAGAGAGAGAGAGAGAAGAGAGAGAGAGAGAGAGAGAGAGAGAGAGGAGAGAGAGAGAGAGAGAGAGAGAGAGAGAAGAGAGAGAGAGAGAGAGAGAGAGAGAGAGAGAAGAGAGAGAGAGAGAGAGAGAGAGAGAGAGAGAGAGAGAGAGAGAGAGAGACAGAGAGAGAGAGATAGAGAGAGAGAGAGAGAGAGAGAGAGAGAGAGAGAGAGAGAGAGAGAGAGAGAGCGAGAGAGAGAGAGAGAGAGAGAGAGAGAGAGAGAGAGAGAGAGAGAGAGAGAGAGAGAGAGAGAGAGAGAAGAGAGAGAGAGAGAGAGAGAGAGAGAGAGAGAGAGAGAGAGAGAGAGAGAGAGAGAGAGAGAGAGAGAGAGAGAGAGAGAGAGCTACACTGGCCACACAGATTTTACGATCCCTACGAGGTGCCAGGACGTTACCCTAGTATATATAGCAACCTTAAGAAAAAGTGGAAGGAAAGGATAGCAAAAGAGAGAGAGAGAACAGAAGAGCGGAGGAGAGAGATATTCCTTTAAACCCAAAATATGAAAACCTGCCGAAAGTGGGAATGATATGAAAGACAATAGCAGGATGAAACATAAAAGGGCAAGACCAAGGAAATCATCAGAATATTGTTGCTAATTGGAAGGGTGGACATGTAAATAATCCAACTATGCACTCCGAGAATATTAACCCTTTCCATCTGAAGACGTTGATTGTGTGTGTGTGTGTGTGTTGTGTGTTGTGTGTTGTGTGTGTGTGTTGTGTGTGTGTTGTGTGTGTGTGTGTGTGTGTGTGTGTGTTGTGTGTGTGTTTGTGTGTTGTGTGTGTGTTGTGTGTGTGTGTGTGTGTGTGTGTATTTTTTTTTTGTATAGCCTCCCTTCTCCCTTATGTTCAGACTTTAAGACGTTCGTTTCATTAGTTTGGCGATTATAACATCCTTCACCCCATTTCTTTGTCAATATTAGGACATTTCGTGCCATTCTAATCCACCTGACTCCAGACGATTTTTGTGAAAGTAGGAATGTTTGAAGTTTAAAAGCCATTAAGAGCCATATTCTTAGAGATCACGATTAAGCTGGATATAATTGTCTGGAAATAGCTAAAATTAAAGTGATATTGACGTCATATGGTTGCAAGTGCTGAGAAGAAAAACGTGATTAGCAGAGGAAAGTGTTTAAAGGGGTAGTGCTTGTTCTTTGGTATATACAGTATATTTATATATATATATATATATATATCAATTCATTTAGTTTTGACTTTTCTCGCTAGACCTCCATCAAGCTTAAATTTACACCCCCTAGACCCACTTTCAAGATCAATTTGTGCACTTTTCGGTAGGAAAATGTCCCGTCAAATTCCAGGCTCGTCTCCTAAATGGAACCACTTCTTATTTGGTGCATTTCCTATCTGCCCACCAAGTTTCGTGAAATTTGGTCACATTTTGTATGCTGCCCTTGGTGGTGGAGGTATGTGCTCTACCAATCGCCTTCTAAATTGAATCACTTCTTGCTTTGGCGCATATTCTTTCTAGCCACAAAGTTTCGTGATAATTGGTTCATGGCTTTTGAGATTTTGTATACAGACAAACGAACAGAGGCAGACAGGCTAACGGAGGGAATAACATAACCTCCTTCAAATTCGTTGACGGAGGATATAATATAAGTGATGATAATAATATAATTATATATATATATATATTTTTCTATGTGATTGAGGGAGGCAAAAGGCATAACTGCCTATAGCGAGTGCCTCCCCCATAGTTGAAAGAGTGACAGGGCCAAAATCAAGGGACGTTCGAGCCAAAATGCCTGGACACACGGAGTTTGAAGCAATTTAAGTCATAGGAAGAGGGAAAGATATACTACTACTACTACTACTACTACTACTACTACTACTGATAATAGTAATACAGTAGGATGTAACTAGACAATGAGACTACAAAACTCCCTCATTTTAAAATAGAATTCTTCAAGTTCAATTTTACTCAAGTGGATGTTGAACGAAATGAGGAAAGAAAGTCTACATCTAATATTTAAATAAGAAGAGCTCTATCTCTCACTCTTTATCTTGTTTTACCCCTCCTATCTCTCTCTCTCTCTCTCTCTCTCTCTCTCTCTCTCTCGCTCGCTCGCTCGCTCTCTCTTACAGAAGAAGTTAAGAGAGAACGAATGAAAGGAACTAATTTCGAGCTTGAAATAAAAATCCCCCTTCCAGCTCATTTTCACAGGCACACTTTCTGGGGATATTCTCTCGCTAATTGAAGGAAACAGGTGCAGAATTGAAGGAAACAGGTGCAGAATTGAAGGAAACAGGTGCAGAATTTGTATTTATAATTTTACAACTATTTCCTGCTCTAAAGACGTAGGCCAAAACTATTGAACATTAACCTTTTTAACTCACAATCGACTAGAGTAATCAAGCTAATATTTATATAATGTTTTCTATTCACGATGAAACACCATTAATAAATATGTTCAATTTATACATGCAACTCATTCTGTTTTACTTTGCATCTGTACTCATTCACCTAATTTTCATCAAATGTTCTCTCGAAATTCGCTCCAGATGTTAAGCCAATGAATCTAAGGTCAAAGGTCAAGTTTCTTTTACATTAGCTCCTTTTCTGACTGCTTTCCTCGTAGCGTTAAGGGGAGGAAGTTTTTTTTTTTTTAGTCCTCCTCCCTCATCTTTAGCCCTATTAGTTATGAAATTTCAAAACATTCGCCTCATTAGTTTGGCGATTTTCAGACCTTTTGCCCCATTTCTTTGCCAATATTAAGACCTTTCGTGCCATTTAGGTGTCGATTTTTTTCCTGGTGAGCGATAGCGAGCCTGTATTTGAAGAGGAATCGGCCTTCGGCCGGGTATTTTCTACCGAAAAATATACACATTTGTATCAAAGGGGAGTCTTGTGGGTATTGTTTTAAGCTTGATAGAGGTTTAGAGAGCAAACTAAACCCCTTCCTTAAACCATTGAGCCGAACCAGTAAATTATGCTGCACAATACCGTCTGAGCTCCCTTAACTTCCATCATTTCTATTTCCACTCCCCTCTCTCACAAAAATACACCATTTGTATTTGCCCAGAGAACTTTCGAACTCTCAAAAACAAAAGATGTCTCCTTCTAATCACGATCTTGGACCAGGAAGGTAAATTTGATGCAGACGGATTTTTTTTCTGGCAAACTTTCGATCAGGAAACTTTTATTTCTGGCCGCCTTTCCTGACTATTTTGCACTGGTATCGGTAACTATATTGAAGGTAGATTAATTTAGGAGGACATGATATAATCATCTGATGACGAAATGCCTTTCCTAATCTTGATAAAAGTAATCTAGTGATTGCCAAAATGCAAGGTAACGAGAAATCAGTGTACTGGAGGAGTTAATGGAGATGGTTTGAAATCCCTAGACAATGAAACTGAATACATATAATTTTATGTTATGTAAATTGAAATGAAAAAACAAAAAAACTTCATCGTACTAAAAGTCAAAAGGTTCAAGACCAGAGTTGAAAAGTATACAAATAAAATTATTATGATAACAATAATTGCCTAAAAAAAGTGATCGTGTAAATCCCATGTTTTTCTTCTTCTTTACACGAACATCAGACAAGAAGATCCCCAAACCCAGAGTGGCATTCGATACTTCTTCAGCCCCACTTACACAAATTACATTCTGCACTCCCCCACAGCAAACCCTTCCCTCGGGGTCAGGGCGAGGTTGGGTTTGGACTGAAGTAGGCCAAGACGTTCAGTCAGGAGATGGGGCGTTTTTCTAGACCCCCTTCTCCCTAATGTTTAGCCCCACTAGTTTTGATATTATAAGACGTTCGGCCCATTAGTTTGGCGATTTTAGCACCTTTCGCCCCATTTCGTTGTCAATTTTAAGACCTTTCGAGCCATTTAGGTGTCGATTATTTCCTGGCGAGCGATAGCGAGCCTGCAATTTTAAGAGGAACCGGCCTTCGGCCGGGAAATTTTTCTACCGAAAAATTTACAAATTTATCTTATCTAGGGGGTGTTTTTCTAAGCTTGATAGAGGTCTAGGGAGGAAACTAAAATAATATATGAATACATTAATTAATAGACCAAACAAACGGCCAGTATCCCCTTAAATTCTGCACTCCCCCAGCGAACCCTTCCCACGGGGTCACGGCGAGGCTGGGTTTGGACTGAAGTAGGCCAACGCGGCTACGGTAGTAAGCGGCCACAACCCAGGCGTTCAGTCTTAAGGGGAGA
Source organism: Paralithodes platypus (assembly GCA_032716605.1). Taxonomy (NCBI): domain Eukaryota; kingdom Metazoa; phylum Arthropoda; class Malacostraca; order Decapoda; family Lithodidae; genus Paralithodes; species Paralithodes platypus. The sequence goes on from CM064482.1 coordinate 59,688,373, forward strand.
TGGGCCGATTTTTGGTCTATGAATTAATGTATTCCTTTATGTCTTAGTTTCCTCACTAGACCTCCATCAAGCTTAGAAAATCACCCCCTAGACTCTCCTTCAAGATAAATTTGTACATTTTTCGGTAGAAATAAAATGGCTTCTCTTAAAATTTCAGGCTCGCTATCGCTCGCCAGGAAAAAAAATCGACACCTAAATGACACGAAAGGTCTTCAAATTGACAACGAAATGGGGCGAAAGGTGTTGAAATTGCCAAACTAATGGGCCGAACATAATATAATCTCAAAACAAATGGGGCTTAACACTAAGGAACAAGGGGACCAGAACACCGACCCATCTTCCCTTATACATCCGAGGTTAAAACCGGTATCACACGAGAGCCTTCATAGTCAACATTCGATGATTAACATTTTTCTGGCAACATTTCTGGACTATTTTGCCCTGGTATCAGAAGCTAGACTGTTGGTAGGTTAATTTAGGTAACCGAAATATTGTAAATATTGACCTCATAAGCTGCCAGACTAGTTGTGATACCAGCTTATGGTAGGCAATTCTTGGTTAGGTTATATAAGGTATATTATGGCTTGGTTTGGTCTGTTTAGGTTTAATTATATTTAATTGTTACGTTGAGTGTATTATTAGGCTAGGGGACAGTGGCCCAAACAAGGATCGACACCTGATTGGGGTGAAGCGTCTTATTATCGCCAAACTAATGGAGCGAAACAAGGGAGGCCCCAAAAGACCTCCCTTGGACCAAATAGGGTTAAATATTAACTTTTTGTGTTATCTCGATCGTCACATACCGGTACCTGTTTCAAATTCAATATAAAACATTATAAACCTATTTAACCAAAACCATTATGGGGGTAGTGCTTGGTTTTTGGTCTATGTATTTATTAATATATTTATTTTTGAGTTTACTCGCTAGACCTCCATCAAGCTTAAAATAGCACCCGCTTTCAAGAAAAATATGTAAATTTTTCGGTAGAAAAAAGTCACGGCCCAAAGGCCGATTCCTTCTAAAATAACAGGCTCGCTATTGCTCGCCACGAAACGATCGACACCTAAATGGCACGAAAGGTCTTAACATTGACGAAGCAATGGGGCAAAAGGTTTTAAAATCGACAAACTAACGGCACGAAAATCTTAAAACCTCAAAACTAATATGCTAAACATGAGGGAGAAGGGGGTCCATAAAAAGCGAGTACGGTACTACCCCCTTTAAGCGTTTCGTCCCTTACGTAATTTCAGATAACACACACATTCTTCGGTTATTTTTACTAACCTAAAGCTAATTATGACCTTATCTGGGATGGAGAAAAATGTGAGTGGCGAAAAATCCCTGTACGATCGTAATATTTGGAATCTCACAAAAAACTGGCCTGAATTTCATTGGTTGGAAACTAAATTTAAATGCAAGCAAGATTTATGTGGAAGCCACTCACACACACACACACACACACACATTTATTTATTTATGTATTTATTTATTTTGTTTGTAAACTAAGCTTACCATCCTCATATCTGTACATCTCATGTTCATCCACTAAATTGTAAAATGTGTATTTTCAGCTCATGAGGCTGCCATTCTTTAATAAACCGTTTATTATTATTATTATTATTATTATCACACACACACACACACACACACACACACACACACACACACACACACACTCACACACATTTATCAAGCACAACATTTTCAAACGCCTGCCAGTCACCAATAGAACCCAATATTAAGGGAGCCCACCTCGCATTTTGTTTCTCTTTTCCTCCCTCTCTCTTTGGCTTGTATCCATTCGGTCCCATTCAGCCTACTGTTTTAAGACGTTCACCCCCATCCAGGTGTAAAAAAAATCCTGGCGAGCGGTAGCGAGCCAGTTTATATGTATTCTTGTTTTGACAGCAAGCTAAATTTGTACATTTTTCGATAGAAAAATGTCTCCGGCGAAGCCGCATTTCTCCATACAATGCTGGCTCGCTATTGTTCGCCAGGAAGAAATCGACACCTGGATGGGGATAAATGTCTTAAAACAGTTGGCTGAATGGGGCCGAATGGATACAAGCCAGGGAAAGAGAGAAAAGGAGAGAAAGATAAAAAAAAAGCCAGTGACCCCTCTTAAGGGACGATAGTAAACAAAAGGAGTGTGAGAATTGGTGGGGCTGAGAGACATATTGGGGAGGAAGTGGAAGTTACAGGGAAAGATAGCTCAAGGAAATTGGCTTACTGGAAGTGAGGCTCTGGGAAAAGCTGTGGGAAGTTTAACATATATTTACAGTATATACTGTATATATATATACCGGGATATATATATATATATATATATATATATATATATATATATCTATATATATATATATATTATATAGATATATATATATATATATATATATATATATATACTGTATATATATATATATATATATATATATATATATATATATATATACTGTATATATATATACCGGTATATATATATATATATATATATATATATATATATATATATATATATATATATATATATATATATAGTATATATATATATATATATATATATATATATATATATATATATATATATATATATATACTGTATACATACATACATATATATTATTTTGTATGTGTGCGTGTGTGAGCGCGCATTTTCTGTTCAATATACATTGTGTTATATTTATTATATTAATTAAGGCAAGCAATACATATTCACAGAAAACGGAGTCTTGGCGGGAAATGCGTGACATCCGGGAACCCACCCGGAGAGGTATACCTGTATATCAAATCACCTTCCATATTTAACTCGTTTTTGTGTTATTGTCCAGGTGGAGGACTATAGACTCTCGCTTGATTCCCAGAGACGGTGACACTCGGTAAAGACGCTTTGCTCTTCCCGTAGTTATTTTTGCTTTTTGTGTGCGATATTCGGGTGCCAACAGTGCGGAAAGTGACTATAGGTGGTGTTTCACGAATAGCGGACGGCCTGAGAGGAGAATGGGAAGGAAATAGGCTGAAATAAGGTGAGAAATATGGGTGATATAAGTAACCCCTTCAGGATATTATTAGATGATTATTTTCTCTTCTCTACAGTACTCTTCTTCTCTTCACTTCCTTTATACTCAAAGAATAACTATAGTCTATTCGCTGCAAGTAGGCGAGAAATCACGACCTCCAACCTCTGCAACTCAAAAACGACTAGAGCAATCGAGCCAATATTTCCACCATTTGGGAAGAGTCAGTCAAGGAATAGATGTGGAAATGTACAGCCAATTCGCTCCAGCCCCTTTCGAGCCACAGAGGATAAAGGCCATGACCCCTCGCCCGCACACAGTGAACAGGCTCTAGCTACAATTATAATCTATTAAGACAATTTTTTTTATGATGCGATGTTATTTCGATATAATTTGGATATATTTAATAGGGATTTTGGTAGTGGTAATATACGATTTGCTACCGTTAACCCTTTGAGGATCAGGACGCGTTTTGACAGATTAATCACATACTAAAGCCACTCCAACAACTTCCTCTCTCTCCAACACCTCTTCTCCTCTCTACACTCTTCAGAAAATAGGAAAGTAGAAAGTAGCTACGAGGTGCCGTTTTAAAGGCTTATCCCTCAAAACCTTCTGCTGACTTGAACTGGTTATCATTACACGATCTTATACAGCTTAGGGAGGATCTGTGGGAGTTAGAAGGGTAAAGTCTGGCCCAATCAACCCTCTGACTTCCACAGCACCCTTCCCACTCTGAAATAAATCGTCTAATGATAGCCAGAATAGACTGTCAACACGCGTCATAATCCTTTCCTTCAATGTCACCTTTCCTTCAATGTCACCTTTCCTTCAATGTCACCTTTCCTTCAATGTCACCTTTCCTTCAATGTCACCTTTCCTTCAATGTCACCTTTCCTTCAATGTCACCTTTCCTTCAATGTCACCTTTCCTTCAATGTCACCTTTCCTTCAGTGTCACCTTTCCTTCAATGTCACCTTTCCTTCAATGTCACCTTTCCTTCAATGTCACCTTTCCTTCAATGTCACCTTTCCTTCAATGTCACCTTTCCTTCAGTGTCACCTTTCCTTCAATGTCACCTTTCCTTCAAGGTCACCTTTCCTTCAGTGTCACCTTTCCTTCAGTGTCACCTTTCCTTCAATGTCACCTTTCCTTCAGTGTCACCTTTCCTTCAATGTCACCTTTCCTTCAATGTCACCTTTCCTTCAATGTCACCTTTCCTTCAATGTCACCTTTCCTTCAGTGTCACCTTTCCTTCAGTGTCACCTTTCCTTCAATGTCACCTTTTCACCTTTCCTTCAGTGTCACCTTTCCTTCAGTGTCACCTTTCCTTCAATGTCACCTTTTCACCTTTCCTTCAGTGTCACCTTTCCTTCAGTGTCACATTTCCGTCAATGTCACCTTTTCACCTTTCCTTCAATGTCACCTTTTCACCTTTCCTTCAATGTCACCTTTCCTTCTATTCTTGCTTCCCTTTCTCCGTTCACCCTTTATTCCTTCTTTACTTCCTTCAACTCTTCCTTCCTTCGTTTTTTTGTTTGTTTATTTCCTTCCTTCCTTCGTATTGTCTTCCTCTCCTTCCTTCCTTCGTTTTCTGTATATTTCTTTCCTTCCTTCGTTTTGTCTTCCTTTCCTTCCTTCGTTTTTTGTTTCTTTCTTTCCTTTCATCCTTCCTTCGTTCTGTCTTTCTTTCCTTCCTTCCTTCCTTCGTTTGATTTGTATTTCTTTCCTTCCTTCCTTCGTTTTGTCTTCCTTTCCTTCCTTCCTTCCTTCGTGTTTTGTTTATTGTTTATTGTTTTGTTTATTGTGGGGTATGAGCGAGCTAGATTGTTGGTGATAATCGATAGAGTCCAGCTTCCCTCATAAAGTAATGAATAACCCAGGCAGCCCAACAGGTGAGGTGTGTGTGTGTGTGTGTGTGTGTGTGTGTGTGTACGTGTCTGTGTGTGTGTGTGTGTGTGTGTGTGTATGTGATCAAAGAATATATTAAATAGTTACCTCTTGCTCCCATAATACTAAAAAATTACCAATAACAATAAAAGCTGCTCATTACAATATAATTTAGGTGTCAAACTATCTATCTATATATTGCCGGACGCCGTGATCCCCGAAAGGGTGGCCACGAACAAAACGCCCCATGCACCTTTCCCTACGTTCCTCCTCCCATCCAGCACCGCTTTCACGCATATACTTCTAAACTCCATCCTTCCACCTCTCACTCGGTCTACTCCTGCCTCGGTCTACCTCTTCCTCTCTGTCCTTCCACCTCACTCTCGTACGCTCTCTTAGTCATTCTCTCGCTTCCCATACGTTCCACATGGCCGAACCATCTCAAGGTGTTCCTTTTCACACTTTCCAGCACATCTACATCCACACCACACCTCTCTCTTATTTCCTCATTCGTCAGTCTATCCCTTCATGTAACTTCGCACGCACTTCTCAAGTAACTAATTTCCAGCCCTCTCACTCTTGGTTTGAGTCTCTCCACCAACGTCCATGCTGAGCAAAAAAGGTGAACATTGTCACGATCGTCCTCTAAAATCACCACCGCCTTCTCCTTGCACACTAGGCGTAGGTGAGCGCTCCAATTATTCTTACACCTATTTAACTAAAGGGAATACATGGAGTAGGAACGTCATTTTATCCGTCTTCAGCGAATATCTCCCACGGGGCTGAACACGACTATTCCGAGAATGTGGATGCTGCGCCTGAAATGCATGGTGCCCGCTTTAGTGCCAAGATGCATTAAGTGAATTGAAACACGAGCAAGACAAGTCACAGTCACTCATGGAAATTCTGGGTTCATGTTTTTCTTTATGTACATAGTATAAACGTTGAAATTTAATATGTGACTGGACTACTCAGCCAGTTGAACATTTTACCAGTGGTACAATCGGCCAAATAACTGATATCGCGGCACCAAGTATATTTCGATCAATAATTGGTATCAGCACTAGCTATGGTTTAATTCATCGTTTCGAATGAGATATACAAACATGTTCCTATCTTTGCACACCCTATTCAACATCTGACAGACAGCACACAGCGAGCAAAATGTAATGACAGCGGAGACATGACTTATTTGGCCAACCGTACCAAGTCAACCAAAACTGTTGAGGTTAAATTAGGGTAAGCTAGGTTTGTATTTTATTACATTCAGAATAAAGCTCTCTTCTCTCTTGTGCCTTCAGTTAGTGGTACACACTACACATACTGTACATTATCTCTCCATAGATAGATAGATAGATAGATAGGTAGATAGATAGATAGATAGATAGATAGATAGACAGATAGAGAGAGAGAAGATAGATAGATAGATAGATAGATAGATAGATAGATATATATATATATAGAGAGAGAGAGGGAGAGGGAGAGGCAGAGGAAAAGAGAGGGGAGTCCACATAATGTGAAATTTGTGAGTCTAAAGGAAAAAGTTAGCTACGATATATTGGTGCGGCCATTATTGGGAAACACTTAGAAACTCGGTAAGTAAGCAAATCAACCGTGTGTGGCCCTTCTTGTTTCACCAGAGAGAGAGAGAGAGAAAAAAAGAGAGAGAGAGAGAGAGAGTGTGAGAGTGAGAGAGAGAGTAATGCGTTAGCAGTTTAATGGGTTAAATTATGGCATAGACACATGCTTTTAAATATGTTATTACTCTAATTTCAAATTAAAGCAAACATTACATTATTTGTGTACCATGTAGATTTGTTAAACCAAGACATAGGAATGATGCAGTATGCGATATTCCTTTATGAAAACATATGTTTCATAAACTCTGACAGATAAAGCACTGCATGATTTATAAATATAATAAAACACAATAATAATAATAATAATTGGGCCGCTGTTTTTACCGTACCAGTTCAACAGATTTTTTTGGCCATTAAATGCAAATTTGAAACTCTACACCATTTGAGTCTTTAATTAATGTGATCATTTAATCTAGGGATAAACATTACATTACATATATTTGGGCTGACATTCACAACAACTACATGTATTTTGTATATACCTTTCAAGGTACGAGGATGCGTGTCTTCATAATTATCATAATATCATAATATTATAATAAACAATGGGTATCGATACAGAAATGTTCGTATTCAGTGAGTAATACAAATGGGGATAGAACAATTTACTGTCAGCTCAAACACACACACACACACACACACACACACACACACACACACAAAGGAGTACAAAGGAGTACAAAGGAGTACAAAGGAAATCAAGCAACAACAGATCTAGTGACCCTTCTAGGTTGCTTGTCCTCCAAAACACTGAGGATCAAGTGTCCAAACAGTGGTTTAGAGTGGGTAAGGGAACATTGGAAAGGGAACTACTGCCCTGCCACTAACGTGGCAGGACTAGGAAGTTAGTAGGGGACATATGGGTTAGTAACTGAGGGGAGGATAAAGTTATTCATTTACAAACGCAGTCAGTCGCGGGTTTGATGCGAGATATTTGTCTAGGCGGAATTTAAATGAATCAACGGTGCTGCAGTCTTAAACGTCTCGGGGAAGCCCATTCCACAAGTTGACAACTCGATTGAAGAAGAAATTCTTAGATTCGTGCGAGTTAAAAGATTTACCAATAATTTTGGAACCGTTTCCCCGCGTGTAATTAGATTGGTCGATAGTGAAGTACTTATACAGTTCATATTGTCGATGCCTTTGATGATTTTGAACACTTGAATTAAGTCGCCTCTTAATCTGCGCTGGGTTAAAGGAAATAGATTTAATTCCCTAAGACGCTCTTCGTATGGTTTGTTTCTTTAGGCTAGGTATCAATTTTGGTAACTCTACGTTGAACTCGTTCTAGCTTGTTTATATCTTTTTGGTAATAAGGGCACCAGGATTGAACGCAGTATTCCAGAAGAGGGCGGACTAAGGAATTGTAAAGGGGTTAGGATAACTTCTTTGGATTTATGCTCAAATGACCTGCCTATAAAGCCAATTATTTTGTTTGCCTTCTTAACAACTTCTGAACATTGTTGACACTCGGTTTTAGGTTACTCGATATTGTTACTCCCAGATCAGTTTCTCTGTTTACATTCTTAAGCTGAGTGCCATTCATCGAATAGTTTGCTTTCTCATTTAGGTATCCGACATGTAGTACTTTACATTTATCCGCATTGAAACTCATTTGCCCAATTTGGGCCCAACATGACAATTTATCTATATTGT
>CM064482.1:59696673-59704173 GCA_032716605.1 Paralithodes platypus
CTTGTCCTCCAAAACACTGCGGATCAAAAGTGTTCCCAAACAGTGGTTTAAGAGTGGAGTAAGGTGAACATTGGAAAGGGGGAACTACTGCCCTGGAAAACTAATGTACGTGGCAGGTATTATGAGGAGTTAGTAGGGAACAGATGGGGTTAGTAACTGAGGGGGGGAATAAGGGATGTAAAATTACAGTTATTCTATTACAACAAAACGCAAGTCAGTCGCGGGTTTGATGCGACGATATGTGTCTAGGCAAAGTTTAAAGAAATCAACGGTTGCCTGCAGCAGTCTATACCGTCTCGGGAGAAGCCCATTCCATATGTTGACCAACTCGATTGAAGAAGAAAATTTCTTAGATTCGTGTGAGTTAAAAGATTTACCAATACATTTGCAACCGTTTCCCCGTGGTTTGTAATTAGATTGGTTTATAGTGAAGTACCTTACTACAGTGCATATTGTCGATTTTGCCTTTGATGATTTTGACCAACATGAATTAAGTCGCCTCTTACTAATCTGCGCTGGGTTTAAAGGAAAATAGATTAAATTCTCTAAGACGGTCCTGGTAGGGTTTGTTCTTTTGCTAGCGTATCATTTTGGTAACTCTACGTTGAACTCGTTCTAGCGTGTCTATATTCTTTTTGGTATAAAGGGACCAGGATTGAACGCAGTATTCCAGAAGAGGGCGGGCTAAGGAATTGTAAAGGGTTAGAATAACGTCTTTGGACTTATGCTCAAATGGACCTGCCCTATAAAGCCAATTATTTTGTTTGCCTTTGAACAACTTCTGAACATTGTGGACTCGGTTTTAGGTTACTCGATATTGTTACTACCCGATCGGTTTTTCTCTGTTTATAATTCTTAAAGATGAGTGCCATTCCATCGAATAGTTTGCTTTCTCATTTTGGTATCCGATATGTAGTAAGTTACATTTATCCACATTGATGAAAAACTCATTTGCCAGCTTTGAAGGCAGTCAACATGAAACTTATCTAGATTGTGTTGCATAACGTCAACTTGTTCTTTTGAGAGTACGCTATTCGCAAATTTTGTATCGGCAGCAAATTTTGAGATTGTAAAGGTGAGACCCTCATACTATGTCGTTGATGTAAATTAGAAAGGATAATTGGTCCTAGTACCGATCCCCTGGGGTACCCCGATACTTACAGTGGTCCATTTTAGATGCCTTACCGTTTATGACTACTCTTTGCGTTCTGTCGCTGAGCCAACTTTCTATCCATTTCAACAACCACCGTCTGGATTCCATGCGCTTTTAGTTTTAGCAGTAAACGTTTGTGGGAACTTTGTCAAGGGCCTTTTGAAAATCCAGGTATATTAATATCGAGAGCTTTAGGTCTAATCGTAGAGGTTGATGATATCGTGGAAGAAGTCTAAGAGGTTTGTTAAACAGGAAACGTTTTTACGGAAAGCCGTGTGGTAGGTTGGGTGTCATTTTTAAGTATGTTATTTCCTCTAAGTGATTTAGAGAGAGAGAGAGAGAGAGAGCCGAGAAAAGGGAGAGAGAGGGGGGGGAGGGAGGGGGGCCTAGAGAGGGGGGAGGGGACTGAGAGAGGGAGAGAGAGGTGAGATGGGAGGAGAAAGGGAGAGATGCGGGGGGGAGGGAGATAGAGAGGGGGAGAGAGAGAGAGAGAGAGAAAGAGAGAGAGAGAGAGAGAGAGAGAGAGAGAGCAAGAGTGGGAGAGAGAGAGTGTGTGTTTGTTAGAGTGAGTGAGGCTAGTCTTTACGATAATAAACACTTACGGAAGACTACAAAATTACGGAAGAAGGGAAAATACAAGCATATTTTTGAAAGCGCACAACGTCGATTACTTTGAGCTAATAAATATTAATGTATTGGAAGAACGTTTTTCATACGGACGCGAAAGGAAAGCATAACGAGAGCAAAGGTAAACAAAGATACAATACATTAAAGGGGGTAGTGGTTATATTTTGGTCTTTATTTATTCATGTATATATTTTTGTATTTCCTCGCTAGACATCCATAAATAAACTGACTTACCTTCAAGATAAATTTGTACATTTTTCCGTAGAAAAGTGTCCTGGCTTAAGGCCGCTTCCTTCTAAAATTACAGGCCTGCTTTCGCTTGGGTTTCACTCTCATTATCTATATTAACCTCATGCATGCCCGTTTACAGAGAATATCTTCATTAAATAATGTAATTAATAGAGGTGTTATAATTGTATGTTTGGCTTTATTTATTTTATGACTATCTGCATCCTGTAAATTATTCTAGTAAATTGTTCTGTCCTACTGCTTCTTTTGAAACTCTCTCTCTCTCTCACACACACACACACACACACACACACACACTCACCACAACACTACACACAACACACCACACACACAACACACACACACACACACACACACACACACACACACACACACACACACACACACTCTCTGCCACACACACACACACACACTCTGTTTCCCCACATCATAAATAATATTAACGTTCCCTGCTTTGGTGAAATATGGAACCCGTTGAGCAAGAGAAACACACTCCTTAAGGGGGGGGGAGGGGGGGGGGGGGGCGGGGGGGGGGAGGGGGGGGAGTGGTTAAGTTTCGCTTGTTATGGACCCCCTTCTCCCTCATGTTTACCATATCAGTTTGGAGATCGTATGACATTCGTTCCATTAGTTCGGCGATTTAAGACCTGTTGCCCTATTTATTTGTCAATATCAAGACCTTTCGTGCCATTTAGGTGTCGATAAATTTAATGGGCGAGCGATATCGGCCCCCCCCGATAGCGAGACTGTAATTTTAGAAGGAACCGGCCTGCGGCCGGGAATTTTTGTCTACTGAACAAATTTAGAAATTTATCTTGAAAGGGGGTCTAGGGGGTGTATTTTTAAGCTTGATGGAAGTTCTTAGCGAGGGAGGAAATGGAGGGAAACTCAATCAAATATATAAATATATAAATACATAGATACAAAAAACAGAAGGCCAAATACTCCTACTCCAGTGGTACGAGGGAGAGTATGTTTACAGGAGTTACGCAGACTGCACCAGAGTTTTGAGGGGGGTCCAGTACATGGTATTAACTAGGCGGCCTTAACCCTTTGAAGATTATAACGCATTATGAAAAGTATATTCTGGGTATCATTAGACGATGCTATACAGTTCAAGAGGGATCTGTGGGGATTATATGGGTAAATACTCTCTCAATTAACCCTCTGACATCCATATACCCTTCCTGTTCTAAATAAAATCGTGTAATTATAGTCGGAAAAGAGAAATTAAACGCGTAATGGATTTTGAAAGGGTATTATTTTTTATGTATTAATATAGTCGGTATTATTTACTATGTATTAATTATTCGGTATTATTTATTAATATAGTCGGTATTATTTATTATGTATTAATATAGCTACGTATTATTTATTATGTATTAATATAGTCGGTATTATTTACTATGTATTAATATAGTCGGTATTATTTATTATGTATTAATATAGTCAGTCGGTATTATTTACTATGTATTAATTCTCGGTCTATTTATTCTGTATTACTAAGTACGGTATTATTTTTTATGTATTAATATAGTCGGTATTATTTACTATGTATTAATTATTCGGTATTATTTATTAATATAGTCGGTATTATTTATTATGTATTAATATAGTCGGTATTATTTATTATGTATTAATATAGTCAGTCGGTATTATTTACTATGTATTAATATATTCGGTATTATTTATTATGTATTAATATAGTCGGTATTATTTATTATGTATTAATATAGTCGGTATTATTTACTATGTATTAATATAGTCGGTATTATTTACTATGTATTAATATAGTCGGTATTGATTCACTAGATTAATATAGTCGGTATTATTTACTATGTATTAATATAGTCGGTATTATTTACTATGTATTAATATAGTCGGTATTATTTACTATGTATTAATATAGTCGGTAGATTTATTATGTATGTAATATAGTCTGGAATTAGGTATTATGTATTTAATATAGTCGGTATTATTTACTATGTATAATATAGGCGGTATTATTTACGATGTATTAATCTAGTAGTAGGATTTTACTAGGTATTTAATAATAGTCGGTTATCTATTTACTACTGTATTAATATAGTCGGTATTATTTATTATGTATTAATATAGTCGGTATTATTTACTATGTAGTAATATAGTCGGTATTTGTTTACTATGTATTAAATAGTCGGTATTATTATAGGAAATATATCGGCTATTTACATTGATTAATATAGTCGGTATTATTTACTATGTATTAATATAGTCGGTATTATTTACTATGTATTAATATAGTCGGTATTATTTACTATGTATTAATATAGTCGGTATTATTTATTATGTATTAATATAGTCGGTATTATTTATTATTTATTAATATAGTCGGTATTGTTACTATGTATTAATATAGTCGGTATTATTTACTATGTATTAATATAGTCGGTATTATTTATTATGTATTAATATAGTCGGTATTATTTATTATGTATTAATATAGTCGGTATTATTTACTATGTATTAATATAGTCGGTATTATTTCAGCTGACGGTAAATCGATTCCCTTATTAACTGAGTTTTCGATAAGTAATGGAGATGTATGAAAATAATATATCCTAGTATTATATCTACTTAACCCATCGAGTATCAGCGACGTGTGTTACCATTTATTCAAGCTATATTTAGACGATGTTATGCAGCTTAGGAAGGATCTGGGGTAGTTAAAAGAGTAGGTTAAGATAGTTTGAATGATGAAAAGATGTCCCTGGTACTGCATTTGGTTAAGTGTTCATAATTAACAACCTACTTAGCTATATAATCTTCGCAATAGCTGAGTAACCAAGGCGTGAACAGGACAATTTACCCTCAGCTGAGAAAACAAACAAACGAACTGTATTGTAGTAAAGGACCCACACACAGACATATGGGGTTTAAGGGGGATATAGTCGCTTTTTCTGGACCCCCTTCTCCTTCGTGTTTAGCATATTAGTTTGGAGATTTTAAGACGTTCGTTCCCTTATTTTCTGCGATTTTGAGATTTTTTTTTGTTTTTTTCAATATTTAGACTTTTCGTGCCATTTAGATGTCGATTTTGTTTGCTGGGGACCGAAAGCGAGCCTGTAATATTATTAGGAATCAGCCTTCGACCAGGACTTTTTTCTATCGAAAAATTTACAAACTTAGCTTGAAAGGGGGTCTAAGGGGTGTTTTCTTATAATATAATCTTGAGGAGGTCTAGCGAGGAAACTCAAGAATAAATAAATAAATAAATAAATAAATTAAATATATTTATATATATATATATACTGTATATATATATATTATCTATTATATATATACTAAGATATACTATATTATATATATATATATATATATATATCAAAAAATATATTTTATAATATTATACAGTATATTACAGTATATTATAGGCTATATATATAGACAGATAGATAGGCTATATGATCATAGATATCCAAAATAAACACTATTCCCTGAATGACTGTTTTTACATGGTAGATGTATTATGTCGATCACTTAAGGGGAGGTTTTTAGTGTGTTTCCTAGACTTCCATCAAGCTTGAAAATTACCCCACCAGCCCCCCTTTCAAGAAAATTTGTACATTTTCGTTAGTAGAAAAATTTCCCGGCCAAAGGCCGGGTTCCTCTTAACTTACAGGCTCGCTATCGGTCGCCAGGAAAAAATCGACACCTAAATGGGACGAAAGGTCTTAAAAGTGACATAAATGGGGTGAAAGTTCTTAAAATCGTCAAAATAATGGGGCGAACGTCTTAAAATCTCAAAAAACAGAGGGGCTAAACATGAGGGAGGAAGGGATCCAGAAAAAAATCACGCAAGTGGAAATTTCCCCTTAAGTCATTTATGCGTATAGAGGTTAGTATACAGTAGGTAGCGCCAGCGATATTGATATTAATCTTGATCCCTGACCTCTCTGTAACTCAAAAGAGCCTAGAGCAAACTGGCTGTAAATGTCCACACCTATTTCCTGGTGGACTCTTCCCAGATGATAGAAACGTCAGACTGATTGCTTTTATTCATTTCGAGTTATAAGAAGTTAAGGGGCCCAGATTATTGTCAAGTTCGCTGGCGCTACCTATAGTCAAGGTCAAGGCCTACTTATATATAATGGACTACAGATACAATTTTTTTTTTTTTTTTTTTTTTCCCTATATTACTCCACCGTCGTTGAGTGAATGTCTGGCCATCTCTGTAATAGGTATAATTTGTATTGCTGTCTACCACTTTACTAGGCTGTTTGTTCCAGTCCTTCACCACTTTGTAAATGAGATCATTTTTGTATGCGTTGGGAATCGCTTTTCTGTTAGATATACAGTATTTTAATATTACCCTGTAGTCCCAAGTTATGAGGCGCCCTTAATCCGCGTTCATGACGGGTGGGTCCGGATAATACCGCTAATATGTATTTATAGGCAATATTTTTGGGATACCGGTAAATGATTTGTGCCAGACACTATCAGAAACATTTGATATGTTTAGCGCAGCTGATATTACGCACAATATACATGTGTTTGTGCAGGATGTGAAACCGAAGCAATTTTGTATGAATACTTGAATGAGTTTGAGAAGCAATACAGAAAAGTTAAGATAAAATAACATTGTTTTTCCCGTTTCATCACTTTTAAAGACATAATTTGAAGTAGAAACTACAATTTTAGTTATACATAAACAGTGACAGAGCCTAAAAAGAATAGACTTGGCTTTCGTTTGACAATCCGTGTTTGTGAAAGACCTTGACGAGGAAAAGATTATTACTGAAGAGCCCTTAGGAAAAATGTGATATTATTGTTGCTTCATAATTTCCTGCGTATTCATGTTTCTAATTTCCTTGGCTCTCTCTGGGGGGGGGGGGGGGGGGGGGGGCGGTGCCTGTGGGGGGGGGTTCCTTCGGGGGGGGCGGTGGGGGGGTGTGTGTTTTTTTTCTTTTTTTTCGTGCCTTTTTGTGTGTTGCTTATTGAGTTTCCCATTTCTGTTTTGGGGTGAGCGGGGGGTTTTGGGGGGGTTGTGTTTTTTTTGCTGGTGTGGGTGTTTTTTGTTTTTGTGCTGTTTCGTGTTCTTGTTGGTTCCTTTGTGTGTGTGTGTGTGTGTGTGTGTGTGTGTGTGTGTGTGTGTGTGTGTGTGTGTTTTGTGAGAAGATGATGATTGGGGAGAAAGAGAGAACAAAGATGTGTTAATTGAAGAAATCGACACCTAGATGGGGATAAACGTCTTAAAGCAGTTGGCTGAATGGGGCCGAATGGATACAAGCAAGGGAAAGAGAGAAAAGGAGAGAAAGATAAACAAGCAGGTGACCCCCCTTAGCCCCTTCTGTACCGCGACGTCTTGCTTACTTTATTCTGGCTATTTATTCGACGACTTTATTCAGTTTAAAAAGTGCCTCCAGCAATATAACAGGCTTCGAACTATCTTCCTTAACCCTTAGACTACCACAGATCCTTCTTAAACCACA
>CM064482.1:59706673-59752229 GCA_032716605.1 Paralithodes platypus
GTGGTGGTGGATCCTCCAACTTCCCTTTCCTAGTCTTGGTGGTGGTGGTGGTGGTGGTGGATCCTCCAACTTCCCTTTCCTAGTCTTGGTGGTGGTGGTGGTGAGCGTGCTTTACATGCTCACATCCATTTATTTATCTAAATCTATCTATCTATCTATCTATCTATCTATCTATCTATCTATCTATTTATCTATCTGTATATATATACGTGGTGGTGTTGAAGGTATCGAAAAAAGGAATATGATCTGACTATTTCCTTGTTGATCCCCCCCCCCCCCCTCTCTCTCTCTCTCTCTCTCTCTCTCTCTCGAGGTCCTCGACAGCTCTCCACCTCTCTCTCTCTCCTCCTCTCTCCTCTCCTCTCTCTCTCCTCTCCCCTCCGTCCCTTCGCTCCTCTCTCTCTCTCTCTCTCTCTCCTCTCTCTTCCTCTCTCGTCTCCTCCTCTCTCTTCCTCTCCCTCTCGTCTCTCTCCTCCTCGGTCACTCTCTCATCTGGTCTCTCTCTCTTCTCTCTCTCTCTCTCCCATTGTCCGTCTCATCCTCGCTCCTCTCTCCCTCCTTCCCTTCGTACCTCTCCCTCCTCTCCTCCATCCCTCCTGCCCCCCCTCTCTCTCTCTCTCTCTCTCTCTTCTCTCTCCTCCGTCCGCCCGCTCGCTCCTCCCCCTCGCTCCCCCCCCTACCCTCAACCATCTCTCTCTCTCTCCGTCTCCTCTCGCATCGCTCCTTGCGCCGTCGGTGGGGAGTCTCGGCGCTCGCTCCCTCATCCCTCTTCCTCATCTCACCCCCATCGCCTCTCCTCGCCTCTCTCGTCTCCTCTCTCTCATAGTATCCTTTCCACAAGTTTGGGATGATGATGGTGGAGGTGGTGTGTGTGGCAGCAAGGAATCTGATCCAGCTATGTGCTTCTTGATCCCTCGCTCCCTCCTCTTTCTCTCTCCTCCACATATTTATCTTTTTTAATCTCTCTTCCTTTTCTTCCTCCTTCGTACATATTATTTTTTGTTTTAGTTAAGCTAATTTACACTACCTCTTACGTCCTTCTCTTCATATTTAGGCAACTATGGGACGATGTTATTCAGATTAGAGAGTCTGGTAGCGGCTCTCCCCACTTCCCTACTCTCCCCATTTCCCTAATTTCCCCACATCCCTCTTCCCTTCACCCCATTCCCTTCTCTTCACCTCTCTCTCCCTACTTCCCTACCCCCTCTCCCCCCCCCAGGTCGACGTGGCTGTCATTAATCACCAGCTTTGCTCTAGGTGGCGGTCAGGGCCCATCTTAAACCTTCTCTCATTTCCTCACTTATTGGCTAGCCAGGTGTGTGTGTGTGTGTGTGTACTTACTCTAGTTGTATTGCGGGAGTGAGCATGCTCGTTATTTCCCGCCTCCTATATGTGTAGGTGTTATATGTATCGTTGGAATGGCTGTGGATGTGTGTGTAGTCTATTTTTAGCCAATTGGCGACATCGGAAACGAAGGCTTAGGGTGGATCTGTATGGTACCATTCTCACTATAGACGGTACCGTCTCGCCCGAAGGATTAGGTAGCCATCAGCTTAGGTGAACCATATGATACCCATCTCGCCTTGTACAATTTTTGCCAACCCCAGATGGGACTACACAACGTCGTCCACTTATTCCAGGTACCTATTTACAGCTAGGTGAACTGAGGCTAACACATGAAAGGAGACAAGCCCAATTTGTCTCCGCCCGGCCGGGGATTGAACCCCCGACCCCTCGTGTGTGAGACGAGAGCTCTACCTACTAGGCTACGAGCTGTGTGTGTGTGTGTGTGTGTGTGTGTGTGTGTGTGAGAGAGAGAGAGAGAGGGAGAGGGGATGGAAAGAGTGTGAGAGTGAGTGAGTGAGCGAGTCTGTGTGTATGTGTGTGTGGCTTCTCATTAATGTTAAGCCGTACTCAAAGTGGTAGTCTGGGCTCTCTCTCTCTCTCACCTTCTCATTTCCTTAAGCCGGTGTCACACGAGCACTTTTTCCGTCAATTTTCCATGAGCAAGTTTTTCCTCGTATTATTTTGGGACATTTTCGCACTGGTATCGGTAACTAAACTGAAGGTAGATTATGTTAGGCGGCTGAATTCTAATAAAGTGTAATTTTTGAAGCTTCCAGACCATAATTGCGCGTACAAATTTCTCGAAAAAGCGATCGTGTGACTCCTGCTTCACCTTCTGTCTCAGCTGGATGCCAAGATATCATTATTATAATTTATAATTATATTTGTTTGAGCTTTTGTTTCCTGTTATGATAGTGTGGGTAATTTCCTTGTTCATATGCTTAATGTTTCTCTCTCTCTCTCTCTCTCTCTCTCTCTCTCTCTCTCTCTCTCTCTCTCTCTCTCTCTCTCTCTCTCTCTCTCTCTCTCTCTCTCTCTCTCTCTCTCTCTCTCTCTCTCTCTCTCTCTCTCTCTCTCTCTCTCTCTCTCTCTCTCTCTCTCTCTCTCTCTCTCTCTCTCTCTCTCTCTCTCTCTCTATCATCATCATTTGTCATATATTCCCCTCTCTCTGCTTTGTCCCTTGCATGATCTACGTATTTTCTCTGTGCATCCCTGGAGCCATGTTTCTCCATATTCACCTACATTTCTTAACTCTATATTGTATTTTGGCTGTTAGCTACTTCTGTACCGGTGCCGCCCCTTTGAACTTTATTCCGGCTACTATTCAACGATTTGATTCCGTTTAAAAGAGACCACCAGCAATTTAAAGGCTTCGAACTACCCCACTTAACCCTTTTTACTACCACACATCCTTCTTAGGCTGCACAACATCGTCTAAATATAGCTACAATATAAACGTCGCCTGTACGATTTGGGTTAATACACGATTTGTATTTACCACTTTTGTACCGGAGACGGCGTATTAATTATATTTAGCTATATTTAGACGAGTTCGTGCAGTTGAAGAAGTAGCTGTGGTAGTATAAAGGGTTAGGTGAGATAGTTCGAGGCCTTTTAATTGTTGGAGGCCCATTTTAAACTGAATAAAATCGTCTAATATTAGCCAGATTAAAGTTAAAAAGACGTCACCGGTACTGAAGAGGTTAACGCATTCTCCCCTTCCATTATACTCGGGCCGGCATTACGCAATAAGCTTAGAAAGGACCTCTAGGAAACATAACACTTATACACTATTTATTAACCATCTGAACCCTAGAGATCCTGTCTATACAATAAAATCGTCTATTGGTAGCCAGAATGTAAAGAAGAATGGCTCATAAGAAGTCTTAACACAAGCCTCATCCCAAGTTTGGATGTTCATTATGGTGTTTTTATTTATTATTAATAATAATAATATTATTATAATATATATACAGTATATACTGTATATATTAATATTGAAGGTTTTGAGGGATTTTGCTATTTTGGAATTTGTTTGTTTTAGTTTGCATTCTAAACTTCACTAATCTAAACAAATATAAATTTATACCATAAGTACACTTTGGCAAGGTGAATCTAATGGCGCAAACAGAATTAAAATCGGACCATTAGTTTAGGATTTTGATTTTGACTTTATCTTCCTGGAGGGCCCAGGGGACCGTTTTTTGGACATTAAAAGTCCTCTGTAGCCCAAACTATAAGTTCTAGATAATTCTAACTGGTGCCATTCGTTTTTTCTCGCCGAGCTGCTTCTAGACATGGTCGTAGATTCCATTTTCGCCAAGCCATTCGCTTAGAATCGAAAATATTTGTTTCCAAAAAACTTGGCAAATCCTTGATTTTGGTCGAATTTTGACTTATCAATATTATTACATATTTTCCTTACTTCGCGTTCTTGCTCCTGTTCTAATCTTGGACTCTTGTGTTCGCTACTAAGTTTTCTTCTCTTCTCCTGTTTTTCTGTTCTTACTCTTTTCTCTCGATTCTTTCATGTTCATCTCCCCCATTCTTTATCCCTCCTTATCTTTGTTTCCTCTTCATTAATATCTTCTCCACCTCTCTCCTCTCCTTTCATCTCATCTTTCTTCTTTCTGTGTTTTGCTTGTTCTTGCTTCTCGACCCTCTTCTCAAATATAAAATGAAGCATTGTGTTAACCCAATATTACTGCTCCTCGTGCTTTTGTCATCTTCTTGCTTCTCTGGTTTATATATTGTGCCTCCCCCCCCCCCCTCATGCTTTATATATTTGCTTTATATATTTGTCCACACCGGCCCTTCTTGTTCACGGTCGCGCTAATAAGTCATTGCTCAGCTGTCATTACGTTTGGCTTTCTCTGTACTGTATTAATGTCTGTCAGATGTTGTATAGGGTGGGTAAGTGTAGGTACATGTTTGTATATCTCACTTGAAATGAATACATCAAGTTTAAATATTACTGATACCAATTATTGATCACAATATACTTGGTGCTGGGACAACGCTTATTAGCGCGACTTTACTTATTAGCGCGACTTTACTTTACTTATGTTCCTATCTTGCTTATGGTTTGTCTTATCATTATATTTGTGTCACTCTATATTTGCCAAGCTAATTTTGTCCAGGCTGTTTTATAAGTTATATATTTTGTTTTATTTAACCCCTTCTGTACCGGCGACATCTATTTTTATTTTATTCTAGCTATATTTGAACGATTTTGTGCAGCTTAAGAAGGATCTGTGGTAGTATTTTTTTTTAACTGAGATAGCCTGTTAATTGCTGGAGGTCCTTCTTAAACTGAATAAAATCGTCTAATAATAGCCAGCATAACATAAACATGAATTACACCTGTACTGAACGGGTTAAACTCTGCTTGTTTACCTCTGTATTCTTTGTTCTCTGCCATCAGTTATTTCTGCTACCCCGACTACTGCCATCAACGACAACATCATCAATACCTTTCCCTGCCACCACCACCACCACCACCCCACCTTACTACTCGCTCTCCCTGACAACACCTCTCCTTTCCACAATTTTTACCACTTCTATCATCACCTCTGACAACACCACCACCATACCTTCCATCCAGCAATATTTTCACCACTTTTCTTTGTTAACACCATTTATCTCTTCCACCACTACCTCACCTTGTCACCAGCTCACATTTCCACCACCTCCCACACTTTACCACCACCTCCACTTCTCCCAGCCATCACCCTCCATGTCCACCACTTTTCTCTCTGCCATCACCTATTTCCACCGCTATATTCTGCCACCATCACCACCTCCCCCTGCCACCACCATACTCTATGGACTCTATATACTCTTCCAGCCATCACTTCCAATTCCAACACTTGTCTCTGCCACCACCTCACCCTGCCACCACCCCTCTGTCTTCCACCACCTCCCAGCTAGTCATCATCTTCAAGTCCACCTCTTTTCTCTGCCAACACCACCTATCTGCCACCACCTCGTACACCTCGCTCTAACACCATCTCACCTCACCACCACCACCTCCCACATCTCACCACCACCACCACCCACACCTCACCACCACCTCCCACACCTCACCACCACCTCCCACACCTCACCACCACCACCTCACCACCACCTCCCACATCTCACCACCACCTCCAACACCTCACTACCACCTCCCACACCTCACCACCACCTCCAACACCTCACCACCACCTCCCACACCTCACCACCACCTCCCACACCTCACCACCACCTCTTTCAACACCCTCCCTATTCATCACACCCTTTTCCTTCCTCCCAAAGCCGAAGTCTTCCTTTCAGAACAAGGTCTGCATTAAGGGGGTAGTGGTGATTTTTTGGTATATTTGTTTATGTATATATTTATTTCATAGAAGCCTCGCTACACCTCCAACTAGCTTAGAAGAAAAAAATAGACCCCCCCCCCCCTTTCAAGATAAATGTGTACATGGGCGGTTCCTCCTAGAATTACAGTCTCGCTATCGCTCGCCAGGAATAAAACGACACCTAAATGGCACGAAAGGTCTCTATGTTTTACAAAGAAATGGGGCGAAGGGTCTTAAAATGGCCAAAATAATTAAACGAACATCCTAAAATCTCAAAGCTAATGGGACAAACATGAGGGAGAAAAAACAACGCCCTCCCCCTTAAGGTGGCCAGAGGTGAGGCTTAGACTACTCCGGATTATCTGTGTGGAAATACTTGGTCCGCGTTCATGGTTTGATGCGTATATATTGTAAAGAGATAATTATACGTCCATCAATATTCGTAACATTATTGTATGAGCGATATGTCATTGAGTAAACGTAACATAATTGTAAGGAGATACGTCCGTGAATAATCGTAAACTAATATTGTAGGCTTGGTCAATTTGAGGTGAATCACATAGTTAAGGGGAGGTTTTTGGTTTGGTCTCTGGATATCCATCAAGCTTAAGATTACACCCCCTTGAGCCCCTTTCAAGATAAATTTGTACATTTTTCGGTAGAAAAATTTCCCGGCTGAAAGCCGGTTCCTCTTAAATTACAGGCTCGCTGTCGCTCGCCAGGATAAAATCGACACCTAAATGGCACGAAAGGTCTTAAAATTGACAGAAATGGGTCGAAGGTTCTTAAAATCGTCAAAATAATGGGGCGCACGTCTTAAAATTAGAAAAGCAATGGGGCTAAACATGAGGGAGAAAGGGGTCAAGACAAAAATCCCTCAAGTGGAAATCTCCCCTTAAGGCTAACTTAGTCGAGATATTTCATTAAGGATTTGATATGGCAAAACATAGATGTAGAATGACAAGGAATCATGGCACGCAAACAGAGGTCAACATTGGCAAACCCAGGTAAAAGGTCAGCTAAGAGCAACTGATTTAGGAGTTACGAGGACGGGTTAGGTTATCTTAGGTCAGGTAAGAATATACGAGTTTAAGTTATTTAGGTTAGAATATTTTGTCAAGGGTTTAGTTAGGTTATTTAAGGTATTCTAGAGCAGTTTAGGTTAGCTTAGGTTAGGTGGACATATTAAAAAGGCATCGAAAACAGCTATTCGAATGTTGAATGCGAATAAAGGAATGCCGACAAAAAAAAAAAAAAAAAAAAAAAGACAGGTTATCGCAATCAAGCACGCAAGGAGAGTAGAGAGGCCCTGATTTATCCAGAGGAGGTATATGCGAGCAGGTAAGAGCCGGTGTTTGGGGAATTACGAGAGCGTGCGAACGTTGGATAATTTCCTTTCCTAACCTTGAACTTTGTGCAAATATGTGGGTTGGCGTGCAGGTGTGGTGATTAGTTTTATATATTTGGTATCATGATTCTTATATTCTTGTTGTGTATAGATATATTTGGTGCATGCATAAAATTAGTTAGGAAAATAATGATTTATATAGGTGTATGCTAAACGTACATTAAATAGTGCTTAACATCATTACTAAGCATGTGTTTGGAGTCACTTTATTTATTTAGTTGCGAATACGTTTTTCTCTCATTCAAGATTAGGATAAATTATTGTATTACCTCTCCTTTATGATTAGGATATATTATTGTATTACCTCCTTCATGATTAGGATAAATTATTGTATTACCTCTCCTTCATGATTAGGATAAATTATTGTATTACCTCTCCTTCATGATTAGGATATATTATTGTATTACCTCCTTCATGATTAGGATAAATTATTGTATTACCTCCTTCATGATTAGGATAAATTATTGTATTACCTCTCCTTCATGATTACAAAGCGTTACAATTTGTTTTGAATTTGCTCTGCATATACAGTACATTTCTACTAGCCTTCAAACTAGACCCATAATATTTTTTTTCAAATTTCAAGGAGAGGTGTGTTTTGCACCTTAGTTCCTCATATTTAGCCTCATTGCTTTTGAGATATTAACACGATCGCCCCAGTAGGTTGGTTATTTAAAGACCTTTCACCCTAATTATTTGTTAATCTTCCTGGCGAGCGATAGCTAGCCTGTAATTTTGGAGGAACCGGCAAAACTGAAATATGTACAAATTTATATCAAAGGGTGATCTATGGCATGTTATGTTTAAGGGGAGGTATTTAGTTTGTTTCCTACTCCTCCAGCAATCTTAACATTTCACCCCCTTGACTCCCTTTCAAGATAAATTTGTACATTTTTCGGTAGAAAAATGTCCCGGCCGAAGGCCGATTTATCTTAAATTACAGGCTCGCTATCGCTCGCCAGGATAAAATCGACACCTAAAGGGCACGAAAAGTTTTAAAATTGACAGAATGGGGCGGAAATTCTTAAAATCACCAAACTAATGGGTCAAACGTCTTAAAATCTCAAAATCAATGGGGCTAGACATGAGGGAGAAAGGGGTCAAGAAAAAAGTCCCTCAAGTGGAAATCTCCCCTTAAGCTTGATGGAGGTCTAAGGAGGAAACTAATAACATAATATATAAATAAACACATATATAAACCCATATATAAACACATATATAAACACATATATAAACACATAAATAAACACATATATAAACACATATAAACACATATATAAACACATATATAAACACATATATAAACACATATATAAACACATATATAAACACATATATAAACACATATATAAACCCTACCCCACGGAATCTATAATAACCAGCAATTACAGCTCTTATATAAATTATTAACAGCCCGACTCGCGCCTGGCATGCACTACAATTTATGTCTAATTACGCAAGGCTCAATATTGCATTAATAACGTTATAATAATGTGGCTGCTGTGGTATTAGTGGTATTAGTTGGCATTAATCGAACAGTTTGGCAGAGGGCTATTTGTACGCTAATTTCGTGTGCATATAATCTCCTTAGTGTCACTTTAGATATATTCAGAAATAATTTGTCTATAGTTGGCATTGTTTCATATGTGTATAAGGGGAGAAAAAAAGGCAGGTTGCCTGTAACGAGTGTCTCTCTCAAAGCCAAAAGAGTGACAGAGAACCAAATTCAAGGGAGGTTGAGGTAAAAATGCCTGGACACACGAAGTTTACGTCATAGGATGAAGGAAATATTGGTTTAACTTGGTTTGTCATATTCTACCTTAGGATAGAATAACTGATTTTGATATGACTTAAGATAATTTCGTATAATACAAATGTATCGTAATTACCTTCTAAATATTGTTTAAATTGATGTAACTTAACTTATTATAACTAAGAGGAAAATAACATCGCTTAACATACCTTAGTTTAGTATATTTATCTTAAGCTAACCAAATGGAGTGTGATCGAATATAATCATAGGTGAACTGATATATAGGCGAAATAACCCGATATCACTAAGCATTGATTGAAAGGGTTATCATCAGCTTGTAATTTCCTTTAATTTTCAGAAGTTACTCCTAATATGAGCTGATATACGCATCAGAGGAGGAAGCATACCCTACGCGTTGTGTACACTTACAGTTTGAGGACAACATTCCGTGTAACTGACCACTTGCGAGTTTCGTTCTATAAGCAAGTTGGAGCCGTAGACATCGATATTTAGCAAAATCGCAAGCTAAAAATAATACCGTCGTTGTACATACACATAAAACCCAATTCAATATATGTTTTATCCATCAGAAACCTACATTATCATAGCATTTCTCTTTAACCCTTTCAGACTCATATGACGCAGAGGTTGCCAGATTAGCAATAAGAAATAGTTATCTCACTCTTATAATTACCTCTCCAAAATTAGTGTTCTGCCCACAGCTAACTCAAAGACAACTGCAGAGGTTGAAGTAACTAAACTAAAGGTTTCTAAATACCCCTGATGGTAACAAAGGTTTTAAAGTATCCCTAATAGGCTCAAAATCGCGTCATAGGTCGGAGAGGGTTAATAGCGATGTTTACGATTCCAACTTCCTTATAGCCTGAAACTCACAAGTGTTCAACTAAGATCGTGGAGGTTTGTATTGCTGTACGTAGAGGATTGGGTTATTGGGGGGGGGGGGGGGGTTACGACATCCAAAGGTAATCTAAGGTTATGGGGGAAGGGTTTATTTATTGGTAGATTTATTTATTTATTATTATTTTATTGTTTTAGTTTTCTCCCTAGTCCTCCATCAAGCTATCCGATAGATCCCTGTTCTAGGTAAATTTATAAAAAAAAAAAAAAATCGGTAGAAAAGTGTCCCGGCCGCTCCCGAATTACAGGCTCACCAGGAAAGAAATCAACACCTAAATGGCACGAAAGGTCTTAATATTGCCACAGAAATAGGCGAAAAGACCTAAGATCGCCACATCATATGAAGGATACTGTCCTAGCTTCTTTACATAGTACCATTTAATTGTTGTCGTTGTATTTTGCAATCACAAACACACACACACACACACACACACACACACACACACACGCGCGCATTAGTGGCGGTATACCAGCTAAAAAAAAGACACGAAACAACCACTCATTTTAACATAATCCAAACATTTTACTCCTTTTTGTGTGTGTGTGTGTGTGTGTGTGTGTGTGTGTGTGTGTGTGTGTGTGTGTGTGTGTGTGTGTGTGTGTGTGTGTGTGTGTGTGTGTGTGTGTGTGTGTGTGTGTGTGTGTGTGTGTGTGTGTGTGTGTGTGTGTGTGTGTGTGTGTGTGTGTGTGTGTGTGTGTGTGTGGAGACATTAATCGTGTCCGTTAATGAGGGCAATTAATCCTCGCTCTTTGCCTCCAGTTGGTGAGGGAAACAGTAATTGTGGGTATTATCATTAGGGAGAAATAATGGAGAATTAATGTTACTTTGTTTTTATCATTACTATTACTATTATTATTTAGTATTATTATTATTATTACTATTAGTTTTATTATTATTATTATTATTATTATTATTATTATTATTATTAAGGTGCGTCTGTTTTTGGTTACCTCCTGCTCAGTGTTGAAGCAAGAAGCGAGTTATCCTCTCCCTTGATCTCCTTGTGGCTTGTAGGAGAGTGTAAGTGGGGGACTGGAGTGGCTCTCTGCCTTAAGGCTGGTTCACACATATGCCCCTTTCCCACTGGTGAGACAAGTCACGATTTTCGTCGCCGACACCAATAAATTGGCACATTCGTGACATGTCTCAACACCTCTCATGAAAAATCGTTTGACTCTCAAGGCCTCTCAAGGCCTCGCAAGGGCCCTCGCGGGTCGTCGCAAATGTTCGGAAATTTGGACGAGGACTCACGAGGATTGGTTACCCTCGCAAGCATCGTCGAGCATCGCCTAGGGATCTGCGAGGGTTTCTGCGATCATTTGCGACATCGGCGAGACATCGCGGAGTTTGTCGCACGAAAAAAATAGTTGAAATTTTCCAAAACGTCGCACGACGGATCGCCGATGCTCTCGGATGTTCCGAGAACATCGACGATCATCGGCAATTTCCTCGTTGATTAGTCGTCGACGTGCGCACGAATACTCACCGAGAGTATTCCCGCCAGGGGTATGCTCCGCACGAGGCATGCGAAGGGCCTTGCGACGGTCGCGGAATGCTCAAGACACACCTGCCGAGGCCAAAGAGCACCTTTGGCGAGGTGGGTAAAAAATAAGATTAGGCCTATAGTGAACCTGTCAACCCTTTTTTCTATGCACCTCTCGTGGGGGGTTTACCTGTTTTTTTTTCTCTTTCTCTCCTTTTCTCTCTTTCTCTGGTTTGTATCCATTAAGCCCCATTCAGACAATTGTTTTAAGATGTTTATCCCCATCCAAGTATCGATATCTTCCTGCCAAGGCGATAGCGAACCAGCATTTATATGGAGAAATCAGGCTTCGCCGGAGAAATTTTTCTACCTAAAAATGTACACATTTAGCTTGCTCTCAAAACAAATATATATATTTATGTTGGCTCGCTACCGCTCATCATGGAAATATTGAAACCTGGATGGGGGTAAACGTCTTAAAACAGTAGGCTGAATGGGGCCGAACGGATACAAGGCAAAGAGAGAGGGAGAGAAATAGAAAACAACACGAGTGATGAAATTTTGCTATTCGACAAGGACTCGTCGATACTTCTCAACACTCGTGTAGACTTGTGCTACACTCGTGTATACTATATGTTTACTCGAAACACTCGTGGGTACTCGCCACGGGGTCCAAAAATGTCATGCATGCATGAAATTTTTGGGCCCCGGCCGAATTTTATTACCCCATTGTGGCTAATAAGTGTAAATATGTGTACATATACTCGTGTTAAACTCTCTGAATAACTCTTCGTTATTCGTGTTAACTTGTGTTGACTCGTGTAAACCCGTGTAACACTCTTTGGTGATTCGTCGCTTTTCGTCATCATTTCGACGTTGGCGAATCAACACGTGTCTACACGCAACAACACGTATGTAACACACATGTTTATCCGTGTAACACTCGCGTTGACTCGCGTTGACTCGTGTTGACTCGCGTTGATTCGTCCATACTCTTTGTTTACGTGCCCTGGAATGAGGACGTTATTTTTCAAATTTTTGACACTCGTCTTGGGTTCGTGTTACACTCGTTTTGACTCTCAGTTACTCGTACAGACTTGCATGAACACGTGTTGACTCGTATTGAGTCGAGTTAACTCGTGTTACACTCTCCTTGACTCGGGAGCAATTGCTACTCGCGGCCGACTCGCCCTCCAGCGACGGCGATAATCGACGAGTGTGACTCGTGTTGGACTCACGCACCGACTCGGCTATGTGTGAACCAGCCTTTACTGGGAAGGAGGTTTGTAGAAGGTTATATCTGGTCTGTATCAGTAGAAAAGCTATCATTCTGCAATATACCCAAGTGATGAGCGATGAGTATTATATAATTCTCTCTCTCTCTCTCTCTCTCTCTCTCTCTCTGTCTCTCTCTCTCTCTCTCTCTCTCTCTCTGTCTATCTATCTATCAATATATCGTGATTTAGAGGGTAATCAGCCTCGAGGGGTTGCTAGATCTGTTGTTGATTGACTATATTTGTACTATCTCTGTAATAATAATAATAATAATTATGCTATTATTGTTTTTAATATTATTATGATTATAACTATTATGATTGTTATTATTATTATTAGGTTTATTATTTATTTATTGTGTGTGTGTGTGTGTGTGTGTGTGTGTGTGTGTGTGTGTGTGTGTGTGTGTGTGTGTGTGTGTGTGTGTGCGTGCGTGCGTGCGTGCGTGCGTGTTTGTGTGTGTGTATATGTGTGTGCATGCGCGTTACTTAGGGTGGGCAACATAGTGAGCCTTATAATAACTTTTGTGTGAACCATGAGCCTACAGTGATAAGCCTCCTGAACACAACCTAGGCCTGGTGGTGGCAGGGTCAGTCTTTCCCCTTCAACCCTCATGTTTGTTACAACACCTACACCGTCCCTTCGCTATCCAGTATTTTCGCCCTCTAATCTTTCCGCCGACCAATATACTCGATCACCATTCCTTCCATACCAATATACTCGATCACCATTCCTTCCATACCAATATACTGGATCACCATTCCTTCCATACCAATATACTGGATCACCATTCCTTCCATACCAATATACTGGATCACCATTCCTTCCATACCAATATACTCGATCACCATTCCTTCCATACCAATATACTCGATCACCATTCCTTCCATACCAATATACGGATCACCATTCCTTCCATACCAATATACTGGATCACCATTCCTTCCATACCAATATACTGGATCACCATTCCTTCCATACCAATATACTGGATCACCATTCCTTCCATACCAATATACTCGATCACCATTCCTTCCATACCAATATACTGGATCACCATTCCTTCCATACCATATACTGGATCACCATTCCTTCCATACCAATATACTGGATCACCATTCCTTCCATACCAATATACTGGATCACCATTCCTTCCATACCAATATACTCGATCACCATTCCTTCCATACCAATATACTCGATCACCATTCCTTCCATACCAATATACTCGATCACCATTCCTTCCATACCAATTGTCTACATTTAAGGGGAGATATCGATTTGAGGGATTTTTTTCTGGACCCTTTTCTCCTTCATGTTTAGCCCCATTGCTTTTGAGATTTTAAGACAGTCGCCCCATTAGTTTGGCGATTTTAAGAACTTTCGCTCCATATCCGTCAATTTTAAGACCTTTCGTGCAATTTAGGTGTCGATTTTATCCTGGCGAGCGATAGCGAGCCTGTAATTTAAGAGGAACCGGCTTTCAGCCGGGAAATTTTTCTACCGAAAAATTTACAAATTTATCTTGAAAGGGGGTCAAGGGGGTGAAATTTTAAGATTGCTGGAGGAGTAGGAAACAAACTAAAGACCTCCCCTTAACTTGAAGGAGGGTTTGTGTGACGTTTTAGTTTGAAGGGGGCCTTGGGAGTACTTTTTGTTTATAATCTTGCATTTACTTAATTTTAGTCTATGGACAAACTAAGCGGCAATCATATAACCTCTCATTATTAACCAACCTTACCCGCCACTCCCTAATCTGCCCTAAGTTAATCCAATTTCAACTTAACTTACCCTAACATAATCTGACCTAATTTAACAAAAAACTATTAAAAGCTAACTTAAACTAACCTATTGTAAACTGACCTAAGCTAAGCTAACCCAATCACACATTATAACGCAACCTAACTCTTCGCTCAAACTTTGGCTAAAAACTCCACCTTGGATGATTCCGGTGCTATTCCTCCCTCTCCCCCCCCCCCCCCCCACCCCCCTCTCACTTATTTATGTCTAATATAATTATCCAAGGATGTACTTTCTGACTTCTCTGGGCTTAAGGGGAGGTTTCTAGTTTGTTTCCTACTCCTCCAGCAGTCTTAAAATTTCACCCCCTTGACCCCCTTTCAAGATAAATTTGTACATTTCTCGGTAGAAAAATGTCCCGACCGAAGGCCGATTACTCTTAAATTACAGGCTCGCTATCGCTCGCCAGGATAAAATCGACACCTATATGGCACGAAAGGTCTTAAAATTGACAGAATGGGGCGGAAATATCTTAAAAATCACCAAACTAATGGGGCAAAAGTCTTAAAATCTCAAAAACAATGGGGCTAAACATGAGAGAGAAAGGGGTCCAGAAAAAATCCCTCAAGTGGATATCTCCCCTTAATACTATGAAGGCATACAGACTGGATGGAGTTCCTCCTGTTGTACTAAGAAACTGTTCTTCTGTGCTGACGCAATGCCTAGGTAAACTGTTCTTCTGTGCTGACGCAATGCCTAGGTAAACTGTTCTTCTGTGCTGACGCAATGCCTAGGTAAACTGTTCTTCTGTGCTGACGCAATGCCTAGGTAAACTGTTCTTCTGTGCTGACGCAATGCCTAGGTAAACTGTTCTTCTGTGCTGACGCAATGCCTAGGTAAACTGTTCTTCTGTGCTGACGCAATGCCTAGGTAAACTCTTACGTCTCTGTATTGTCCTCTAACGTCTCTCTCTTCTATCTCTCTCTGTCCTCTGTCTCACTCTTCTACCACTATTACTGCTGTTCTTCAGAGCTATCTAATTGTATACCCCCTCCCTTAAAGAGAGTGGGGGCACCCGCCTTTCAACACACTCCCACCCCTATTATGTCCAACTCTCATACCCAAGATTGAACTTATTTTCCCTGTGTTTCTTGTACTTTACTCTTCTAGCCGTCCGGCTGGGTCAGTTGATAGTGTGTCTACTTTCCATCCTACAGACTCCTGTTCAAGCCCCGATCAGGTTGAATAGTTTTTCTGGGATATAGCCTTCGGTTACCGTCTCCCCTTGAGCAAGGGAGAGGGGTAATGGTCTCTGGATGATTACAAAAGGTTAGGAGTTTCTGAATCATTTAAGGAAGAGATACAGGCGCTATACTGTATAAGAACCCAGGTGATTATATTGATTTGTATTATTTAAACTCAACAAGCAAGCTTTAGGACTCTCCCGCAATCTGTCTGTCCCTCATCTTATGAATTAAGCTGCTTCAAACTCCGTGTGTCCAGATATTTTTGACTGTGTAATATACCATGATTTTAGCGCTGTCATTCCTTCAACTTTGGGGGAGACACTTGTTACAGGCAGCTTTGCCGTTTATCACCTTCATTCACTTAGAAAATATATAAACCTCACCCACCATTTCTTAACTTAACCTAAGCTGATCTAACCTTAACCTTACCTAGCCTGACCGACATCAACGTGAGAGGAAAGAACTAGAGGCAAACATGTCTTGTAGGCGAACCATCCTATCAGCGAATACCACCTGTCCTGACCTTAACAGTAGCGGCCAGTCTCTCAGACGACCCCAGAGCTGGCTTTCTTCTGTGCTAAATAATCCAGCGTTGTGTTTTGGGTCCACACTGTTTCTTCTGTGCTAAATAATCCAGCGTTGTGTTTTGGATCCACACTGTTTCTTCTGTGCTAAATAATCCAGCGTTGTGTTTTGGGTCCACACTGTTTCTTCTGTGCTAAATAATCCAGCGTTGTGTTTTGGGTCCACACTGTTTCTTCTGTGCTAAATAATCCAGCGTTGTGTTTTGGGTCCACACTGTTTCTTCTGTGCTAAATAATCCAGCGTTGTGTTTTGGGTCCACACTGTTTCTTCTGTGCTAAATAATCCAGCGTTGTGTTTTGGGTCCACACTGTTTCTTTTGTGCTAAATAATCCAGCGTTGTGTTTTGGGTCCACACTGTTTCTTCTGTGCTAAATAATCCAGCGTTGTATTTTGGGTCCACACTGTTTCTTCTGTGCTAAATATTCCAGCGTTGTGTTTTGGGTCCACACTGTTTCTTCTGTGCTAAATAATCCAGCGTTGTGTTTTGGGTCCACACTGTTTCTTCTGTGCTAAATAATCCAGCGTTGTGTTTTGGATCCACACTGTTTCTTCTGTGCTAAATATTCCAGCGTTGTGTTTTGGGTCCACACTGTTTCTTCTGTGCTAAATAATCCAGCGTTGTGTTTTGGGTCCACACTGTTTCTTCTGTGCTAAATAATCCAGCGTTGTGTTTTGGGTCCACACTGTTTCTTCTGTGCTAAATAATCCAGCGTTGTGTTTTGGATCCACACTGTTTCTTCTGTGCTAAATAATCCAGCGTTGTGTTTTGGGTCCACACTGTTTCGCCCCACTACCTTGACGATTGTTAAGCGTTTTGACCAGTTGATTTGGCGATTATAAGACGTCTCGCCTAAATCAGGTGAGGATTTTGTTTTCCTGATGAGCGATAGCGACACTGCAATTTAGATTAAATCGGTCTGCGGCCAGGACATTATTCTACCGATAAATATACAATCTTAATTTGACGGGGGTCTGGGAATTTTATATTTATATTTCTTGTTTATTAATATTTGTTTTTTCAACGAACATTCAAACTAAAAATATATGTTAGACAATGGCTATAACTATTAAAACCATCAAGAATGACAATAATAACAACAAGAAGAGCAACAACAACCATAATAATAATAATAATAATAATAATAATAATAATAATAAGAAAAGCAAACTCCCACCCAGCCACTGCCGTCGTAAGAGTGCCATCAACTTTATGGGGTGGATTTAGAAGTGGTTTTCTTCTGCTGTGAATATTCCACCGTTGTGGCCACTCTCATTTGGGGAGGGAAAAAATATGTTGTTTGTGTTAAGGGGGGTCACCGGCTTTTGGTCTATCTTTCTCTCCTTTTCTCTCTTTCCCTGGATTGTATCCATTCAGCCTACTGTTTTAACACGTTTACCCCCATCCAGGTGTCAATATTTTCCTGGCGAGCGGTAGAGAGCCAGCATATATATATATATTTTTTTTTTTTTGACAGCAAGCTAAATTTGTACATTTTTCGATATAAACATTTCTCCGGCGAAGCCGGATTTCTCCATGCAATGCTGGCTCGCTATTGCTCGCCAGGAAGAAATCAACACCTGGATGGGGATAAACGTCTTAAAACAGTTGGCTGAATGGCGCCGAATGGATACAAGCCAAAGAGAGAGGGAGAGAAAGAGAAAACAAAAAAAGCTAGGTGGGATCCCTTAACCGTATATAATCCGAGGGGGATGGCGTTTCGACCCAATCATTATTATAAGATAGAAGATTATATGATATTTCCCTCAAACAGGTGATGATTTTTTCCTGGCGAGCGATAGAGAGCCTACAACTTCGGAATAAGCGGCCTTTAGTCGGCAAAACATAATTATGTAGAAACCTAATTTGAAGAGTGTCTGGGAGAAGGTTTCTTTAGAATACAGAGGGTCTCAGGAGGTGTTTATTAGAATACAGAGGGTCTCAGGAGGTGTTTATTAGAATACAGAGGGTCTCAGGAGGTGTTTATTAGAATACAGAGGGTCTCAGGAGGTGTTTATTATAATACAGAGGGTCTCAGGAGGTGTTTATTAGAATACAGAGGGTCTCAGGAGGTGTTTATTAGAATACAGAGGGTCTCAGGAGGTGTTTATTAGAATGCAGAGGGTCTCAGGAGGTGTTTATTAGAATACAGAGGGTCTCAGGAGTTTATTGGACAAACTACAGCTAAATTGCTAGAAAAAGGCAAACACATTCAAAACCATCAATACAAAAGAAAAACAAAGCAAAAAAGAATAACCATCACAACGTGGGATGAACTAGTCTAAACAGCAGCAACCTTCAGGGCTTTCTTCTGCTGTGAATAATCCAGCGTTGTGCCCACTCCTCTCCTGGGATGGATTTATGAGGGTCTCACCTGCACAATCTCAAAATTTGCTGACGATACAAAAATTGCAAATAGCGTACTCTCAAAAGAACAAGTTGACGATATGCAACACAATCTAGATAAATTGTCATGTTGGGCCCAAATTTGGCAAATGAGTTTCAATGCGGATAAATGTAAAGTACTACATGTCGGATACCTAAATAAGAAAGCAAACTATTCGATGAATGGCACTCAGCTTAAGAATGTAAACAGAGAAACTGATCTGGGAGTAACAATATCGAGTAACCTAAAACCGAGTCAACAATGTTCAGAAGTTGTTAAGAAGGCAAACAAAATAATTGGCTTTATAGGCAGGTCATTTGAGCATAAATCCAAAGAAGTTATCCTAACCCTTTACAATTCCTTAGTCCGCCCTCTTCTGGAATACTGCGTTCAATCCTGGTGCCCTTATTACCAAAAAGATATAAACAAGCTAGAACGAGTTCAACGTAGAGTTACCAAAATGATACCTAGCCTAAAGAACAAACCATACGAAGAGCGTCTTAGAGAATTAAATCTATTTCCTTTAACCCAGCGCAGATTAAGAGGCGACTTAATTCAAGTGTTCAAAATATCAAAGGCATCGACAATATGAACTGTAGTAAGTACTTCACTATCGACCAATCTAATTACACGCGGGGAAACGGTTGCAAAATTATTGGTAAATCTTTTAACTCGCACGAATCTAAGAATTTCTTCTTCAATCGAGTTGTCAACTTGTGGAATGGGCTTCCCCGAGACGTTATAGACTGCAGCACCGTTGATTCATTTAAATTCCGCCTAGACAAATATCTCGCATCAAACCCGCGACTGACTGCGTTTGTAAATGAATAACTTTATCCTCCCCTCAGTTACTAACCCATATGTCCCCTACTAACTTCCTAGTCCTGCCACGTTAGTGGCAGGGCAGTAGTTCCCTTTCCAATGTTCCCTTACCCACTCTAAACCACTGTTTGGACACTTGATCCTCAGTGTTTTGGAGGACAAGCAACCTAGAAGGGTCACTAGATCTGTTGTTGCTTGATTTCCTTTGTACTCCTTTGTACTCCTTTGATATATATTGTTTTAGATATAAAGCTGATGTCACAGGGTTTCAACTCGAAAAGGCCACATTCTTTACCGTTAGGACGACCTAGCCTAGCTTTTTTTTTTTTTTTTTTTTTTTTTCATAAGGAAGTTGGAGCTACTGTATAGGCATCAATATTTTCATATCATCACCAACACACCAATTTACTTACAAATAAACCTAATTAATGACATTAATGAAATAATGAATAAACCTAATTAATAACAGTAATGAAATAATGAATACATGTGGTACTCCGTGGATTCGAACCTAGGATACTCACACTGAAATTTTGCGCACTAAGCTTTACGCTATCAGAATTAGTAGCTTACGTACGGTTGTAGTGCATCTATAAATACAATTCATGCAATCCAAATTTTTACAACCATCAGAAACCTACAATATAATTGCGTGTAATATCTATGTGTTCGGCTCCAACTTTCTTAGAGCCTAAAACTCGCAAGTGGTCAATTTCAAAACCGTTATCAATAAAGTGCTCCTCCTCGAATGGTGTTTTTGTCCAATCTGGCAACTTTTTTGTTTTTGGAGAATATATATTAATAAAAAACAGACCAGTGACATCCTTTGCATTATATTCTGGCAACTATTGAACTGTTTTACTCAACTTAGGAAGGATGTCTACCCAATAAAAGAGTAGAGACAATCTCAATTAATCCTTTCAGCTTCCATATATCCTTCCTAAGCTTCATTAAATCGTCTAAAGACAGCTGAAATAAAAACAAAAAGAGGTCGCCGGTAATGTAACGGTTAATGGGAGATGGGTATATTTTTGGGTCGATGATTTCATTTTTTTTTTTTTTTTTTTTTTTTTCCTCCCTAGACCTCCATCAAACTTTAAAAAAAAAACATCCATTAGATCACCCTCGATTCTTCCAAAATTACAGGCTCACTATCGTTTGCATTAAAAAAAAATCGACACCTAAATAGCACGAAAGGTCTTAATATTGAGAACGAAATGGGGCGAAAGGTCTAATGGGCCGAACTTCTTACAATCTGAAAACTAATGGGGCTAAACATGAGGAAGAAGGGGGGGGACCAGAAAAGCGACCCAGCTCCCCTTAACATTCAATTGAGCTAAAAACCGAAATAGAATCCCGTGCGGGGTTTATTTTCCGTTGTTTTTGTTTCCACGCAGGAGGTCAGCCCTGAATGATTTACCGCAACAACAAACCCACTGCAAACCCTCGACTTCTGAAATGATATGAGCTATTTTCATGGTGGAGAAAATATTTTGTGTTTGGTTTAAGGGGAGATGGGGTCGTTTAAGGGGAGAGGGGGTCGTTTAAGGGGAGATGGGGTCGTTTAAGGGGAGAGGGGGTCGTTTAAGGGGAGAGGGGGTCGTTTAAGGGGAGAGGGGTCGTTTAAGGGGAGAGGGGGTCGTTTAAGGGGAGATGGGGTCGTTTTTCTGGGCCCTCTTCTCTCTCATGCTTAGCCTCATTAGTTTTCAGATTTTAAGATGTTTGCCCCGTTAGTTTGTTTATTTTAAGACCTTTCACCCAATTGTTTTGTCAATATTAGGACCTTTCGTGCCGAACTGATTAAAATGTCAGAACTAATGGGGCTATACATGAGGGAGAAGGGAGTCTAGAAAAACGACATCCTCCCTTGACCCTTTCAGTATAAGATGACGCCTTTCTTCCTAATGTTGTGGTTATTAATTGGAGATTGTATTCAGTTTAGGAAGGGGCTATGGGTACATGAGAGTTTAGACATTCTCTCATAATAGATTCCCATAGATCTTTCCTAAATCCAACTAAAATCGTCTAGTGATAGCCAGAATACAAGGCGTTATCGTATGCTGAGGGGGTTAAACAAGGGGAGGTGTTTCCTAAGCGTATACAAATCGTCGCGTGTTAGCCAGAATATTTGAGGTTGTATTAATCTCGTATCCCCCCCTTCTTCATCCCCCCCTCCCCTTCTTCTTCAGCCCCTATCAAGTCAAGTTC
The DNA here is from genome assembly GCA_032716605.1 of Paralithodes platypus. Classification (NCBI taxonomy): domain Eukaryota; kingdom Metazoa; phylum Arthropoda; class Malacostraca; order Decapoda; family Lithodidae; genus Paralithodes; species Paralithodes platypus. Next base: position 59,728,182 of record CM064482.1, read on the forward strand.
GTATGCACCCCCCCCCCCCCCCTTCTCTCCCCCTGCCCTCTTCTATCACCCTCCCTCTTCTCGATCCCTCCCCCCTTCTACAGCCCCTATCAAGTCAATCTTACATCCTCCCCCTCCTTCTCCCCTCCCCCCCCCCTTTATCTCCCCCCCCCCCCCCCTTTATCTCCCCCTCCCCCCCCCCTTTATCTCCCCCTCCCCCCTCCTTCAGCCCCTATCAAGTCAATCTCTTTCTCTGGCGTTCCCCCTGTCGTCTATAATTTGCTTTACATGAGAGGTGAGGGAGGGTAGTATCTTGGAGGTGGGAGGGAGGAAGAGTACAAAGGAGTACAAAGGAAATCAAGCAACAACAGATCTAGTGACCCTTCTAGGTTGCTTGTCCTCCAAAACACTGAGGATCAAGTGTCCAAACAGTGGTTTAGAGTGGGTAAGGGAACATTGGAAAGGGAATTACTGCCCTGGAACTAATGTCCGTGGCAGGATTAGGAAGTTAGTAGGGGACAGATGGGTTAGTAACTGAGGGGGGGATAAAATAAAGTTATTCATTTACAAACGCAGTCAGTCGCGGGTTTGATGCGAGATATTTGTCTAGGCGGAGTTTAAATGAATCAACGGTGATGCAGTCTATAACGTTTCGGGGAAGCCCATTCCACAAGTTGACAACTCGATTGAAGAAGAAATTCTTAGATTCGTGTGAGTTAAAAGATTTACCAATAATTTTGCAACCGTTTCCCCGCGTGTAATTAGATTGGTCGATAGTGAAGTACTTACTACAGTTCATATTGTCGATGCCTTTGATGATTTTGAACACTTGAATTAAGTCACCTCTTAATCTGCGCTGGGTTAAAGGAAATAGATTTAATTCTCTAAGACGCTCTTCGTATGGTTTGTTCTTTAGGCTAGGTATCATTTTGGTAACTCTACGTTGAACTCGTTCTAGCTTGTTTATATCTTTTTGGTAATAAGGGCACCAGGATTGAACGCAGTATTCCAGAAGAGGGCGGACTAAGGAATTGTAAAGGGTTAGGATAACTTCTTTGGATTTATGCTCAAATGACCTGCCTATAAAGCCAATTATTTTGTTTGCCTTCTTAACAACTTCTGAACATTGTTGACTCGGTTTTAGGTTACTCGATATTGTTACTCCCAGATCGGTTTCTCTGTTTACATTCTTAAGCTGAGTGCCATTCATCGAATAGTTTGCTTTCTCATTTAGGTATCCGATATGTAGTACTTTACATTTATCCGCATTGAAACTCATTTGCCAAATTTGGGCCCAACATGACAATTTATCTAGATTGTGTTGCATATCGTCAACTTGTTCTTTGAGAGTACGCTATTTACAATTTTTGTATCGTCAGCAAATTTTGAGATTGTACAGGTGAGACCCTCATCTATGTCGTTGATGTAAATTAGAAAGAGAATTGGTCCTAGTACCGATCCCTGGGGTACCCCGCTACTTACATTGGTCCATTTTGATGCCTTACCGTTTATGACTACTCTTTGCTTTCTGTCGCTGAGCCAATTTTCTATCCATTTCAACACACCGTCTTGTATTCCATGCGCTTTTAGTTTTAGCAGTAAACGTTTGTGGGGAACTTTGTCAAAGGCCTTTTGAAAATCAAGGTATATAATATCTACAGCTTTACTCTCATCGTAGAGGTTGAGGATATCGTGGAAGAAGTCTAAGAGGTTTGTTAAACAGGAACGTTTTTTACGAAAGCCGTGTTGAGTATCTTTAAGTATGTTATTTTCCTCTAAGTGATTTACGAGTCTGTCTCGTATGACCGTTTCTAGCATTTTACATACAACTGAGGTTAAGCTAATTGGACGATAGTTACTGGGTAGGGATTTGCAGCCTTTTTTTAATATCGGTGTTACGTTGGCTAGCTTCCACTGATCGGGCATAGTTCCAGACTGCAAGGATTTATTGAATAGTAATGTCAGTGGTTTAGAGAGCTCATCCTTAGCTTCCTTTAGAACTCTAGGCGAGATTGTATCAGGTCCAGGCGTTTTATTTACCTTGAGTTTATCTAAACAATTCAATACTTCTCTCTCTGTAACGGTGATATTGCTTAGAACATCTGAATTATCAATCTGAATCGGCGATGGTGTAGGGATATCACTGAGGTCTTCTGTTGTAAAAACTGATGCAAAGAAGGTATTGAGGGCATTACTCATTTGTTCTTCGTCTTTGGTGTATTCTCCATTTTCATCGACTAACGGTCCAACAGTTGAAGTAACGACTTTTTTTCTTTCTGATATAACTATAGAATTCTTTCGGGTTTGTTTTACTTTGATTCGCAATATGTAACTCTAAGGTCTTTTTACTTTGCTTAATTAACTTTTTGGCTTTGCGTCGTAGCTCTACAAATTTCAGCCGTTCTTCGTCATTTTGTGAGGATTTTAATCTATCATTAGCAAATTTTTTAGCAAGCAGGCAGTTTGAAATATCTTTATTCCACCATTTGGGCTTATTATTATGGCCTGGACGCCGAGTTTTCGATGGTATGCAGTCTTGCACTGCTTTTAGGTAAGTGGCTTCGAATAACTTCCAAGATGTATTTATGTCGTTATTGTGAATTAAAAAGCTCCAGTCAGTTTCTTTAAACATAGCTCTAAGTTTATGGAAGTTTGCTTTCTTGAAATTAGGGACTTTTTCGATGCTACTATTTGGTTCGTTACTAGTAAACTTTAAAGTGAAAGTTATCGTACGATGGTCGCTGTTACTGAATTCATCACCAACATTCAAATTCTCTATTAATTCTTCTTTTGTTACAAGAGAGGGAAGAGGGAGAGATGGTGGGGGGGGGGGGGGCAGGGGGTCAAAAGGAGGATATATGAGAAGAGAGGAGTGAAGGATGGAGGGAGTGGGAGAGATGGTGTTGGAGAATCAGATTGAAGTGATACAAGAGGAGAGGAAAGGGGGAGATGGAGATAGTGGGAGAGATGGTGTGGGTGAATCAGAAAAAGATGCTATACCCTGCACTAAGGGGTGACTATAGACGAATATATATATATATATATATATATATATATATATATACTGGAAGTATCCTAATAACCTATGCATTAGTTATTCAAAGATTTGTGGTATACTGTACAGAATTCGATATAAACTTACAGATGATGCAATGACATAAATACTATGCACCGTGTTACTCTCGGACGAGTTATTAAGCCGGTATCACAAGAGCGCTTTTTTCCTCAACATTTATCCTCAACACTGGCCTGGCAGCTTATGAGGTCAACATTTCAAATATTGCTGTCACCTAAATCCATCTATCATCTGTCTACTTTCCAATACCAGTGCAGAAGATCCCAGAAATGTTGCCAGAAAACTGTTGATCATTGAATGTTGACTATAAAAGCTCTCGTGTGATACCGGCTTTATTCTCGGTTGGCTGGATCTGTCAGAGTGAGGGTTGGTGTCCTCTGCTTCTCATAGCCGGTTCTGACTTTAGTAGGTAAGAGGCGCACAAGAAAGATAAACTAGTGTGTTCAAGAGAGTCAAAACAATATGACAAGGAATAGAGGGGAGAGGAAGAAAATACCGTATATAATAAGTGAAGGAGATGTGTGTGAAAGCAAGGGGTAATGAGGAGGGGAGAAATGCGTAACAGAGAGGAAAGAAGGGAATGACAGGAAGTAGGAAGGGAGAAGAAAGGGAAAAACACATGAGTGGAGGAGTTATGTTGAAGGAAGGATTAACATTATATAGTCCGAAGTCTTCGGAGTTATTGTAATATTTTGTTTATTTATTGTTGAGGTTTTGGCTTGATTTCGCCATTTTCTTGCAATGAATTGTAATTTGTCCCCTTGGCTAACAAAAACACTTTCCCAGACTAACTTCAAGCTAACTTTGCCCAGAATTTGGAAATAGTTCTTCCGTAGAGTCGTTTAAAATGAGAATAAATAGGGTTTTATACAGCTTGCAGTATGTGATCTACACAATATGTTTCTCTTGAGTGTATCTTAGGAATACACTTCTAGATCTTTGAGATGCTAACACTCCCTTGTACAGTTGCCCAAATAAGTGATGTCGCAGTAACCAGGTATATTTCGATCAACAATAAGTGATGTCGCTGTAACCAGGTATATTTCGATCAACAATACAGCACACAGCGAGTAAAACGTAACGACAGCGGAGACAGGACTTATTTGGCCAACCGTACCTCCTTGCAACTACAATGTCTGAACAAATTCAGCCATAAGATGCTTTAAAGATATAGGGTTTATATTTTGTTCGATTTTATATTATTTTATTATATATACAGTATATATATATATATATATATTTGTGTTCGATTCTTCCCTAGACCTCCACCAAACATAAAACATCATCCCCTAGACCTCTCTTCAAGATAAATTTTTACATTTTACGGTAGAAAAATTTCCCAGCCGATGGCTGGTTTCTTCTAAAATTACAGGTTCGCTCTCGTTCGCCAGGACAAAATCGACACCTACAGTAAATGACACGAAAAGTCTTAATATTGATAAAGAAATAGGGCGACACGTCTTAAAATCGTCCAATTTACGGGCCGAACGTCATAAAATGTGAAAACTAATGGGGCTAAACATGAGGGAGAAGGGGGACCAGAAAACCGAACCATCCCCCCTTAAACACACTGGCAATATCCCGACGTGTTAGAGTTGACCTTTATTATTTGTTTCACTAGGAGACGAGCGCTGAGGCAAAACTTATCACATGTGCCTCCCCCCCCCCCCCCCCCACCACACACGCACAATATTTTTCCTTTGATGATATAAAGGCGGTGTCACACGAGCGATTTCTCTGTCAATTTTTAAAAGCAATTGTAGTCTGGCAGCTTCAACATCTTAATGAACCAACCTAGCATAATCTACCTTCGATCTAGTTGCCGATGCCAATGCAAAGGAGTCTAAATGAAATACGAGAAGGAATTACTCATAGAAAATTGCCGGAAAATGCGGAAATATACCGGAAACGTTCGTTTCATTATGTTCTGGCAACTGTAAGACAATTGTATTCTGTTTAAAAAGGGCCTCCAGCAACTAACAGGCTTTGAACTACCTCACCTTAACCCTTGTCACTGCCACAGATCCTTCTTAAACTGCACAAAATTGTGTAGTTATAACTAGGAGAAAATTTAAAAGACGTCGCTGGTACAGAATGGGTTAAGGAGGTAAGTGCAAGTGAAAAGTTGTATTTAATTAAAAACATGTCTTTTACTATTTATGTGGTACTAGTATTAAGTTTAATTTAAGGGAGATGGGTCGTTTTTCTGGTCCCCTTTCTTCCTCATGCTTAGCCCCATTAGTTTTTAGACTTTTGACGTTCAGCGCATTAGTTTGGCGATTTTAAGACTATGCCCCATTTGTTGTCAATATTAAGACCTTTCGTGCCATTTAGGCGTCATTTTTTCCTAGCGTTATGTGTCGATTTTTTCCTGGTTAGCGAAAGCGAGCCTGTAATTTTAAGAGTAACCGAAAGCCAGGAAATTTTTCTAACGATAAATATACAAATTAATCTTGATTTTTTTTTTTTTTTTTTTTTTTATAGGTTGATGGAGGGCTAGGAAAGAAACTGAAAAATAATAAAAGGGTAAAACAATAAACAAAGAAAATACGCTCATCTCCCCTTTACTGGCTGAGCCTTTTGAGAGAAAGTTCTCCTTACAGGGGCACCTTTGTAGTATGGTTCAGATCAAATACGAGCTAAATAGAGCCGTGAAGTACAGTAGCGCTAATAATTCATGTCGCACCTATCATTACGTTTGGCTCGCGCTGTACTGTATTAATGTATGTCAGATGTTAAATAGGGTGGGTATGTGTAGGAACATATTTGTATAAATCTCACTCTAAAAGAAGAAATCATGTTTAGATTTTGCTGATACCAATTATTTATCAAAATATACTTGGTGCCGAGACATCACTTATTTGGCCGACTGTACATCCAGTGCGTAGAGAATGAGGGAAGGTCGCGGAGAAGGAGAGGGCTTATTGAATTCCCTGCTGGGGGCGTAGTGTGATGGACGGGTTGAAAGATGGAAGATGATGGATGTGGAAGAAAGGAAAGGGGGAGAGAGAGAGAGAGAGAGAGAGAGGCTGGCTTTTCGAAGGCTCCTATGCATCTTTTTCTATTTCTTCGTTCTCCTAAAACAATATTTGTTGTTAATCTAAGGTTCTGACGACTACTTTTCCCCTTGTTCAATATATAGTCATGGAACGAGATAGATATAGATATATAGATTCTCTCTCTCTCTATATATATATATATATATATATATATATATAGAGAGAGAGAGAGAGAGAGAGAGAGAGAGAAGTGACACTCAGGCCTTGGACGGTGTAACATCTATATTGTGGATGGCTGCATACTCCTACTGCCTGACCCCCCCTCTCTCTCTCTCTCTCTCTCTCTCTCTCTCTCTCTCTCTCTCTCGCTCTCTCTCTCTCTCTCTCTCTCTCACAGCTGAAAACACAATTGTGATGAACCTTTTCAATTTACTACGCGAAAAAGACACGTATATAAAAACATCCAAACCAGAACTTTAAGGGTAGATGAGTCGTTTTTCTAGTCCCCTTTCACCCTCCTGTTGAGCTCCATTTTGTTTAGATTATAGGGTGTTCGGCCCATTAGTTTGGTGATTTTAACACCTTTCGCCCCATTTCGTTATTAATTATAAACCTTTCGTGCCATTTAGGTGTCGATTTTTGTCTGGCGAGCGATAGCAAGCCTGAAATTTTAAGAGGAACCGGCCTACCGAAAAATGTACAAATTTAGGGGGTGTTTTTCTAACCTCGATGAAGATCTAGCGAATACATAATAGGAATAAATGAATGAATAGACCAAAAACGACCCATCTCCACTTAACAATACGTCCATCATTCCTGATGTATAATACGTTGCGTCCAAACTATCTATAACATTGGAAACAGTTTACGTGATTCCGGTAATTATGAAGTTTATCTGACAAAGAGATCTGGGGAAAAAAAGTTTATCCTAATATTCGGGCGCATTCGGAAATTATTAGAGAAATGTTATCCGCATGAAAGTTGGAGTATTCGTTCATATCGCGAGGTATTAAAATGGTTGGTCCACTTTTTTTTTTTTAATGATTGAACTTTCCATAAAATGTCTGTCCATCAGTTTGCTTGTTATTGCCCATTAAACTCCTACGTGGCAATTACAGGAGTTAGGTACATATGAGGGATATGTGCTCAACACATTTTGTTCGAGTTTTATAAGCAAAGTGTATTTTAAAAGACATGCATGTTTGTGTTTATTATTTTGTGTGTCACTGTGATCTTAAATATTGGATGGCCTGGAAAAAATCTCAAACTCTTCTGTCCTTTCTCTTATTCTCTCTCTCTCTCTCTCTCTCTCTCTCTCTCTCTCTCTCTCTCTCTCTCTCTCTCTCTATCTATTTATTTATCTATCTTCTTTCTCTCTCTCTCTCTCTCTTTCTCTCTCTCTCTCTCTCTCTCTCTCTCTCTTATGCCGACCAACGGTCGGAGGGAGAGGTGGGTAGGGAGAGAGCCTTCTTCTTAGCTATCCTTGCCTTCCACTTGTAGCAAATTCTATTTTAGCATTAAGTCCGGACTACCTAGTAGGGACCGCAAGGTTTGTGTAGTCTGTGTATCTATGTAACTCTATGTACCTCAAATACACACACACACACACACACACACACACACACACACACACACACACACACACACACACACACACACACGCGCGCAATTATTAATGTATAAATAGATTGATTTTACCTAATTGACTCACTCTTAAAACTGTAAAAACGTTTAACTTTTATATATCATTAATGATACGTTTGTTTGGGCTAAATGAGAGCACTAAAGGCCAGACAAAAGCCACCATGCAAAACAATACACCGACCTTAACAAAGACACTGCACAATGGAGTCTTTCTACACACACACACGCACACGCACTCTCTCTCTCTCTCTCTCTCTCTCTCTCTCTCTCTCTCTCTCTCTCTCTCTCTCTCTCTCTCTCTCTCTCTCTCTCTCTCTCTCTCTCTCTCTCTCTTCTTACTCGCACATTTGTCTATATATTGTTCATATTGTTCATATTGTTTCTATATAATATATCATTTACTTTACTGCGACATATATGAAAGTGACCGCATTAATCTACCCTTATATAGATATACTGGTAGTTATCAATCCACTTAACATAAGGATAGAACAATAAATTGATTAAGGTCCCTAACAATGTAGGGAAGAGATTCATTAACCCTTTCTGTATTCGAAGACGCATATTGCATTATATTTTCTGACTATTCTATTTAGTTTAGAAAGGGTATTTGGAAGTCTGAGGGTTAACTGAAATGTACTCGACTCCGTTGATTCCTAGAGGGCCTTCAGAAGCGGAGCGACATCGTGTAATGATAGCCGTAAAATAGGGAAGCAACGCATCTTAATACTGAAAGGGTTAACCCATTCAGTACCAGCAACATCCTTTGATATATATTCTGGCAACTAGTAGAGTATTTTAATCAGGTTAGGAAGGTCGTCTATCCATTAAAAGGTTACATACTATCTCAGTTCATCCTTTTAGCTACCATTTATCCTTCTTAAGGGGAGATTTCCACTTGAGGGATTTTTTTCTTGACCCCTTTCTCCCTCATGTTTAGCCCCATTGCTTTTGATATTATAAAACGTTTGCCCCATTAGTTTAGCGATTTTAAGAACTTTCACCCCATGTTAAGACCTTTCGTGCAATTCAGGTGTCGATTTTATCCAGGCGAGCGATAGCGAGCCTGTAATTTAAGAGGAACCGGCCTTTGGCCGGGAAATTTTTCTATCGAAAAATGTACAAATTTATCTTGAAAGGGACTCAAGGGGGTGTAATTTTTTAGCTTGATGGAGGTCTAGGGAACAAACTAAATACCTCCCCTTAAACTGCAATAAATCGTCTATATATACCAAGAATAAAATTAAAAAGACGTCACTGGTACAGAAGGGGTTAATGGGCGTCTTGGACCGAGCCCCTAAGATGTAATATATACTGTATATATTTTCCTGCAAGGTTATGAAAGTCATAATAGTTTTAACCATTTTATTATACCAGGACGCAGTCTTTAACCCTCTCCGACATATGACGCGATTTTGAGCCTATTGGGGATACTTTAAAGCCTTTGTTACCATCAGGGGTATTAAGACACCTTTAGTTTAGTTACTTCAACCTCTGCAGTTGTCTTTGAGTTAGCTGTGGGCAGAAAACTAATTTTGGAGAGGTAATTATAAGAGTGAGAGAACTCTTTGTTATTGCTAATCTGGCAACCTCTGCGTCATAAATGCGTGAAAGGGTTAATGTTATTCTGGCTATAATTAGGCGATTTTATTCAGCTTAGGAAGAGATTATTAGAGTTAGAGGATTAATAGTGATAATTTTTACCACTTCCGTTCCGATACCTCCTTCCTAAACTGTATAAAATGGCTTATTGATAACTAAAATAAGGGGGCTGTTCGGCCAGGCAGCTTGGGGAACAACAACAACAACAACAACAACTAAAATAATATGTCAAATTTGTGTCTCAAATCCTCAAGGGGCTATTGCTCGGCATTTGTAGAAGTAGAATTTCCTATAATATATCCCAATGCTCGATTGGCCTTGTTCGCTGCTGCTGCACATTGATCTGAGGTCTTTATATTGTCAGATATAAGAACCCCTAGGTCTTTAACTGGGGGGAGAGAGAGAGAGAGAGAGAGAGAGAGAGAGAGAGAGAGAGAGAGAGAGAGAGAGAGAGAGAGAGAGAGAGAGAGAGAGAGAGAGAGAGAGAGAGAGTGGGATAGAGAGAGAGAGAGTGGCTAAAAATGGAACGGCCGGAGGAGGGGAGAAGCCGCAAAAATTTGAGGCTGGCGGAAAATAGAATGCATATGAAAGCAGAAAGAGGAAATGGCAAATAGCGTTCACGAATAAAGTACGTAGAAAGCAAAAGTTAGTCCACCAATTATATGAATCTATTTTTATCAATATCACTCCAACACCAAACACCTCCCAATGGAATTAATGAAAGCAAACATATGATCCAAACACATACAGATTTTAAACACTCTAACCATGACACCATCAAGGCAGTTAAATCAGAAAGAGGAAAAGCCAAATAGCGTTCATGAGTAAAGTACAGACAAAGCAAAAGTTCGTGCCTTAATTTATATGAAAGCATAAAGTGTAAATACCAGCTAACGTTCACGAGTAAAGTACAGAGAAAGCAAAAGTCAGTCCACCAATTTGTTAACTGCTTTAAGGGGATATGGGCTGTTTTTATGGTCTATTAATTCATGTATTCATATATTTTGTTGTTTCCTCGCTAGACCTCCCTCCAACTTAGAAAAATACCCTATAGACATCCCCTCAAGATAAACTTGTACATTTTTCGATAGAAAAATGTGCCGGCCCAAGGCCGGTTCCTCTTAAACTTACAGGCTCGCTGTCGCTCGCCAGGAAAAAATCGACACCTAAATGGCACGAAAGGTCTTGAAATTCAGGGTGAAAGGTCTGAAAATCAACAAACTAATGGAAGGAAGGTCTTAACATTTCAAAACAAATACGATAAACCTGAAGGAGAAGGAGGTCCATAAAAAGCAAGTAGTACCCCCTTAACTCTAACAATACTAACATGAGCTATTCAGAGATCCGCCACAGTAGTGCCTTGTTTCCTCTATTTTTCCTGCTCTCTCTTTTGTTTAGAACATTGTACACTGGGTCCCTGGGAAGCAGAGAACACGGGCCACCGTTCCAGGGGCCACTATATTACCTGCAACTCAGTTATGACCTGACCATGTGTGCATGCATGACTCGCATAGAGCTATCTTTATGTTATGCCCGCTAATTTAAAGTTAATAATTACAATCAAAATATGGAGTTTTGATCTGTTTATTCTATTTTGATTATCTGTGTATATATTCTCCTATTTTTATGTTCATAAATACCTATAATGACAACATTAACATTAGGTCTGCCGACTCCCGTTTTCTTATGTTCTTATTTTATTAAAAATATGTAACTACTATGTCTCTTCATCATCATCCTATTCCCGGGATTCGAACTCGGGACACCACACCCAGAATATAAGCATCTAAACTATTACACCACCAACATCGTTTACCGTCAGCTGGAAAAACAAAAATATATGCTATACTGAGAAGTGCGTTGTACAAACTAACCTCTACTCCCCCGGGGCCTCACTCATAACCTCTACACCCCCGGGGCCTCACTCATAACCTCTACTCCCCCAGGGCCTCACTCATAACCTCTACTCCCCCGGGGCTCACTCATAACCTCTACTCCCCCGGGGCTCACTCATAACCTCTACTCCCCCGGGGCTCACTCATAACCTCTACTCCCCCGGGGCTCACTCATAACATCTACTCCCCCGGGGCCTCACTCATAACCTCTACTCCCCCGGGGCTCACTCATAACCTCTACTCCCCGGGGCCTCACTCATAACCTCTACTCCCCCGGGGCCTCACTCATAACCTCTACTCCCCCGGGGCCTCACTCATAACCTCTACTCCCCCGGGGCCTCACTCATAACCTCTACTCCCCCGGAGCCTCACTCATAACCTCTACTCCCCCGGGGCTCACTCATAACAACCCAATATTAACTCTGATGTTGACCTTTCCAGATAAATATAACCGGATGTAGAGCAGAAGTCTCATATACATAAATAATGCCCCGTTTATTTTGTATTTATTTATTTATTTGTTTATTTATGTTTTATACATATACTGTACTTTTTCTGATCATAATAATGTTAACTCTTACAACTTTAAAAGACAGTTTCTTGAAAATATCCCTGAACAGTCATAATATGATTTGATAAAATTTCACGATCTTTACTCTGCGATTAAATATAAAGATTAGGCTTTCTTGATGACCATCTCCAAATTGTAGGTTGACTTCCCTTAACATTTCTCAATTACGATTAAAGTTACGATTATTTGATTATATATATATATAATTACTGTATGTTTTGTCGCTCTGTCTAAATGTTAGTTAGCACGATTTTGTTCTCAATAACTATGAACGAATTAAGTTTTAATTATTTTCTAATATTTGCTTGGTTCGTATATGATGACTATTTATTATGTCTGGGTTACGAATATAATTATATGCCCTGTTCTTCGCTATATAATTATATGCCCTGTTCTTCGCTATATAATTATATGCCCTGTTCTTCGCTATATAATTGCTAGAGATCCTTCCTAAATTGGATATAATTAATTATTTGTAGCCAGAATACAAATAAAAGGACGGCACCGGTACTGAATGGGTTAAGGACGGCACCGGTACTGAATGGGTTAAGGACGGCACCGGTACTGAATGGGTTAAGGACGGCACCGGTACTGAATGGGTTAAGGACGGCACCGGTACTGAATGGGTTAAGGACGGCACCGGTACTGAATGGGTTAAGGACGGCACCGGTACTGAATGGGTTAAGGACGGCACCGGTACTGAATGGGTTAAGGACGGCACCGGTACTGAATGGATTAAGGACGGCACCGGTACTGAATGGGTTAAGGACGGCACCGGTACTGAATGGATTAAGGACGGCACCGGTACTGAATGGATTAAGGACGGCACTGGTACTGAGTGGATTAAGGACGGCACCGGTACTGAATGGGTTAAGGACGGCACCGGTACTGAATGGGTTAAGGACGGCACCGGTACTGAATGGATTAAGGACGGCACCGGTACTGAATGGATTAAGGACGGCACCGGTACTGAATGGGTTAAGGACGGCACCGGTACTGAATGGGTTAAGGACGGCACCGGTACTGAATGGGTTAAGGACGGCACCGGTACTGAATGGGTTAAGGACGGCACCGGTACTGAATGGATTAAGGGGGGATGGGCCGGTTTTATGGACCACTTTCTCCCTCATGTTTAGCCCCATTAGTTTTCAGATGTTAAGATGTTTGCCCCACTAGTTAGTCAATTTTAAGACCTTTCGCCCTATTTCTTCGTCAATCTTTAGACCTTTCGTGCAATTTAGGTGTCGATTTTTTTCCCTGGCGAACGATAGTGAGCCTGTAATGTTGGAAGAACCGGCCTTCGGCCGGGAAATTTTTCTACCGAAAAATGTTCAGATTAATCTAGAAGGGGGATCTAATGGATGTTTTTTTGTTTTTAATTTGATGGAGGTCTAGGCAGAAAACTAGAAGAATAATGAATACATGCAAAAATCGACCAAAAAGTGAACCATCCCCTCTTAAGTAGGCCTATTCAAACAAAATTACTCCGGTTTGACACCCTGATCGTACGTTCGTTTTGGCAGCTGAATAATTATTTGCAAGCTACCGGAACAGAATGGCCGAGATATGTGTCATATAAAGCCACGACATTCTACCTCCTTCTACTTAGCTACCCGAAGAAAGAGGAATCGTTAACGTGAAAATCCAATGAAGAGAGAGAGAGAGAGAGAGAGAGAGAGAGAGAGAGAGAGAGAGAGAGAGAGAGAGAGAGAGAGAGACCCGGTGTGTATAGACAGTATAGATGTGTGCACTTGGCATAGATATATATATATATATATATATATATAGCAAATGTATAGTGGTGAATATGCTATGGAAAGAAACTACACATTTTTAAAGTATTAAGAATTACTCAGTGCAAGAATAAGAAGTGTCACGTTTATTCTCAAGCTACTATTTTTTGAGCTAAGGCATGCAACAGTAATTCAAGGTTCTTATTATATATCAAGATAGTTACACATGAACAACGGCAAGATTATACAACTTTACCTTTTTGCTTTTCAGATACATCCTTTACATAAGACCAAACCAAGCTACGCATCTCTCACGGTAAGTACCAGTTTGTGTTGTCTTGTATTATCACTATAACAAGTACATTCGCTATAGTTAGGTCGGAAATCATTATGGACTAGATTCACTAGAGCAATCAGGCTGATATTTGTATTATTTGGGAATACTCAATTGGGAGATAGATGTGACAAATACCAGCTCATTTGGGAGATAGATGTGACAAATACCAGCTCATTTGGGAGATAGATGTGACAAATACCAGCTCATTTGGGAGATAGATGTGACAAATACCAGCTCATTTGCTCTAGTTCTTGTTGAGTTACATTCAGTTATGATTCCTGGTCTTGCTATATTGAATTAACCTTTTTATAGTAGTAAATATTATTTGTATTCCTTATTATATTATTTGTTCTCTATATGAAATGCTGGCTTACAGAAACTGCAAAGAATATGCATGGCTAAATTCACGTGAAGAAGGGCGTTTCAGGAAAGTCCATAGAATATCGCAAAATGCAGTAATTTGGATAGTAGTTCCAGGCATCGGATCGTATTGCCATGGTGTTACGAGTGTTGGAAGTATGGCACCAACATAAACGTGGAAGGAGAGAGGATTGGCAAATTTGTGACCGAGAGGCGAAAAACGGATTGGCTACTTGGAGATGGCGAGAGATGTTGGTGGATTTGGAACAGGGGGGAGGAGAATTGGTAAAAGGGGGAAAGAGAGGAGGAGGAGGAGGAAGAAGAAGAAGAAGAGAAAGGAGAGATGTGGAAGAGTAGGAAGAGAGAGAGAGAGAGAGAGAGAGAGAGAGAGATTTACAGAGAGAGAGAGAGAGAGGTGACCAGGACTTAATCCAATGAGATAGCAACCCTAAGAGAAAGTGGAAGGAAAAGGATAGCAAAGATGAACGCTCTCTCCCCACCTTCGCTCCTCCGGCAATGTGCCGTACATGAAATAGTTAGAAGTGAAAACCTGCAGGGCTTGGAAATAGCCTGAAGGAATTTATAGAAGTTATAAATGGAAGAAAAGGGAACATAAGTTGAAGAAAGAGTACAAGGGAACATAAGTGATCAGCTTAAAGAGACCAACTGTGATATGTGTCTAACCTTTTTTTAAATGTGAAGATCGAGTCACTGATATATTAGGGAGCTTATTCCACTCATAATAATAAGTGGAAGAAAGAGTACAAGGGAAATCCTGCCTGTTAGTTTTAATTTGTTTCCTCTTGTGGAACCTTCTTTGGCTATCTAAAGAGATTATAATTTACGTTACTAAAGCTTTTAGTATCTTAAACATAAGCGAAAACAGGTCGAGTACTCTCATTGTATGGCTTATTTCTAAGGGAAGGGATTAACTTTGTTGAAGCTGAACGGATTCTAGTGGAAGTAGGGAGACCAAAAGTGCACAGAAAGATGTGGAAACAATACTTTATAAGTGGTACAACATAAAGGACAATGAAATTTCAATGAGAGAGAGAGAGAGAGAGTACAAGGGAGAGAGAGAGAAAGAGAGAGGGAGAGAGAGTGGAAGAAAGAGTACAAGGGAACATAAGTGGAAGAAAGAGTACAAGGGAACATAAGTGGAAGAAAGAGTACAAGGGAGAAAAGAAATGCATAAAGAAGGACAAATGAAACGTGCATGTGAGATGCTAGTGGAAGAAAAGGGGACCAATTAAAAACAAGTTTAAGAAAGAGTATAAGGGAATATAAGTTAGACCATAGACTACTATGGACTCAGTTCAGTTGTTGGGCGGGAATCTAGACTAAATTAATAGAAAAGAAGAAAACTGCAAGAAACAAGATAGGAGAGCTAAATAATGAAAGATAGATGATATAAAGAGTGGTAAAGACTACAAGAATTGTTATATGAGGCGTGTTAAAGGGGTAGTGCTTGGTTTTTGGTATATATATTTATTTATTAACTTTATTTTTTAGTTTCCTTGCTAGACCATAAAAAAAAAAAAAAATCCCCTAGACCCCCACTTCAAAATAAATGCGTACATTTTTCGGTAGAAAAATGTCCCGGCCGAAGGACGGTTCGTCTTAAAATTACAGGCTCGCTATCGTTCGCCAGGAAAAAATCACCACCTAAATGGCACGAAAGGTCTTAAAATTTACAACTAAATGGGGCGAAAAGTCTTAAAATCGCCAAACTAATAACCAAATTTCTTAAAAACTCTAAACTAATGGGGCTATTCATGAGGGAGAAGGGGTAAAAAAAAAAAAAAAACAAACAACAGCACTACCCCCTTAAAGCTCCAACTACGGGCCCTAACCGTGATCCCGGCCGTGTTCCCCCGCAGTCTCCAGGGATCAGTCGTAATACCACCCCTCGACACTCTTATACCAGGCAGATCCACACCAACACCCTAGCAATTAGACATATTTACTTTTTGTTATATATATATATATGTACGTCACATCAATAGGTGACGCTTGCTGCTAAGTATGCTCTCAAATATCTAAAGGTTTCCATCTCTTCCGTTTCTCAGTTAAGTATGTTTTCAATCTAGCTTAACATTGCTTGCAACTACATATCGTGATTTACTGTTATTTATATTGACCTAGATTTCATCACATGCCACTCCAGACACTGACATATATATATATATAATATATATATATATATATATATATATATATATATATATATATATATATATATATATATATTCAATAAATCGATTTCAACGATAATTTACTAATTAGATTAGACATATTCCAACATTGATTTATACACAAATAGCTATAAAACGGTTTCTTACAGTGGTTCTACGCATTGTATCTAAGAAAAACTCAATATAACTATAGGCCTATTTTTCATCAAATACATGAACTGTATATATTTTACCAATATATATAATGATGCAAGTAACGCAAGACGGGAAGACATCGAGATGTAATGGTTGCCCTGTCTGGATTAACTATACTGGCGCCAGAGTGAAAGCCCCAAGTTAGCGAAACAACCCATAGTTAGCGGGGTGCCGAATTATCCACACAAACTGTCCTCCCTCCCTAGAGATCCTGAGGTAAGAGAGATTGTCCTTGTTTATCTCTGGAAGCCATTTAGGGGCCGTAGTTATCACTCAACTGGACGCTATTTTGTTTGGTATCATGTAGAATTTTGCTTCGTAGACCAAGCTGCTACGTATATATATATATATATATATATATATATATATATATATATATATATATATATATATATATATATATATATATATCTCAAAACCCACCACCACAACAACGATCGCGGGCCTAAGTTTTGTAATTGGGTCAAAGTTTGTGGTAGTCTTCTTCTTCTGCAGCCAATCAAAGCCAAACTGTACCGACGCCTCGGCCCCCTCCTGGGAAATCTGGGGGCGCCTGGAGGAGTGGGTTCCGATCTGGGTCTTGGCGATTATTGTCAGCCTTAAGGGGAGAGGGGCTTATTTATTTGCTGAGTGTTTGGATTTTTGTTAATATTGTCTATTGTATATTAAGAAGGGAATGGGTGTATATATGTGCTCATTTATATACTTCTTTACTATATATTTTTTGTTTCCTCTCTACACCTCCATCAAACTGCTAAAAGGCTGGTGAAGATGCTAAGAGGTGGTTCAATTAATTACACAAAAATCCACTTACAGTGTATATCACAGGATCATTAAATCAATACATGGGTGTAATATCTAATCGTATGTGTAATTATAGAACATTATGTATAAATATTGGATTGTTGATAGTTCCAGTGATAGGATTGCAATACAGGTACTCCAACTGTAAAAGGACATAAGTTATACATATTATGGTTGGCTGCATATCACTCAACAACAATAACACACACACACACACACACACACACACACACACACACACACACACACACACACACACACACACACACACACACACACACACACACACACACCTGATATATCGACAACACCATGTAATCCTTGCATAATATACCAACCAACCAATTATTCACGCTAGTACTGTTGAATGATTTAAGACGTGCGTGGTTGTGTGTGTGTGTTTGTGTGTTTACGTGTGAGTGTGGTTATGTGTGAGTGTGCGTACGTGACTGCATAGTTCCTGCGTGTGTGTGTGTGTGTGTTTACGTGTGAGTGTGGTTATGTGTGAGTGTGCGTACGTGACTGCATAGTTCCTGTGTGTGTGTGTGTGTGTGTGTGTGTGTGTGTGTGTGTGTGTGTGTGTGTGTGTGTGTGTGTGTGTGTGTGTGTGTGTTTACGTGTGAGTGGGCGTACCTGAGTGCATAGTGGCTTTTTGTGTGTGTGTGTGTGTGTGTTTTTTGTTTTGTTTTTTCACGCACCCGATGCCAATGATTTTGTTTCTTTGTGTGTGGAGAAAGAGTTGTCGGTGGGAATTGGTGGGCCTCCGTGACAAGAGTGCTAATGGAAGAGAGTGAATGGTCGTGATTGTCTATTAGGGCGTGAAGAACTGGGCCCGTAAAGCATTGAAAGAGTTCGTGGTGAATGGTGGGTGATTGGGTGTGTTGGTGGAGTGGGTAGGTGGTGGTGAAAGGGGGGGGGGATGTAGGTGGATGGTGAGAGGGGGGTAGGTGGTGGGTGGGCTAGGTGGGTGGTGGGTAGGTAGTGGTAAGGTAGATGGTAGGTGGGTGGTGGGTAGGTAGTGGTAAGGTAGGTGGGTGGTGGGTAGGTAGTGGTAAGGTAGATGGTAGGTGGGTGGTGGGTAGGTAGTGGTAAGGTAGATGGTAGGTGGGTGGTGGGTAGGTAGTGGTAAGGTAGATGGTAGGTGGGTGGTGGGTAGGTAGTGGTAAGGTAGATGGTAGGTGGGTGGAGGGTAGGTAGTGGTAAGGTAGATGGTAGGTGGGTGGTGGTAAGGTAGATGGTAGGTGGGTGGTGGGTAGGTAGTGGTAAGGTAGATGGTAGGTGGGTGGTGGGTAGGTAGTGGTGGTAAGGTAGATGGTAGGTGGGTGGTGGGTAGGTAGTGGTAAGGTAGATGGTAGGTGGGTGGTGGGTAGGTAGTGGTAAGGTAGAGGGTAGGTGGGTGGTGGGTAGGTAGTGGTAAGGTAGATGGTAGGTGGGTGGTGGGTAGGTAGATGGTAGGTGGGTGGTGGGTAGGTAGTGGTAAGGTAGATGGTAGGTGGGTGGTGGGTAGGTAGTGGTAAGGTAGATGGTAGGTGGGTGGTGGGTAGGTAGTGGTAAGGTAGATGGTAGGTGGGCGGGGGGTAGGTAGTGGTAAGGTAGATGGTAGGTGGGTGGTGGGTAGGTAGTGGTAAGGTAGGTGGGTGGTGGGTAGGTAGTGGTAAGGTAGATGGTAGGTGGGTGGTGATGAAAGGGAGGGGGTGTAGGATTGTGGTGAAGTGGTGTAGGTAGTGGTGAAGTGATGGGTCTATATGGATGATGGTGAAGAAGTGGGGGTATGATTGTGGGTTTGTTATATCGTTCGTGGTTGTCATTGTTTTGTGTTCATTGTAATTCTAGTGTTCTCTCTCTCTCTCGCTCTCGCTCTCGCTCTCGCTCTCGCTCTCTCACTCATACTCAGTCAATCGTTGTGTTTTATAATTCAGATATTAAGCAAAATACGGTTATTAAAAAAAAGTTATAGAACATCTTTATAGTTTTATGAAAGAACAAACTATTTTGTTTATCTTTGAATATACTGTACAATGTACATATGGATTGTACTTAGCTAAAATATGTTAAGCTTGATGGGTGATTTAAATGTTTAGTTACTTAATTAAATACTTTGGAAAATTACATAACAATAATGAAATGGCTCTAATAACCCCTCAATAATATAGATTATAGACAGTAACCAGAAAGCATCTGTGTAGTATCTGTGTAGTATCTGTGTAGTATCTATGTAGTATCTGTGTAGTATCTATGTAGTATCTGTGTAGTATCTCACCTACATTATACATTTAATATAAGTCAATATTAATAATGTTATTCAGTGAAGATATTCAAGACACATTTTGCATAATATAATATACTAAAAGTGTCATGGAAACTCTTTTAGCATTCCAAATTGATAGTATCTTTAAGTAGATATATATTAAGTAGATATATATTAAGTAGATATATATTAAGTAGATATATATTAAGTAGATATATATTAAGTAGATATATATTAAGTAGATATATATTAAGTAGATATATATTATTACCCGGTTCCAAGTAAGTGTGCCAAAACATTTGCACATTAACCTCTGTAACTCACAAACGACTAAATGTTTTACCATATTGGAAGGGTTAGCCAGGGAATATGTGTGGAAATGTACAGCCCAAATGCTCTACCCTATACAGAAATTAAGGTTCACGGTTTTTGGGGGGAGCTACTCATTTGAAACAGTGTATAGTTATCACATTATAATATACCATTAACCCCTTCTGTACCGGGAACGTCTTATATATTTTATTCTGGGTACTTTTTGACGATTTCATTCAGTGTTAAGGGGAGGTTTTTAGTTGATTGCCTAGACTTCCAACAAGCTTAAGATTACTCCCCCTTGACCCCCTTTCAAGATAAATTTGTACATTTTTCGGTAGATAAATGTCCCGGCCGAAGGCCGGTTCCCCTTAAATTACAGGCTCGCTATCGCTCGCCAGGAAAAAATCGACACCTAAATGGCACGAATGGTCTTAAAATTGACAGAAATGGGGCGAGGGTTCTTAAAATCGCCAAACTAATGGGGCAAGCGTCTTTAAATCTCACAAGCAATGGGGCTAAGCATGAGGGAGAAAGAGGTTCAGAAAAAAATCCTCCAGGTGGAAATCTCCCCTTAAAGGACCTCCAGCAAATACAAGACTTCGAACTGTCTCACTTAACCCTTTGTACTACCACAGATCCTTCTTAAACTGCACAACATCGTCTAAATATAGCTACACTATAATTGAACAGATGTCGCCGGTACAGAAGGGGTTAAACTAGAGACACAAGATAGCTGCAGATTGTTCCCTCTTTCCCATCAAGTCAATTATGCACGGTCAAAATTCGAAGCAAATCTATTTCCTTAAGGGAGGCCACCTCGCTTTGTTTCTCTTTCTCTCTTTCGCTCTTTGGCTTGTATCCATTCGGCCCTATTCCACCTACTGCTTTAAGACTTTTACCCCCTTCCAGGTGTCAATATTTTCCTGGCGAGCGGTAGCGAGCCAGCATATATGTATTTTTGTTTTGACAGCAAGCTAAATTTGTACATTTTTCGATAGAAAAATGTCTCCGGCGAAGCCGGAATTCTCTATAAAATGCTGGCTCGCTATCGCTTGCCAGGAAGAAATCGACACCTGGATGGGGATAAACGTCTTAAAACAGTTGGCTGACTGGGGCCAAATGGATACAAGCCAGAGAAAGAGAGAAAAGGAGAGAAAGAGAAAAAAAGCAGGTGCCCCCCTCAATCATAGAACACGTGCCCCTTTATTGATATCTGTCACACCATATATTTCCTGCACCATATTCAATATATCCAGTAAACCATTGTTGAACAAAACTACATCGCTCTAGTTTCATGGATGGGTATAGAGAGAGATAGTTATACTGTATACATTGATGTAGCGCAAATAAACATGTATACATACATTCACACATACATGCGTGTATTATGCATTATATTATGCGTGTATTATGCGTGTATTATGCGTGTATTATGCGTGTATTATGATTATATCTACATATACTGTATATATATATACATACCTACAGTACATGCATACATTCACACACATTTATTTACGGATACATTCATACATAGATTTACAGTTACTGTATAGACACACGTTTAGATATACATATATATAGCTAGACATAAAGATATATACCTGAATATGCTGCGTGAATATTCTTTTTATGGGCACAATTTTGCGAACACATACCACTTTCTTCATATAAGATAAATTCGAGTTTCCCCTCTCAACCATTCCCAGTTTGCATAGCGAGCGTTCCAGGCATCATTCCATGATTTCGGATATTGAATGTCTCAAATCCGAGTATGTATTCAGGTATTTCTCGAGCGACCGGGGAAAAACTGGGTGCGGTGGCTGTCGAGATCAGTAGAAATCACGTATAGGTCGAGTATAGGTCGAGAGTGGAGGGCAAGGATGAAGGAGAATGCATAGATCAGTGAAGTGAGAAAATATAAAGGTAAAGGAAAACGGTATGCGAGTAAGTATTATTATTAAGGGGGTAGTGTTTTATTTTATTTTTTTTTTTATTTTTTTTTTTTTCCAACTTACTTCCTCTCGGGCATATCTATTTATATATTTCTGAGTTTCCTCGCTAAACCTCAATCAAGCTTTAAAAAAAACACGCCCTAGACCCCCTTTCCAGATAAATGTGTACATATTTCGGTAGAAAAGTGTCCCGGCCTTCTATTTGTGTTTGTTTTTCCAAGTACAGGGCGCCAATAGGTGTGTGGATCTTGTTGCATTAGCTTTATTCATTTCTGTCATCTGTTATATTCCGTTCAGTAATGTTGTGTAGCATTTGTGATTGTTGGAGGCTGTAGGAAAGGTCAGAAGAGGATTGCACATAATAAAGCGGGTACCCTGGAGAACACGACATCAGTTCTCCATTAGCGGTACACAACTTACTCTCTACACCGAACGACCTCCAACCTCCAACTTTGACCTCCAACCTTTGAATCTCGACAATACAAAAATAGAACATCAATTTCAAGCTGTCTTCCTTGGCCGGAGGGTTTGTGGATGGGGAGAGAGCCTTCTTCTTTTATACCTCTTTATTCCTTTAGTTGAGGTTTTGATAACGCGACTATAATTAAATTCTGACCACCTCGTACGCATCATATGGTCTGTGTAGTCAGTGTAGATATCATATTGGTATATTTGTTCTGATAAGCCCATATAACAGTATAAATATCTAACACGTGTAGATCCCTGGAACCGCATTTTGCAAATTAAATTACGTAAGTCTTAGAAGATCAGGATCAATAGGAAACTGCACATATGCAATATGTATCGATTGCAAAGTAATGTAGTCAACCAGTCATATTCCGTGCATCCGTTGTTTCGCAGAAAAGTTTCTGTAATTCGTACGGGGAAGGGGTGAGGTAGACAAACACAAAATACATAAATAAATTAAGTAATTAATGAAATAGATAAATAAATAAATAACTACTACAAAGCTACTAAAACTACCATTGTATTCACAACATATTGACCCAAACTAGTTACCTCATAAAAACAATATTGACCCAAACTAGTTACCTCATAAAAACAATATTGACCCAAACTAGTTACCTCATAAAAACAATATTGACCAAAACTAGTTACCTCATAAAAACAATATTGACCAAAACTAGTTACCTCATAAAAACAATATTGACCCAAACTAGTTACCTCATAAAAACAATATTGACCAAAACTAGTTACCTCATAAAACAATATTGACCAAAACTAGTTACCTCATAAAAACAATATTGACCAAAACTAGTTACCTCATAAAAACAATATTGACCCAAACTAGTTACCTCATAAAAACAATATTGACCCAAACTAGTTACCTCATAAAAACAATATTGACCAAAACTAGTTACCTCATAAAAACAATATTGACCAAAACTAGTTACCTCATAAAAGCAATCGCCTAATTGTGGGCATGGATTTGGTGATAACGTATAATTTAATGTCCGATATCGATGCCCCCTCTCAATTAAATCCATACAACTATTATCAAGCTTTGTTGGTGAAATCTTTGAATGTTCATGAAGTAGCATAGTTAAGGGGAGGTTTTTAGTTTGGTCTCTAGATATCCATCAAGCTTAAGATTACACACCCTTGAGCCCCTTTCAAGATAAATTTGTACATTTTTCGGTAGAAAAATGTCACTGCTGACATCGGCTGAAAGCCGATTCCTCTTAAATTACAGGCTCGCTATCGCTCGCCAGGATAAAATCGACACCTAAATTGCACGAAAGGTCTTAAAATTGACGGAAATGGGGCGAAAGTTCTTAAAATCGCCAAACTAATGGGGCGACTGTCTTAAAATCTCAAAAGCAATGGGCCTAAACATGAGGGAGAAAGGGGTCCAGCAAAAAATCCCTCAAGTCGATATCTCCCCTTAATATCGTGAAAGGCGGGTCATAGTCTCTCTTCGTTATTATTTTGGAGTATTTGTTGTAAGCTCCGCAGTGGGGATGGAGTCAGCAAATGTCAATCAAATTATTATTGTTTCTGTATAAGTATAAACTGAGGGTACTCAGTATTTGTTTTATATATTCGATCATCACTAAATTTCATGTATATGCGATCATAAGCTTTGCACAATCCTGATGTCAATACAATAAACAGACAC
>CM064482.1:59752329-59764829 GCA_032716605.1 Paralithodes platypus
CTCTCACTTAAAACTCACTCCACTCACACTCTCTCGCTCGGTCTCTCACTCCACTTCTCCCCTCTCTCTCTTTACCTTCACCCCCCCCCCCCCCTCCCAAACTCGGCGCTCTTTCTCTCTCACTCACTCACACTCTCTCTCTCTCACTCACTCACACTCTCTCTCACTAACTCACTCACTCACTCACACACACTCTCTCCCTCTCTCTCTTCACCCCCCTCCCAAACTCGGCGCTCTTTCTCTCTCACTCACTCACTCACACTCTCTCTCTCTCACTCACTCACTCACACTCTCTCCCTCACTCTGTCTCTCACTAACTCACTCACTCACTCACACTCTCTCTTCTCTTAGTCTTCACTCTCTACTCTCCTCTTTCTCTCCTCTCTCTAATTAAATGTTGTTTTCTATATATTATTAAAGGTTAAAGGGTACGGGTCTTTAGTACTTATTTGGGCTTTTACCAGGGGGCCGACTCATTACGGGTCTTTAGTACTCTTTGGTGCTTGTGGTTGTGGCCGTTTTAGACCTTGGCTGATTTGTCTTTAAACCATCACAAGGGTAGGCCTATAGGAGTTGTCTTAAGGGGATTGTTGTTTTGATTTTTTGTTTTGTTTTTCTCCCTCATGTTTAGCCTCATAAGTATTGAGATTTTAAGAGGTTCGTCCCATTACATTGGCGATTGTAAGACCTTTCGCCCCATAGCTCAGTCATTATTGAGATTTTCGTGTCCCCCCCCCCCCCCCCACACACACACACACACACTACATTGACCTTGGACGACTTTCTCCGACTGTCAGGCTCGTCATACAGTATTAGGCACCGATCTCTCCCAGCCTCCTCAATTATGCTCACGTCTCGTCCTGTCACTCTTCATTGTAGCCTCCATGTTGCGAGCCACAGCCTCTCCCTTCTAGCTTCTACGGGAATGTTTTTTA
This sequence comes from Paralithodes platypus, assembly GCA_032716605.1. Classification (NCBI taxonomy): domain Eukaryota; kingdom Metazoa; phylum Arthropoda; class Malacostraca; order Decapoda; family Lithodidae; genus Paralithodes; species Paralithodes platypus. Next base: position 59,753,265 of record CM064482.1, read on the forward strand.
TGTGCTATGCGTTATGTTCTACGCTATTCAGTTAAGGGGAGGCAGACCGTTTGTTTGGTCTATTAATTCATTTATTCATATATTTTTTTAGTGTCCTCCCTAGACCTCCATCAAGCTTAGGAAAAAAAGAAAAAACCACCCCCCTTTAGACACCCCTTCAAGGAATTAAATTTGTTTACATTTTCCGGGTATAAGGGAAAAATGTTCGGACCGAAGGAGCCCGGGTTCCTCTTAAAATTGCAAATAATCGACACCTAAATGGCACGAAAGGTCTTAAAATTGACAATGAAATGGGGCGAAAGGTCTTAAAATCGCCAAACTGATGGGCCGAACGTCTTATAATCTCAAAACTAGTGGGGCTAAGCATTAGGGAGAAGGGGGTCCAGAAAAACGGTGTGCCTCCCCTTAAGCCACTGTCACACGAGCGCTTTTTCCGTCAATTTTCCAGGAGCAAGTTTTTTTCGTATTATTTCGCACTGGTATCGGCAACTAAACTGGAGGTAGATTTTGTTGGACATGCTATAAAAATACCTTTACTGTAATGTAAGAGTACTTAGGAAACTGGAAATAAACAATCAACAACAACAGTACGAGTCTAGACTTGTGGTGTGGATTGTGAGTGCAGACTGTCTGGCGCTGAGTGTGGCATTGCGCGTCATTTGTATGCACCATAGTGAAATAAAAAAAATAAAAAATATATATATATATCTACTGTATATATATACAGTATATATATATATATATATATATATATATATATATATATATATATATATATATATATATATATATCTTTCTGAATCATCTACCCATTGCCCTCCAGACTTCATTGTCCACTAGGCATCGAAACCTGAGGCTAAAGATAAAATCTGGAAGACTGATATTAAATAACAAAAATATTGAGGCCTAAGTTCCAGAATTCCCTAAGTGGCATGATAGCTGTCAAAACGGGTTGGTCTGAAGGGTACATTTAATGGGGTAGTGGTTATTGTTTGGTCTATTTAATAATTTATATATTTATTTATAGTAACCTTGTTAGACCTTCCTTAAGCCTTAAATAACACGCCCTTCAAAACATTTGTTTACATTTTTCGGTATAAAACTGTCCCGGCCGAAGGCCAGTTGCTCTTAGAATTACAGGCTCACTATCTCTTACCAGGAAAACAAATTGATACATGGCTCAAAAGGTTTTTATATTGACAAAGAAATGGGGTGAAAGGTCTTAAAATCGACAAACTAATGGAACGAACGCCCTAATAGCTGATTTCTCGATTCTTAATGGAAAAATATGATACTGCTATGTCTCTGCGTCATAATAGTACAAAGTGTTCATAAATAGCAACATATTTCGCTACAAAATCGTGGTAATACCCGATTAACTTGGAGGGCGAGATAGCAATATACCATCAGCTGGGAAAACAACCCTCAGAGCCTCAAACCACCCCACAACACAGGCAGAACGGGAACCAAATTGCCTGTCAGAGGTTGCATTAGTTTGTTCCCTAGACCTCCATCAAGCTTAAAATTACACCCCCTAGACCCCCTTTCAAGATAAATTTGTACATTTTTCGGTAGAAAAATTTCCTGGCCGAAGGCCAGTTCTTCTTAAATTACAGGCTCGCAATCGCTCGCCAGGAAAAGATCGACACCTAAATGGCACGAAATGCATTATCAATGACATAAATGGGGCAAAAGTTCTTAAAATCGCCAAACTAATGGGACGACCGTCTTAAAACCTCAAAAGCCAAAGGGGTTAAACATGAGGGAGAAAGGGGTCCAGAAAAAGTCCTTCACGTGGAATTCTCCCCTTAATCTAATTCCCAGACCTCACTCCCCACATTGAAATTGGTGATGGGTGGATTACGTTTTTTGGCAGGCTGTCCAGTGCATTGATTGACTTATTGGGTTTTAAATTGAATCGCAACTTCATTTTCCTACAGATATGACTTTCTCTCTCTCTCTCTCTCTCTCTCTCTCTCTCTCTCTCTCTCTCTCTCTCTATATATTATATATATATATAATATATATATACATTATATATATATATATATATATTATATAATTATATATATCATATATTATATATTATAATATATATATATATATATATATATATATATATAGATTATATATTATATATATACCTGTATATATATTTATATATATATATAGGCGAATGAATCGCATCCATGCACCTCTCTTATCCATCAACCGGCGCCCCTCTTCCCACCTAACACCACTGTCTTTCACTTATGTGCCTCTTAATTCCTTCCCTCCTCTTCACTATTAACCCCTTCAGTACCAGCGACGTTTTTAATATTAAATTCTGCCTATGTTTATACGATTGTGTGCGGTTTAAGACGGATCTGTGGTACTATGATAAGTTAAGAAGGATCTGTGGTACTATAATAAGTTAAGAAGGATCTGTGGTACTATAATAAGTTAAACGACATAGTTCGAAGCCTGTTAATTGCTGGAGGCCCTTATTTAACTGAATAAAATCGTCTAATAGTAACCAGAATAAAATAAAAAGTACTGTATGGGTTAATATTAATTGTGTTCCTTAACACAGACTCAATGATAAATATGTCAACTTCAGTTTTTTATGAATTACCACCATTGTTCTGATCATCTACAACGTAGAATATTAATGGGATTAATTTTGATTTTGTAACTTTGTTGTTATATGTGTATGTAGGATACAAAAGGCAAAGCTGCCTGTAACAAGTGTCTCCCTCAAAGTTGAAAGAGTGAAAGTAAAATTTAACTTATTTGTTTTTGTTCTTTGTGGGTGTACAGTATTGGAAATAAGAGTGGTGTGCTTGTTTAGTCACTTTAGTGTAGTGAAATGGATAGGAGGAGGAGGTGTTTGTGAGAGCTAGCTGGATTACTCTGTGTAGGTGAGACACACACATAAACAGTGGGGGAAGCCAGACAAATGAAGCAGGAGTTCCAGCAAGTCATTGTCACTTGCCTATAAGGCCTATATTGCCCTGCTCGATCGGTGTCTACAATCTCCCCAATATACTAAAAGAAACAAAAAGGAAGAACACTATAGCCAACCAGTAAAGAAAGACTATTCTCGCTCGTGAGGATGGCAGATCGCTACAATCTTTCAATTTACTGTACAGATTTGTTTTATAGCCGTACCCACCCCCGGCGCTCTTAGACTATAAAGGCGGTGTCACACGAACTCTTTTTCCGTCCATTTTGCATGAGCAAGTTTGTTCTGGTAATATTTCGGGATAGTTTTTCATTGGAATCGGAAACTATATCGGAGGTAGATTATGTTTGGTAGTTAAATTCTTATGGAACTTATATTCTAATAATGCCACACAACAATTGCCCGTAAAAATTGACGGACAAATCGCTCGTGTGACACCACCTTAACCGTAAGATTGCCCTTCCTTCCCCGCACAAGAGAGCGTCCATACCGGGGCCCGTTCATGTTTCTTCGGCCGCGAAATTGCCCAGTAAAAGCGCCCGTTCTCCTTCCGTGCGGGGGCTTCTCTTCTCGCCAGAATAATAAGCATAATAGTTCAGGAAATGGAGGCCTCGGGTGGAAGAAATATCTCTGAGGGAATGCCTAAATCATCTGGCCTTGAGTTTATGGCCTGGCATAATACCGCCTAAGGAGTAAGTGTGTTTATACTCTCAACGTAAAGGATATGTGTACGCGAAAGTATTTTGTGGAAATAGGGAATACACATGCAGTTTGTAGAAATATTGACTACATAAAATTACATAAAGTTATGAATATATAGTATGCAGTTACGCTGGATTACTTGATATTCTGTAAGATTGGCTATGTCTAGCCCATTTATGTTACTTTGCAACAAAAGAAAAGTAAACAAATAATATAAATTGTACTGTTTAAGTAAGTAAAGACAAAATAAAGAAAAATTAAGAAAATGTTAACATATCAGTGATTTTGTTTTTAAGTAACAGTAACTCGTAAAACTAGGGTTATAAAGTCCTTCAACATCGCCACTTTACTTTATAGTCTTAGCACAGACATAAACAGACATTAACAAATCGTCAACAATCATCCATTTTGTTTAGGTTACTAAAAAAGGGCATGGTTGTTTTTTCTAGCTCCCCGTCTCGCTCATGTTTAGCCCCTTTAGTTATGAGATTTTAAGACATTTGCCCATTAGTTTGGCGATTTTAAGGTCTTTCGACCCATATACAGTAGTTGCCAATATTAAGACTTTTATGCATTTTAGGTGTCGATTTTTTCCTGCCGGGCGATAGCGAGCCTGTAATTTAAGAGGAATCGCCCTTTGGCCGGGACATTATTATATCGAAACATGTACAAATATATCTTGATAGGGGGTCTTCAGTTTTTTTTTTTTTTGTTTTTTTTTTAAAGCTTGATGGAAATCTAGGGAGGAAACTAAAAAATAATAATGGAGACTAATTGATAAGCCAATAAATACGCTCCCCCCCCCCCCCCCCTTAATTGGAAGGATAACCCCAGAATGAAGTCTTGGAAGTATTTTTGTATGTCACCATTTGATTATCTACGCCAAAGACATAAGTAAGTTCAGGGAATGGGGTTTATTTATTGGTCGAATTATTTAATATGTATTATTCATTTAGTTTCCTCCCTAAACCTCCATCAAGCTTGAACAAACATCCCCAAGATATATTTGTACATTTCCATTCAAATCTATATAAATCTTGAATGTCGCCCAAGGTGGAACTTTGATATTTTAAGACGTTCACTCCATTAGTTGGGTGATGGTTTTTGAGACTTGTTAGAAAGAAAAACAAATACTCTCCGCAGGAAGTCCAAGCAATGTATTTCGTTTTTTGTTTTTTGTTTTTTTACTGCGTCATTAAGATAAGCCGGAAGTTTTATAGTGAAAAATAAAAGTCTTTCACCGCCGCGATATATATTGTGTTGGCGGTGGTGGGACGTAGAGACCTTATAGTAACTGAGATGAGCCAACCACTGTCATATTGGTGTCGCGGGTGTCATCAACCCTTTCCGTACCGGCGACGTCTTTTAACTATATGGTGGCTACTAATAGACGATTATATTCAGTTTCAAAGGGGGCCTCCAGCAAACAACAGGCTTCAAACTATCTCACTTAACCCTATTTGCTACCACAGTTCCTTTTTAAAACTGAGCAAAATCCTCTGAATATAGCTAGAATATAGCTAGAATATAGCTAGAATATAGCTAGAATAAACTAAAGAGACGTCGCCGGTACAGAAGGAGTTAAGTTTTCCTTACACGCAGATATGTCCATATAATAAATATTTTAAGATCTTGAATGGGATCGATAAGCACCTATTGTTCATATTCCGGTTGCTTTTAAACACTTGTATTCAGTTTACAAAGGGACTCCCAACAATTAACAGGCTTCGAACTATCTCGCTTAAGGGGAGGTTTTTAGTGTGTTTCCTAAACTTCCATCAAGCTTGAAATTACACCCCCTTGAGTCCCTTTCAAGATAAATTTGTACATTTTTCGGTAGAAAAATGTCCCGGCCGAAGGCCGGTTCCTCTTAAATTACAGGCTCGCTATCGCTCGCCAGGATAAAATCGACACCATAATAGCATGAAAGGTCTTAATATGTCGGGGAGGGTTAATATGGGGTGAAAGTTCTTAAAATCGCTAAACTAATGGGGCAAACGTTTTATAATATCAAAAGCAATGGGGCTAAACATGAGGGAGAAAGGGGTCAAGAAAAAAATCCCTCAAGTGGAGACCTCCCCTTAACCCTTTTTACTACTCCAGATCCCTCGTAAACTGCATAAAATCGGCAAAACATAGCTAGAGTAGAATTAAAAGGACGTCACTGGTACAGACGGGGTTAATCAAACACCATCAGCATCAGTGGGCGCGCCTATTATTGATGCTACCCTATTATAGTTGTCCGGGGGGTGGGGGTCCTTATGCTAGAGGGTCTGCACTGCATCAGGCTTATCGTGTGGGATGATTATGACGCCTGGGGTGGGTGGGGGAGGAGGGAGAGGGGGGAATAAGATAGTAGAAAGGGGCGGGGTTGACCATAATGAGGGTGGGGGTGGAGACAGAGAGAAGGAGGGAAGAAGGGTAGGGGGGGGGGGGGGGAGGGAAGAAGTGGGGAGGAAGGGTAGAGAGAGAGAGAGAGAGGAAGATGGGGGGAGGGGTGGGGAGAGGATGAAATAGAGGAAAGAAGAGGGGTGATTGGGGTGTGGGGGTGATGGAAAGAAATGGGGGTAGAATGGTGATAAAGGGTTGGGGTGGAGGGGCAATGAGGGGGGAGCAGGATATAGTAAGGGAGAGTAGGAGCGAAAGGACTTATAATCGCCAAACTAATGGGGCAAACGTCGCAAAATCTCAGAAGTAATGGGGCTAAACTTGAGTGAAAAGGGGGTCCAGAAAAAGGCCCTGAATGGGGAATGGTTATTTTTTTCTGGCCCCCTTCTCTCTCATCTTTAGCCCCTTTAGTTTTAAGATTATAAGACGTTCGACCCATATTAGCTTGGCGATTTTACGACCCTTTGCCCTATTTATTTGACAATTTTAAGACCTTTCGTGCCATTTAAATGTCGATTTTATCCTGGCGAGCGATACCGTAGCTGCAATTTAGGATGACCTGGCCGGGAAATTTCTCTACCGAAAAATTGATTTTTTTTATCTAGAATGGGGATATTAAGGGAGTTATGCTGTTATTTGTCGCGATAGTTAATTTTTAAGTATTTGTTATTGACTTCGTAAGAAGTAATGCAATTAAACCAGATTGTATTAAGTGACAATGAAATCGAAATTAACTAAGGGGAATCATATCTCTCCGTCATAATTCATCGATCAGTCCCCTAAATCACTATACCCTATTCCAAATAAGTAGGCCAAAACTCCTTAACATCAACATCTATATCTCACAAACGACTAGAGTAATTGAGCTAATATTGCTACCATTCGGCGGGAAGGGTCAGCCAGGGAATAGGTGTGGAGATATACAGCCCATTTGCTCCAGCCCTTTTCGAGTTACAGCGGTTAGGGGTCACGATTTCCGGCCTACCTATTTAGAACAGGGTATAGCTTCACCTCACATAATACATCAAATACATCAGGGTATAGCTTCACCTCACATAATACATCAAATACATCAGGGTATAGCTTCACCTCACATAATACATCAGGGTATAGCTTCACCTCACATAATACATCAAATACATCAGGGTATAGCTTCACCTCACATAAAACATCAGGGTATAGCTTCACCTCACATAATACATCAAATACATCAGGGTATAGCTTCACCTCACATAATACATCAGGGTATAGCTTCACCTCACATAATACATCAAATACATCAGGGTATAGCTTCACCTCACATAATACATCAAATACATCAGGGTATAGCTTCACCTCACATAATACATCAAATACATCAGGGTATAGCTTCACCTCACATAATACATCAAATACATCAGGGTATAGCTTCACCTCACATAATACATCAAATACAACAGGGTATAGCTTCACCTCACATAATACATCAAATACATCAGGGTATAGCTTCACCTCACATAATACATCAAATACAACAGGGTATAGCTTCACCTCACATAATACATCAAATACATCAGGGTATAGCTTCACCTCACATAATACATCAAATACAACAGGGTATAGCTTCACCTCACATAATACATCAAATACATCAGGGTTATAGCTTCACCTCACATAATACATCAAATACAACAGGGTATAGCTTCACCTCACATAATACATCAAATACATCAGGGTATAGCTTCACCTCACATAATACATCAAATACATCAGGGTATAGCTTCACCTCACATAATACATCAAAACTCCGTACAACACTGCTTCATAACAACCTCTGATATGAAGACCTTCCATGCTGGCCAAGAAAATAATTAATTTAAAGATGTAGTGCCCTGTCGAAAAGAGACGGGAACGCCTCTTTCAGCAATGATTATAAGATGTGCAATAATATTTCAATAATTTCATCCACCCATTTGTATATTGGCGTACCGTATACTTGTTAGAATTAGTATGATATATATATATATATATACTGTATATACAGTATATCTTCGGCTTGTATATTTAGATTGGGGGATACCTCTTTCATGAATAGAGCTTCTAGGATAGGCAATCTTCTTTGATCTTGATCAAAGAAGAACCAAGATCAAAGAAGATTGCCTCTCCTATAAGCTTATTGCCTATGGATTTACTATCATTTCACTTTACTTTAGAAAGCTGAATACAAACTCTGTCATTATCCCAATTTAAATTATGGGGCCTAGACAATTAGTTAATAGTGTGTTTGTTTATTATTATTATTATTATTATTATGTTTGTTGTTGTTGTTGTTGTTATAATCATTATTATAATATATATATATATATATATTTTATTTATATATTTTTTTTTTTTTTTAATATCGGAAGTTGATGAATCTCCGACGAACAGTGTCTTGTCTTAGTTGCAGTAGGTGGGCTGAATCACCAAGTGTAGTCGGTTTATTTCCTGCTGACGGTAAATTGCATATCTTAGTCGCTGTTCTATCGACACTTAACCCTTTTAGTACCGGTGCCGTCCTTATAAATGTCTCTGAATACTATTAGACGATTGTATTCAGTTTAAAAAGGGCCTCCAGTAATTAACAATCTTCCAACTATCTCACTTAAGGGGAGGTATTTAGTTTGTTCCCTAGACCTTCATCAACCTTAAAATTACACCCCCTCGAGTCCCTTTCAAGATAAATTTGTACATTTTTCGGTAGAAAAATGTACCGGCCCAAGGCCGGTTCCTCTTAAATTACAGGCTCGCTATCGCTTGCCAGGATAAAATAGAAACCTGAATTGCACGAAAGGTCTTAATATGGGGTGAAAGTTCTTAAAATCGCTAAACTAATGGGGCAAAAGTTTTATAATATCAAAAGCAATGGGGCTAAACATGAGGGAGAAAGGGGTCAAGAAAACAATCCCTCAAGTGGAGATCTCCCCTTAAGGCCAAGGTTTCATAATTAACCCCTTATGTACCGGCTACGTCTTTTAAATGTTATTTAGCTTTATTTGTACAATGTTATGCAGTTATTAAACGGCCGTCAGCAATTAACAGGCTTCAAAGTGTCTCACTTAACCCTTTTTGCTACTACATATCCTTCTTAAACCTCACAAAAGAAAGACGTCGCCAGTATCGAAGCGGTTAACAACATATTTCGCTACATAATTTTCGTACCAGCTGAGTAACCGAGATGGTAACATAACCATTTACCGTCAGTTGGTAAAAAATGGCCTATACTGTAGGTACCTGAATAGAAGGCCTTAATGTATTGGTGTATAGATGGTGTATTGGTGTATAGATGGTGTATTGGTGTATAGATGGTGTATTGGTGTATAGATGGTGTATTGGTGTATTGGTGTATAGATGGTGTATTGGTGTATAGATGGTGTAGGTACGGAATAAAACATACCAGTATCTTTAGTTATGTATTTATATAAATATATAGTAAAATATTTGTAACACCGAGAGGTAAGTATATGACTAATCAGTCAATAATATGTAATAATTATATATATATATATATATATATATATATATATATATGCGATGGTTCGAAAATATAATTCATACATTTATGAATATGTTCAGGACAGAAATTTGTGATCACTTTATTTTATGGAACTTTGAGTTGATATTTCATACCTTCAGAGGCATACAATAACAATGCAGTTTATCAATTGTTAATGATAAATTATAAAGGAAGGTAGGTAATGATAAGCTAATTATAAAGGAAGGTAGGTAATGATAAGCTAATTATAAAGGAAGGTAGGGAATGATTAGCTAATTATAAAGGAAGGTAGGTAATGATAAGCTAATTATAACGGAAGGTAGGTAATGATAAGCTAATTATAAAGGAAGGTAGGTAATGATAAGCTAATTATAAAGGAAGGTAGGTAATGATAAGCTAATTATAAAGGAAGGTAGGTAATGATTAGCTAATTATAAAGGAAGGTAGGTAATGATAAGCTAATTATAACGGAAGGTAGGTAATGATAAGCTAATTATAAAGGAAGGTAGGTAATGATAAGCTAATTATAACGGAAGGTAGGTAATGATAAGCTAATTATAAAGGAAGGTAGGTAATGATAAGCTAATTATAAAGGAAGGTAGGTAATGATAAGCTAATTATAAAGGAAGGTAGGTAATGATAAGCTAATTTGTTCTGACATACGGTACTTCGATTACATCCATTATTCATAATTGTAATTTTGTCTTTTTGCTATCATTCACTTATATTGCCAAATATATCTAAATGCAAACTATTTCAAACATACTTACTTTATTAAGTGTGGTGGAAATGTTGGCAGCCATTATTGTATTACTTAAAGTTTTACAGTTCTTATGTATTGCTTTATTGCCTCATTGAATTTAATTGCACCCATCAAATTCATACAAATATATATGATTTTTTAAGCCATATAATTATTCTCAAATCATTAGCCATCCCCCTAAGCTACAGATAATGTCTTTATTTTGTATTTCTATCGTGAACACATCCAGAAATGTATGCCCATTCTCCGAACCACCCCTGTATATATACATAGTGTTTATATATACTGTAGATATAATATATATATATATATATATATATATATATATATATATATATATATATATAGTGTACCATATATACACTGTTTTGTAAAGCTGTACCAAATTGCAATATATGTGTATATATTACTAGCTAATCATACACATCTACACATTTATCTGAGTGAGACTAAATATCAGTCAAATATATTCATTCTTGGCTCTGTATGCTACTATTTAGCAGTTCCAAGACCTCTCAACCAGTGAACCATTTCAACCAGTATATCTCAACCAGGTCTAACTAAACCGGTACAGGTTGAAGGCCTAACTTAAGGGGAGGTTTTTAGTTTGTTCCCTAGACCTCCATCAAGCTTAAAATCACACACCATAGACCCACTTTCAAGATAAATTTGTAATTTTTTTGGTAGAAAAATATGTCCCGACCGAAGACCGGTTCCTCTTAAATTACAGGCTCGCTATCGCTCGTCAGGAAAAAGATCGACACCTGAATGGCACGAAAGGTCTTAACATTTCAAGAAATGGGGCGAAAGTTCTTAACATCGCCAAACTAATCGGGCGAACGTCTTAACATCTCAAAGCAATGGGGTTAACATGAGGGAGAAAGGGTTCCCGAAAAAGATCCCTCAAGTGGAAATCTCCCCTTGACCTAACTTAGCGATTTTGATAATTTAATTTGACTTTATATTGTCCTTGTCCCAATTACATATTTAGTTAATTTGGCGCTAGTTAAGAGCTATAATACTAATTGAAATAGTCTACTGGTGGAGTTGTCCGGTCAGGCCCTGTTTATTGGCTCTAAGTAGGAAAATGTTGCGTACAAATTAGGCCAGGCTAATATCTAACACATATACAGTATACGCAGCAAACGCGAACATCCAGCTTGGTTATGTGGTTATTGAGTAAAGGCGGTGTCACACGAGCGATTTTGCCGTCAATTTTTGTATGGGCAATTGTAGTCTGGCAGCTTCAGCATT
>CM064482.1:59767329-59823350 GCA_032716605.1 Paralithodes platypus
TTAAAATACTAGTAAGTACAGCTTGAACTTTCTTTCCAATATCCCGAAGCTCATAAGTGGTTCTTTAATTCATCTGAGATTGCAGACCATATCTTTACATTCAAATGCATATTTTAACCCTCTGAGGACCGATGTAGCGATTATCGTCTTTATTCTGGCTATTATTAGATGACTTTATTCAAATTAGGAAAGGTGTGTGAAAGTCAGAGGGTTAAGTGAGATGGTCTTTACCCTTTAAATTCCCACAGACCCTTCTTAAGCTGTATAAAATCGTCTAATGATAGCCCAGAATGAACAGGTAAAGCGCGTCCTATCCTCAAGGGTGGTGGTATAATTATACAAGTTATGGGGCACATTAAAGGGGATCACCTGCTTTTGTTCTCTCCTTTTCTCTCTTGCTCTAGCTTGGTATCCATTTGGCCCCATTCAGCCTCCTGTTTTAAGATTTGTATCCCTATCCAGGTGTCGATTTCTTCCTGGCGAGCGATAGCGAGCTAGCATTGTATTTGAGAAATCTGGCTTTGCCGGAGACATTTTTCTATCGAAAAATGTACAAATTTAGCCTGCTGTCAATTTTTGTTTTAATATATATGCTGGCTCGCTACCGCTAGCCTGGACAAAATCGACACCAGGATGGGGATACACGTCTTAAAACAGTAGGCTGAATGGAGCCGAATGGATACAACCCTGAGAGAGAGAGGGAGAGAGAGAAAAAAAAACCCGAGGTGGGCTCCTTTAATAGAGCATGGAATATAGGCAACCCAGTATATATATATATATATATATATATATATATATATATATATATATATATATATATATATATATATATATATATATATATATATATATATATATATATCCCTCATCCAGGAGCGAAATGATGCTTATGCCTCATGAAGATGTTCACGAGCTATTATAATATTATTATAATATTTCCCTATGAAAATTAAGCTGATATGTTATTAATTGTAGTAATTCATATGTTTTCACCAACCAACTTTACTTCTAAGCTCAACCAATGAAATCAACAAATACATGTGTCACTCCAAGGACTCGAATCTAGGATACTCACACCGAAATTCCGCGCATTTATTCATTACGCTATCAAGACAGATGTTCGCAGGTGGTTACCAAATCCTGCTTACGAAAATTATATAATTTATATACTGTATAATGTATATTTATATAATCCAAGCCGGACTCGAACCACCAACAGTCAGGACGAGTGGCCATGCTTTAATCCACTACACCACGGTATAGTGGATAAGAGCTTGGACACTCATCCTGACTGTCGGTGATTCGAGTCCGGCTGGGAGTATACAAACATTAAGTAGCTCACGTGTATTTGTGAGATATACTTCATATAATCTGTGTATATTTGAATAATCGTTCATAAACATTTCTGGGCCTCCCATTTATGTATTATGCCAGTATACTTTTATGGCTAACTAATCAAGGCAATTATAAATGCATAACTAATTAATTGTATTTGGCATTTAAGGTAAATTAAGTTGTATCCATTTAGTAAACTTTATATCCTTAAGTTGTCTTAAGAACTTTTACAATACGGTTATGGAGCTATGCAGTGAATTTGCTTTGATACCGAGTGCTGACTAAATAGGCTTGATTAGATTATTAACCTTTCGTCTCCTGGGTGAGGGTTGGACGAGGAAGTACAGTATAGTAACCCCTTCAGTACCGGCGAAGACTTTGTCATCATATTCTGGCAACTATTAGATGCTTTATTCAGCTTAGGAAGGACCTCAAACAATTAAGAGGCTACGGACAGTCTAATGTAATCTTCTCAGTTATCACAGATCCTTCCTAAGCTGAATAAAGTCGTCCAATAGTTGCCAAAATATGACGAAAAGGACGTTGCCGGTACAGAAGGGGTCAAAGTGAAGAGACAATGCTTAACCCCTTCACCGCCATGACGTAATTCATCATATTCTGTTAACAATTAGACGATTTTCTTTAGTTTATAATGTACCTCTATGGCTCAAATGGGTGAATACAATCTCAACAAACCCTCTTAGTAACATAGGTCTTTCTTAAACTACATAAAATCATCTAATTTTAGCCAGAATCAAAGGTTAAAAGCCGTCATGGTGCTGAAGGGGTTAAATTAATGTATATATAATTTGGAAGAATGTTATCTTACACTGATCGTGCATGTACGGTCGCGCTAATAAGTCAAGTCTCAGCTGTCATTATGTTTGGCTTGTTCTGTGCTGTATTAATGTCTATCAGATGTTGAATAGGGTGGGTAAGTGTAGGAACATGTTTGTATATTTCACTCGATATGAAGAAATGATGCTTAGATATTGCTGATACTAATTATTGATCAAAACATGCCTGGTGACGAGACATGACTTATTAGCGCGACTGTACATCATTATCATACCCACTACGCCTATCTATTTATGCCTATCTACGTATTTATCTATCTATCAGTATTCACCTAGATATTTATATATTTAACTATCCGCATCTATCTTTTATATAATTTTCCTTTCTATCTATGTATCTATCTTTCTATTCTTATTCTATCTATCTATTTAAAAACCATTACCTAGTCAATTAGGTACATTAACATATCCGTATATTTGCTTGTCTACGTTTATACTATAATTGTATACTCATCTGTTCACATATATCTATCAGTCTAAAGCTACTGCATATTATACAACTATGCAAGTGTTATTTATGTCTGCAGTATTATGCATGTATATTTCGGTCTGTATATGATATTCAGATATATTGATAAATATATGAATAGATCAACAGTAGACACTAACACATGTACAGGCTGAGTAGTAATATTTGTAATATTGTGTATGATATAAACTAGTATGTATATGTGTACATTATAATATGCATACATTACAATAATAGCAAAAACAGTATTGGCATATAGCGGCATATAGCGTCATAATGTGACTAAGTAACTAGCTAAGTATGAGAACTTTGATTGATCTGGAGTGTCTTTTAACCCCTTCTGTAAACGAGGGTGGGTTCTGCTGTTCATTGTGGCTACAATTAGACGATTTTAGTATGCTTAGGAAGGACCTGTGAGAAAGTTAGTTGAGATATTGTTTACCGTTTTGATTCCTAGAGATATTGTTTACCCCTTTGATTCCTAGAGATATTGTTTACCCCTTTGATTCCTAGAGATATTGTTTACCCCTTTGATTCCTAGAGATTCTTCTTCTTAAACTGAATAAAATCGTCAAATATTAGCCAAAATATAATTAATAAACGTCTCCTCGGATATTGAAGGGAAAACGCCTAGACATCTTAAATTAACCCTTTGCGTACTGGCAACTTATTTGTTATTTGGTTTCAGCTACATTTAGACGATTTTATGAAGTTTATGAAGGATATATGGTAGCTAAAAAGATTAATTGAGATAGTCTGTAGCCTTTTAATGGGTAGACGTCCTTCCTAAGCCGAATAAGATCGTCTAAATGTATCTGAAACCAAGGGATTAAAATTGTACTGTACATAAAATAGGTGATGCAGAACCCTTGTAATCATTGTTCAGACATCTATAATTATGTCTTCTAACTGTTATTCGTTTGCTATAAAATTATACAACTATGCTCATTCACAGAAATAGCTACAACATTGTCAGCACAACTTATAGGAATATATGAACCAACATTATATAACGTTGTCTTCAATATAATGACTCAATACTTGTAAGCTTAAGCCAATCACAATTAAATTTTCGCATACAAAAACAAGTATAGATTAAAGGTAATGCCTCACAATTCGAGTTTGTTATTTACAAAACTATAACGTACATTAATCTAAATTATACTTGGTATCCTAGAAATCTGAAATGCCGCAAATTCTGTTGCATATACTATGACGATAAATAAACGTATGTACAGTACACAAGTTGGGTTATATTCCTTACAATTCTTTCTTTGGTAGATATAATATTAATTTTTCCCCAGAAATATTTGTTCTGTTATATCTTCAGTAAATAAGTACATAGTGAGGCATAGTGAAGACTAATCTAAAATGTATTTGGTCATTAAATTACATCTAAACAGATCACGATAAAGATGTAACCTATTATGGAGTTTATTATCGGGGTATATGCACTATACCAGAAATCGTGACCCCTAACCTTTAACTCAAAAAGGGCTTGGGCAAATGGGTGCTGAATTTCCACACCTATTTCCTGGCTGACCCTTCGCAAATGGTAGAAATACTAGTTCGATTACTCCAGTTGTTTGTGAGTTATAGAGGTTAATGTTAAAGAGTCGTTTGTGAGTTATAGAGGTTAATGTTAAAGAGTTTGTGAGTTATAGAGGTTAATGTTAAAGAGTTGTTTGTGAGTTATAGAGGTTAATGTTAAAGAGTCGTTTGTGAGTTATAGAGGTTAATGTTAAAGAGTTTGTGAGTTATAGAGGTTAATGTTAAAGAGTCGTTTGTGAGTTATAGAGGTTAATGTTAAAGAGTCGTTTGTGAGTTATAGAGGTTAATGTTAAAGAGTTTGTGAGTTATAGAGGTTAATGTTGTTTGTGAGTTATAGAGGTTAATGTTAAAGAGTTTGTGAGTTATAGAGGTTAATGTTAAAGAGTTGTTTGTGAGTTATAGAGGTTAATGTTAAAGAGTCGTTTGTGAGTTATAGAGGTTAATGTTAAAGAGTTTGTGAGTTATAGAGGTTAATGTTAAAGAGTCGTTTGTGAGTTATAGAGGTTAATGTTAAAGAGTCGTTTGTGAGTTATAGAGGTTAATGTTAAAGAGTTTGTGAGTTATAGAGGTTAATGTTAAAGAGTCGTTTGTGAGTTATAGAGGTTAATGTTAAAGAGTTTGTGAGTTATAGAGGTTAATGTTAAAGAGTTTGTGAGTTATAGAGGTTAATGTTCAAGTGTTTGTGAGTTATAGAAGTTAATGTTCAAGTGTTTGTGAGTTATAGAGGTTAATGTTCAAGTGTTTGTGAGTTATAGAGGTTAATGTTCAAGTGTTTGTGAGTTATAGAGGTTAATGTTCAAGTGTTTGTGAGTTATAGAAGTTAATGTTAAGAGTTGTGAGTTATAGAGGTTAAGTTAAAGAGTTGTTTGTGAGTTATAGAGGTTAATGTTAAAGAGTCGTTTGTGAGTTATAGAGGTTAATGTTAAAGAGTTTGTGAGTTATAGAGGTTAATGTTAAAGAGTCGTTTGTGAGTTATAGAGGTTAATGTTAAAGAGTTAATTGTTTGTGAGTTATAGAGGTTAATGTTAAAGAGTGTTAATTGTTTGTGAGTTATAGAGGTTAATGTTAAAGAGTGTTAATTGTTTGTGAGTTATAGAGGTTAATGTTAAAGAGTTTGTGAGTTATAGAGGTTAATGTTAAAGAGTCGTTTGTGAGTTATAGAGGTTAATGTTAAAGAGTCGTTTGTGAGTTATAGAGGTTAATGTTAAAGAGTCGTTTGTGCGTTATAGAGGTTAATGTTAAAGAGTCGTTTGTGAGTTATAGAGGTTAATGTTAAAGAGTCGTTTGTGAGTTATAGAGGTTAATGTTAAAGAGTCGTTTGTGAGTTATAGAGGTTAATGTTAAAGAGTCGTTTGTGAGTTATAGAGGTTAATGTTAAAGAGTCGTTTGTGAGTTATAGAGGTTAATGTTAAAGAGTTTGTGAGTTATAGAGGTTAGTGTTGAAGAGTTTGTGAGTTATAGAGGTTAATGTTAAAGAGTTTGTGAGTTATAGAGGTTAATGTTAAAGAGTTTGTGAGTTATAGAGGTTAATGTTAAAGAGTCGTTTGTGAGTTATAGAGGTTAATGTTAAAGAGTTTGTGAGTTATAGAGGTTAATGTTAAAGAGTTTGTGAGTTATAGAGGTTAATGTTAAAGAGTTTGTGAGTTATAGAGGTTAATGTTAAAGAGTTTGTGAGTTATAGAGGTTAATGTTAAAGAGTTTGTGAGTTATAGAGGTTAATGTTAAAGAGTTTGTGAGTTATAGAGGTTAATGTTAAAGAGTTTGTGAGTTAGAGGTTAATGGTAAAGAGTTTGTGAGTTATAGAGGTTAATGGTAAAGAGTTTGTGAGTTATAGAGGTTAATGGTAAAGAGTTTGTGAGTTATAGAGGTTAATGTTAAAGAGTTTGTGAGTTATAGAGGTTAATGTTAAAGAGTTTGTGAGTTATAGAGGTTAATGTTAAAGAGTCGTTTGTGAGTTATAGAGGTTAGTGTTGAAGAGTTTGTGAGTTATAGAGGTTAGTGTTGAAGTTATAGAGGTTAGTGTTGAAGAGTTTGTGAGTTATAGAGGTTAATGTTAAAGAGTCGTTTGTGAGTTATAGAGGTTAATGTTAAAGAGTTTGTGAGTTATAGAGGTTAATGTTAAAGAGTTTGTGACTGTATATTTGGACTAGGGTACATAAGAGTGTCTATGCTATAACAATGATAGATAAATACTATGGATTCCTATTAAGAAAAATATATTATATTCTAAACACCGAAATATACATTTAAATATATATTTGTGATTCGTATGTCCGAGGGTATCGACCTACTCACTACCCCTCCCCGTCCCGGTACACTGTAACATTAATGTGTGCAATTTAGACTATTATAAACTGGTATGCGGAACAAGACTTCATTATCGTTTTACATAACGATTCCAAAACATCTTGTGAGGCCTTTGAAATGCATTTATGATAATTATTATTAATATTATGTGTAATTATGGTTTAATTTGGCGAATCTTTCTCAAATTTATTTACAGTAGGTGTCAATTTTGTCCTGGCCTTCGGCCGGGAAATGTTTCTACCGGAAAATATTAAAGTTTATATTGAAGGGGGGTCTTGGGGGTATTATTGTTTAGCTTGATGGAGGTTTTGAGTGGAAACTAAAAGAAAGTGATAAATGAACATATATACAATTAAACACAAGTCTCCCCTTAAAATGTGTTCCAGTATTATAAGAGTCTACCATCTGTGTTCTATTATGCACGTCCAGATTTTACAGTGTACCCTCTCCTGCCACCACCTGTAGCTCGCACTATAAACCGAGGTCACGTGATCACATTTTCTAGCCACTTTCAATCCCCAAATTCATCCCCAGGCAGCATTTTTAAGAGCTATTTTAGTATCGATATCGGCAACTTTAAGTCTGTTGTTTTCTTCCAGTTGATGGTAAATTGCTGTGTTACTCTCTTGGTTACTCGGTTATTACTTAGATTTTGCGGGGATATGTGTTGTTGATCATGACAACTTATGACACTAATACGACACAGAGACATCTTCATATTTTTCCATTAAGTATCGCGAAATCAGTTGCTAAGAGATTCAACTGGAAAAACAAAACAAACCCACATTATAGACTAGAAGGTAGGTTTTTATTGGTGGCTGGAATCTATATTTTAGCTTTACTTCCGAAAGCTGACAGACAGAAATCATGGAGACAATAATTGCCAGAAAAGGTGATCATCGGACTCACTCCTTAAACCGGTGTCACACGAGCATACGTAGCGACGGATTGTATCGGAGTTCGAATAGTTCCGTGTCTGAGAGGAATTCCGAGACCGAGTTACCATGTTCATTTAAATAATTTGAAACACTAGATTGAATTTCTCGAATTGATGACATTAATCAGGTAGTGTAGAAATAAAAAATAAATTATAATACAAACAAATAAATAAATAATACAAAATAGTAAGAACAACAAATAATTCGCTACATTTGGTCGTGTGAATCGTGTTTTTTTTTTTTTTTTTTTTTTCAATCGCAACTTTATGTCGGGATCATATTATATATTTGAGAACCCCAAAGCAACAGTATACCTCAGGAACTATTTATTCTGATGTACTGATGCCTAATTTGTGAAAGTATTATCTAGACATAATTAGTTGGCTTTGTCAGTGAGCGAGTATGTATCATAGGGTATATACTGTATACTATCATGTGCATTAATTAACCCCTTCTGTACCGGAGACGTCTTTTTTATTTTATTGAAGCTATGTTTAGACGAATTTGTGCAGTTTAAGAAGGACCTGTGATAAAAAAAAGGGTTAAGAAAGATACTTGAAACCTGTTATTTGCTGGAGGTCCTGTATAAATTGCACAAAAATCGTCTAATAGTAGCCAGAATAAAATTTAAAAGACGTAGCCGGTACAGAAGGGGTTAGAAGATATTAACCCTTTACTATTACACTGCATAATGTTATGTCGGGATTAAGGGGGCCCACCTCACTTTTTTCTCTTTCTCTCCTTCTCTCTTTGGCTTGTATCCATTCGGCCCCATTCAGCCTACTGTTTTAAGACATTTACCCCCATCCGGTGTCAATATTTTCCTGGCGAGCAGTAACGAGCCAGCATATATATATATTTGTATTGACAGCAAGGTAAATTTGTACGTTTTTCAATAGAATAATGTCACCGGCGAAGCCGGATTTCACCATACAACGTTGTCTCGCTATCGCTCGGCAGGAAGAAATCGACACCTGGATGGGGATAAACGTCTTAAAATAGTTGGCTGAATGGGGTTGAATGGATACAAGCCAGGGAAAGAGAGAAAAGGAGAGACAGGTAAAAAAACAAAAAACGGTGAAACGTAGAACTTACTCTTCAGTACATTTTAATGTTGTGAATATATCTTTGCTGGTGAAAAGTCTAAGAGCTTATGATATAGCATTATTATTTTACTAAATGAATTAATGATATTAGCTTTTCTGGTTTAGGGTATTGCATGAAATCAATAGCGTAAAGGTAGATTTTTTTCATTCACCATATATAACACCTCAAACATCTATTTGTGACTACACAATATTTATTAATGGATGGATCTTTCCACATAATAGGTCCGTCTAGAAACAAAAATGTACCCATTACTCTATTACTCTCCTAAATCTACATGTTCTTTCGATTAGAATTACCGATATTAACCTCTTCTATACCGGCGACGTTATTTTCTACTTTATGCTAGCTATATTTAGACGAAGTTGTGCGGCTTAAGACGGATCTGTGGTAGTAAAAATGGTTAAATGAGATAGTTCGAAGACTGTTAATTGCTGTAGGTCCTTCTCTAACTGCATAAACACGTCTTATAATAGCCAGCATAAAATACAAAAGGACAGCACAGGTACTGAACGGGTCGAGAACAAGTAATATACAAGAAGATGGACGATAATGTCGGAGTATTTTGTGCATGGTATAAATATGTATTTTACAAACTTTTTTTTTTTTCAGTTTCGAATCGACCTGTGGATAATATTTTAAGCCGTCCAGTACCAGTTCCGTCCTTTTCATTTTATACTGGCTACTAATAGACGACTTTTTTCAGTTTAGGAAGGGCCTCCCGCAATTAACAGTCTTCGAACTATCTTTGATAACCCTTTTTGCTACCACATATTCCTCTTAAGTTCCATAAAAACCGTCTAACTATAGCTAGAATAAAATATAAATTACGTCGCTGGTACAGAAGGGGTTAAATCAATGGAAGTGCATCGAAGTCTATAAATATAATTCATATTTATACTTATAATTACAGGTTATATTAATATGGTATGATATTTAGAGAATGGTATGGGAATGTTTGTCTAATCAGCCTCGTTTGTATCGAAACCTATACGTTGAAATTGACTGGCAGTAGGCTACCACTGATAAGTTTAATTATTCATCTGACTATGCAATTTGGGTTAGATAATAACAGTCAAGTATATTCATACTAATATTAAATAGCCAGGACTGATACGAGGGTTTTCTCCTAGTTAAAATTGGCCAAAGTGTTCATGATTAGTCAGAATCTGGATAGCTTGTTTGGAGATGATCAAGTTTTAGCCAAGTTAGCAGCCAAAGCGCAAGACGAACTTACGGACTAATTATTTTCTGTGTACATACAAGTTTACAAACATACAAGGTTGAAGACCGTTTTGTCCACAGAGGGTGTGGTTACAGTCTCACGTCCTAATGGGTGGCTTTCCAGACGACCTGTCAAGGCCTGCCTCTGTTGTCAAGTTCTTTATTTTGAGATCAGACTGGAGTACTTGATCCCACGTCTTTATAGGTCTACCCCTACACGCAGCTCCCCCCACGTTCACAGTCCGGCATTTCTTCACCCACCCATGATCATCCAGTCTCTCTACGTGTCCAAACCAACCAAGTCGGCTCGTGCGCATTACATCACTGACACTCCTAATGCCCAGACGCCTTCTTAATTCCTCGCTCGATACCCCGTCCCTGATGTTAAACCCACATATCCATCTCACCATTCTCTTCTCATTCCTTTCCATTCTATTGATATCTTCCGCTTTAACCGGCCATGTTTCCGAGGCATAGGTCACCTCACTCCTAACATACATGTTCGTAGAACTGAATTCATGTTGGTATATTGTGCTTAGTTGAAGAGTTTTCTGTCAGTCCCTCTTTAACACTCACGTCTAGAGAATAGTGTCCAAGGAAATATTGGGGGATATGTTTCATCACATACTTTCATGAATGAGATGAAAGCTATGATATACGAAATTCATAAAGAACATTCCCTGGGGTATATTTTACATGGTGCTAACATATACAATATTTGCCAGTATCATAACATCTTCGTTAGTAGTCAGATGTTAATTTGAGGTCACGTTCTAGTGCATGATGAATTAAATGACAGCTATGATTAGCCCCGAAAAGAAAATATCACGGAGAATTTCATGCATAGTATAGATATGATTCTGTCAGTGTCTTGTCAGCATAAAAATGTAAATATTAGTTGAGAACCCTTTCTCCTGAATAACCAAGTTTTCATATATACAAAGAGTTAACACATTTTCATGGACCATATTACACATTACCAACGTCACCTCAGCACTGACGTTCTAGAAATTTGTGAGCACATAATAATTTGAAGACGTGTCATCCTAGAAGACAAAAATAAATAAATAGATAAATAGATATATAACTCTAACATATGAAGACCCAGGCGAAAATCTATTGGGGTATGTAGTGCTAAGTTTGATTGTCTAACGATCACCTCATTAACAGGTGGAAATCGGATGAATACGTAATCCAGTTAAGGGGGGTCACAGGCTTTTTGTTTTTTTTATCTTTCTCTCCTTCTCTCTTTCCCTGGCTTGTATCCATTCGGCCCCATTCAGCCAACTGTTTTAAGACGTTTATCCCCATCCAGGTGTCGATTTCTTCCTGGCGAGCGATAGCGAGCCAGCATTGTATGGAGAAATCCGGCTTCGCCGGAGACATTTATCTATCGAATAATTTACAAATTTAGCTTGCTGTCAAAATAAAAATATATATATGCTGGCTCGCTACCGCTCGCCAGGAAAATATTGACACCTGGATGGGGGTAAACGTCTTAAAACAGTAGGCTGAATGGGGCCGAATGGATACAAGCCAAAGAGAGAGGGAGAGAAAGAGAAAAAAATCGAGGTGGTCTTCCTTAATGTGAAGAGTAAATTAACCTTGTGGGATAGTTGTGCACGGAATAAAGATGCCATTGGTAATGCTCATATTATTATTAACCCTTTCATTACCGGTGCCGTCATTTTAGCTTTATCATGGCTAATATTAGACCATTTTATTCAGAGACCCTGAATATAGCCTCCTAAGGAATTTGATACAACATGAAACCCTAGAGTCTTCTGAGGTGACTAATGGAACGAGAACTATGATGTACAATGATCCCAACAGAAATGTTATGGACTATTTTGTGCATGATATATGGATTATTTTGTAACACTTCCTTAATGTTATATAATTATGTAAACACTAGTGGCCAGATGATAGTGGGAAAACACGTTCACTTGCACGACTAGGCCAACGGACACACAAAGGACCTTAAATTACTCTCTCATAGGGTAATTACTCTCTCATAGGGTAATTTGTGAATAGGATATGGTATATTTTGTGAATAGGATATGATTGACTTTGTCAACATCTAATCAACATCAAACAGTCTTGTAGATCGTAGGAGAGAAAATCTCATAGAGTCTTTGGTGCTTGGTTTGATGGTGTTTTTGTCAGTCTCTGCACTATGGGAACCTAAAAAAGGTGGGAGGAAATTATTTTGTTTTATGAATCGTGAAACGACTGCTATGATGTAGACAGACCCCTACAGAACATTTCATAGAGATGTTTGTGAATGATACAGAGATGATTTTTTAAAAACACCATCATCCAACTTCTATACATTAGTGGCCAGATGATAATTGGAGGACATCTTCTCCTGCATGACCAAGGAGACCAGATCCACGGCACTCTTGACCTTCCGCTGCGGGTTGAGAGTGCGGATGCTGAGGGAGGAGGGCGAGCGAGCCATACCCAGATACCCGCCAGCCAGGGACCCGCGACCGTAGTGTTCCGGTGACCCCCAGTCGTACCTGCTACCCGTCGCTCCGGTTTCCGTGAGGGTGAGATCCGAGGTGCTCTGGATATTGATGCAGGGGCCTAACGGTGGGGGAGGAGGCCGGGGGGGCACGGGGGGGGCTGTATATGCTGGCTGGTACGGCTCCAACATGCGAAGTTTACCCCATCTGTTGAGTGAGGTACAGATAAAGGTGTTAGTTATTTGCTTAGTTTGGTTGGATTTAGTTACTTGGTTGGAATGGTAGTGTTGATAGTGATGTTAGTGAGGATATTGGTGGTGGAAATAGTGAAATACAGATAAAGGTTTTAGTTATTTGGTTAGCGTTGGTGTTACTTAGTTGTAAATGTAGTGTTGCTAGTGATGTTGATGAGGCTATGTGTGATGCTAATATTGATCTAATGTATTGTGATGGTATTGATAGTATTAATATGGGTGTGGTGGTAGTAATGTTGCTGATTATAGTCGGTTTATTTTCAGCTGACGTGTCCCTATCTTCATTACTCCGCTATTACGAAGATTTTATAGTGAAATATGTCGTTCAGTATGAAATTTTGGCCCTAAGGGGATAGTGTCTGTTTTTTTTTGTTTTTTTTTTCTTATTTATTCAGTTATTCATATAATTTTTAGTGTCCTCGCTAGATCTCCATCAAGCTTAAAAAACACTCCCTAGACCCCCTTTTAAGATAATTGTTTAAATTTTTTGGACTGTCTTGTCGAGGATAAATATATAGTTAGCCTAAGACCCCCACAATTACGATTCATCAAGTTTATCGTGGGAAAGTAAGCCAAATGAATGACATGGAACATTAAATCATAGACTGTAGGCAAAAAGCCACTGCGAATGGGAAATATAACGTTGCCCTCCACTCACTCTGTGTGCCATTTGTATTCGCATAAATATTTGGTTACCACCGGGCAAATACAAAAACATTCAGCCATATTTTCGTAGGCTCTGTAGTTTTTGTTTGTTTTTGTTTTTTTATTTGAGTTACTCCAATTTAGCTTCATAAAATAATACAATAGTTATTTCGGGGCTCATAAACACCACTTACATGATAGCTGTACACACACACACACACACACCACAAACAATAACAAACTCACTCGCTTACAAACAGACACTCACACACACACACCACACACACACGCACACAGACACGTCATAATCAGCCATCATAAGCTAATAATCACAGGGCACTCCATAACTCATTATAATACCATTACTAACAAATGACACGTCGTTCAGACTCTCACCTGTTGATGAAGGCTCTCTCTCTCTCCCTCTTTCCCCCCCCCCCCCTCACCCCTGTCGCACACACACACACCTGTTGATGAAGAGCTAAATAGTACTAGCAGGCTCGCAACCTCTCTATCTATCTATCTATTTATCTGCCTATCTATCTATATCTATCTATCTCTGACATACAGGCGCGCATACATACACACAAACTATTGACACATATATTCCGTCCTAACAGACAACAACAGTTTTTTATCTTCTATCTTCATGTAAGGCAAGGAAAGCTATCATAGAATTTGCAGGATAATTCACCAGCAGCACAGCAACTACCCCCTCATAAGTTTGGCACTTAAAAGGCATGTCATTCATCTTTTTCTGACGAGCGATAGCCAGCCTGAAATTGTTGGTAGCCCAGCCTTAGCCCGGGATGTTTCTCTACCGAACATTGTACAATTTTAGCTTGAAGGGAGGTCTGGGGAGGCTTTTAATTTGTTTTAAACCTTGAAGGGAGTCTATAGAAAAGTCACCACTGCTTTTTTGTATGTATGTATGTATGTATGTATGTATGTGTCAAAGGGTAGGTGTGGGGCGCTATTTGTTAATCCCGCCTGTTTCTCACCATTAGTCCGATGATTATTAGTTGTTTCACCCCATTGTTTTGCCAATCTTAAGACATCGTTTCCCATTACTTTGGCGATTATGAGAAGTGTCTACCAATTCAGGTGTCGATTTTCTTCCTAGCGAGTAATAATAGGAGAACCGTCCTTCGGGCGTTTATTTGTATTTTATTGTTGTTTCCTACCAACAAATGTACAACTTTAGCTTGAATGGAGGTCTGGGGAAGTCTCCTTTCTTACCTGTTAATAAATAATGTGATGGCCCCTGCCCATAACATCAACACCACCAACACCAGACAGATCTCCTCTACCCGTACTGTGACATTACCCACCACCAAGGCGGGGACAGAGGGCACCCGGTGAAAGTCCCCCTCCTCCCCCAGCTCGCGGGGGTCGGGGGACTGGACGTGGTGGGGGCGGAGGTCGTGGTGGTGGGTGGGACGCTCCGGAGACACGATCACTTCCGGGTACAGGTTATCCGACTGGGAGCGAGGCCGGGTGGAGGAGGACGAAGACCGATCTGTGAGGGGGAGAGGGATATTCGTGATTAGTGAACATCAATATAATATCTTAATTAAGGGTGTTGACCTGTTTTTTTCTCCTTTTCTCTCTTTCTCTGGCTTAAATCCAATCGGCCCCATTCAGCCTACTGTTTTAAGACGTCTATCCCCATCCAGTTGTCGTTTTCTTCCTGACGAGCGATAGCGAGCCAACATTGTATGGAGAAATCCGGCATCACCTGAGACATCACTAATACCCTCGTCATCCAATACTCGTTCACTAATCAACTAACATCATCATCACCTACTCGTCCACTAATACCCTCATCATCATCACCTATTCGTCCACTAATCCACTCATCACTACCATTTACTCGTCCTTTAATTCACTCGTCATCAAATACTCATCCACTAATCAACTCATCATCATCACCTACTCGTCCACTAATCCACTCATCAAATACTAATCCACTAGTCATCATCACCTATTCGTCCACTAATCTACTCATCACTACCATTTACTCGCCTCGTTGCCACCCGTAATCCCGACTTTCCTTTCGGTCCGAGCCCAATTTATCAGCGGCTCCCGGGAGTTGAGCTCATGTCGACACAAAATCCTCTTTGACATGTTGTAATTCCGGCTCATTCCGCTCTTTCTTCTCTCTCTCTCTCGCTCTCGCTCTCTCTCTTCTCGATTCTGTGTCTGCTTCCCCTCTCATCCTTCATCTGTCTCTGTTACTGTTTTTGTTTTCTCTCTCTCTCTCTCTCTCTCTCTCTCTCTCTCTCTCTCTCTCTCTCTCTCTCTCTCTCTCTCTCTCTCTCTCTCTCTCTCTCTCTCTCTCTCTCTCTCTCTCTCTCCCCATTCAGCCTTTCATTGTAAAGTACTTCCCTATGAATAGTTTAAGGGAGAGCCGATGGAGTGTCATTCTGTCTCCTATTGAACATGGCCGATTACATCATGTTTCCAGGTCTAATAGGAAAAATCATGTTCCAAACGAAAACACACAGAAACTTTACAGAATCCTCTATTGATAGTAGTAGCCAGGTTATATATATATATCTCTCTCTCTCTCTCTCTCTCTCTCTCTCTCTCTCTCTCTCTCTCTCTCTCTCTCTCTCTCTCATATGTTATGTGGAAGGCTCTGTACGTATTATGCTGGGAAAGGCGAGATTGTGTTTACTTAGCATAGACAGTTTACAACTGACTACTGAATAAGGAGGTGAAGAAGTATATAATAGGGTAAGGTATTTTATTAAGCGTTATGTCCACATAGCGATTGTATTAGTTATTTTGCATTTATCTTGGGTCGTCCCAGTTTTTGTGTGTTTATTTTGCAAGTTATACAATTTAATACGCACACAATTATGTAAAGAGGGGACCTAAGGAAATTACAAAAATCAATATTTGTGGAAAAGTGTACAAGGATAAATCTGAAACAATAAATCTGAACAATACAGTATAGCATCAACATGTAAACAATACAGTATAGCATCAACATGTAAACAATACAGTATAGCATCAACATGTAAACAATACAGTATAGCATCAACATGTAAACAATAGAGTATAGATCAACATGTAAACAATACAGTATAGCATCAACATGTAAACAATACAGTATAGCATCAACATGTAAACAATAGAGTATAGATCAACATGTAAACAATACAGTATAGCATCAACATGTAAACAATACAGTATAGCATCAACATGTAAACAATACAGTATAGCATCAACATGTAAACAATACAGTATAGCATCAACATGTAAATTGAATTGGATTCGGAGTATCTGTTAAATCAAGAACACTCAGCTACTATACCAATCATGTTGAAAGCAGAGTTACCCTAACGTTACTATTCATATCAAAGCAGAGTTACCCTAACGTTACTATTCATATCAAAGCAGAGTTACCCTAACGTTACTATTCATATCAAAGCAGAGTTACCCTAACGTTACTATTCATATCAAAGCAGAGTTACCCTAACGTTACTATTCATATCAAAGCAGAGTTACCCTAACGTTACTATTCATATCAAAGCAGAGTTACCCTAACGTTACTATTCATATCAAAGCAGAGTTACCCTAACGTTACTATTCATATTAAAAGGAAATTATACAATTATACAATTTCTAGAATCACTCGCCCACAAACTATATTAAATGACAATATATTACTTTCCGATTTTCCCCTTTACTTTACCTTTGGCGAAGCATTAACCCTTTGAGTACCAGCGACGTGTGTAATATTTTAGTCTAGCTATATTTAGACGATATTATGCAGCTTAGGAAGGATCTGTGGTAGTTAAAAGTGCTGATTGAGAAAGTTTGAAGGCTTCTTATTGCTAGAGGTCCTTCCTAAACTGAATGAAATCGTCAAATAGTTGCCAAAATACGATGAAAAAGACGTCACTGGTACTGTACTGGTTAAAATGTATTATTCAAGTGATATACTCTGAACTGAATGGACATGCCAGCTAAAGGACATATGACACAAACGATTTAATCAACCTTATATGGTCAACTTTGTGGTGCAAAATGTGTCGTGTTTTTGCATTGGCACCGAGCAATAGACAAAACATATGTTTCTTTAAGCGACAGGCATATTATAAAAGTTAACCTCTTAATCTGCTATACCAGTGATGACGAAACATTATGTTGAGGTAAAGAGTGCTCGTGCTACCCGATTATTACGATGATAATCCGCCAGAACGAACACAAAGAATGTATGAACGACAGAATGACAGAAAGTTCGACATTTCTTACAACGATACCGCACACTACTTTGATAATCCTCTTACCTACTGTATTTGGGTCAAAATCATTTCATAAGCTTGCATATACTTAACTGCAAGACAAACAAATATCAGGCTAATATGAAAATATATCTTCCGATTTTTGTTTTTTGCTAAAGGTGATAAATTTAGACTAAGAGAAAGAACAATGCAAAAAGATTAAATGAATAAAAGTTGTAGAATATGCAAATATAGGGAAGTAGTTAGGAAAGAAGAAGTTGTAAAGGGCTGAGAAAAGAGAGTTCAGAAGGAAAATAACTCGTTGTACCAAAGGAATGAGCGAAACTTGAGAGCGCTGCTGCCGGTGAATTAAATCAGGGAGAAAAGAGATTAAGGGGACCCACCTCGTATTGTCCCTCTCTCTCTCTGGGTTGTATTCATTCGGCCCCATTCAGCCTAATGTTTAAGACGTTTATTCCCATCCAGGCGTTGATTTGTTTTCCTGGCGAGTGGTAGCGAGCCAGCATATCTTTTGTAATGTTTCTGTCAGCAAGCTAAATTTCTCCGGCAAAGCCGGATTTCCACATACAATGCTGGCCTGCTGTCGCTCGCCAGAAATATATCGACACCTGGATGGGGATAAAAAATTTAAGGTAGTCGGCTGAATGGGGCCGAATGGATACAATCCAAAGAAAGAGAGAAAAGGAGAGAAACAAAGCAGGTGACCCTCCTAATGACTTGGAGAGCGGCATAATGAAGACGGGCACAGGTTAATGGGCGGAGGGGGAAGACGAAACAACTGTAAGAGGATTTTTATAGGAGGCAGAGTTTGGACAATTCATACAGTCAAAAGCAATAGTCCGTTGAAAACTTTGCTGATAAACTATGTAATTATTACCTCTATTATTATTATTGTTATTATTGTTTGTTATGCCCACGATACGAATTGCAGACGTGCAGGCCACCACTAGCACCACGCCACAAAGACATAAAGAACCCAAGGAGAGAGTACCTGCGCACCCTTCACACGCAGATACCCCCGTGCAACTATACTTCAAACAACAATGCTGTCGGAAGTCGCATAAACAATAACAACATCAGAACGTGCCCTTCTAGCTCGCAACGAATAGAATCCAGCATACGCAGAACTAGGACAGACTATGTCACTCAACCTGGGAGAAGTAATTCAACTAGGTTCGATACTAGCACCTCAAGGTCTGAAAACTGGAACAATCCTAGGTACAAGATTTGGAAAACTAGGTTCGATACTAGGCATTAGGTCTGAAGACTGATACTATTAACCCTCTCCGACATATGACGCGATTTTAAGCTTATTGGGGATACTTTAAAGCCTTTGTTACCGAAACCTTTAGTTTAGTTACTTCAACCTCTGCAGTTGTCTTTGAGTTAGCTGTGGGCAGAAAACTAATTTTGGAGAGGTAATTATAAGAGTGAGTGAAAGGTTAAGTGCAAATGGTAAACCTGCTAGGTATGAGACTAGTCCCTCATTTCTGAAGACTGAATATACCAAGTGCTCTGGTCAACCTGCTAAGTTCGATATTAGCAAGTCTGGTCCCAAGACTGACTCATTGTGTGTGACACCAACACAAGTGCAAGCTGACGTAACAGTGAGAATCGATGCTCACCCTCTAGGAGACTAGGTCATCGACTGGAGCCGTATAAGCAGAGACTCACCTCTACCCTTTCACTTGCATGTGGTATGAAACCTTGCACAGCTGATGGTCTGAGACCTAGCCTCCAAGCAGAGCCGAAAACAAAACCTGCAAGAGCAAGTCCAGACCTAACCAGACTCCCAAGACAGACGAGTGTTGTAACAAGAGCTCAGCACGTCAATTCATGAAAGTTCACTAATTCCCCCTATGACATCAAGGAAATCACAAAATTAATATTAGTAGTGTGTCTCTAAATGTTTAGAGTCCCTTCTTGAGAAACAGTGAGGCACAAATAGAAACAGTAGGGGAAGCCAGGCAAATGAAACAGGAGTTCCAGCAATTCCTTATCATATGCCTATGTGGCCTCCCCTGGGTAATGCCCTGCTCGATTGGTGCCTGCTGTAGCATAATTGTTTTATTATTATTATTATTATTATTATTATTATTATAATTATTATTATTAGGCATATTCTTAGCATTCACTTTTCATTGATAATCCTAGTGTGTTTCCCTGAAGTTGGCAACATTTTTCATACGACCAGCTCCATCTATGTGAAAGAACCAAGTTACACGAGTGAGAGAGAGAGCAGACAATTTACTTAATAACCTATATTTATCGCCTCAAACACAGAGAGAGAGAGAGAGGCAGGAACGCAAGGGCGGAGTAGAGCAAGTTCGTGTAAATATTTAGATGCCCCCCCCCCCCAACTCTTTCGTAACAGCCGGGCGCCAAGTGAACAGTAAGAGAGAGAGAGAGAGAGAGAACGTGTGTGTGTATTGAGGTGCGGCAGTATGTGTGTGTGTGGGTGTGTGAGATAGAGAAGCGGGATGGATGTCTATGTGTGTGCTGGGGGAGGGGGGGGGGGCGTTATATGTGTGTATTTGTGAAAGAAAAATGGATGATGTGTATGTCTGTGTGTGTGTGTGGGGGGGGGGGGTTATGTGGGTGTATTTGTGAAAGAAAAAGGGAGGATGTGAATGTGAGAGGGGGGGGGGAGGTATGTATGTGTGTTTGTGTAAATAATTATGAAGAGTTTACGAGTCGTGGATGTGTGTATGTATATGCTTAGCTGTGATGTTTTACGTTGTTTTTCATGTTTGATTGTTAGATTTAGAGGAGGGATGACTGTCTGGTGTTTTACAGGGAGCCATTGTGTTGTTAATTAACATAATGTTTGCTATTGTATTTGTACTGGATAATAAACAAATTTATGTGTAACTAAAGTGTGTGTGTGTGTGTGTGTGTGTGTGCGTGTGCGTGTGCGTGTATGGGTGCCTGTGTGTAAGAGCGATATATGTGGTGTTGTATATATGTGCGCCCATGGGAAAGAAAGAAAATACGAAAACAAGAGAAAAACGAATGTGAGAACAAATCCATTGTTATCCTGCACTTACCTATACCCTGTTGCAAGTAGATAGGCTAGGAATCGTGACCCTTAACCCCTGTAACTCAAACAGGGCTAGAGCAAATGGGCTGTACATTTCCACACTTATTACCTGGTTGACCCTTTCCAAATGGTTAATATATTAGCTCAATTACTCTAGCCGTTTGTGAGTTATATAGGTTCATGTTCAAGAGTTTTGGCCTACTTGTTTGGAACTGAGTATAGCCTATTTACCTTCACTGTAATCATTCTGGAAATCGTTCACACCATCCATAGGCTTGGGGATATTAGTAGTAGTAGTGGTGGTGGTGGTGGTGTTGGTGGTGTTGGTTGATGGTGGAGAGATGTTGGTGGTGTTGTTGGAAGGGGTGTCTGGGAACGAGGTGGTGGTGTTGTCATTGGTTGTCCCTGCCATCACTCGGGTAGGTGGGGTGTCGTCTGCCAACACCTGCACCTACACCACCTGCGAAAGAAAAATACATGCGTTAACACCAATTATATATTTAAAAAGAAATTATAATACAAATAAAATAGACAAGAAATAGGTACAAATATATACTGTATAGTAAACATTATTTTATATACAATTTTGTCATTTGTGTAATAATACTGCATAACAAATTATGTTATTTTACCTCTTCAAATATTGGTAAATTTGGAAAAATAAGAGTGAAGAAGTTAACAAGTTGTTATAATTTGACCATTACCTCTGACCTTGACCTTTTAGTGATATTTAAATTCTTTCTTTCTTGACCTTTGCAATGACATCACTTTTTTTTTTTTTAACTTATTGGTTGATTTAGGAGAAACTATAATAGATTAATTTTGTCCCGTTTCTTTTTACTCAACCTTAGTAATATATGCAATTTGTTCAGTATGACATCCATACGCATACTAACTCCCATTGTGACTCTGATGAGCTTTGAATGAAGAGTAAAGCAATGAAAACATAAAATTTGACCATTGGGTAATATTGAATTCCTCTTTTGACTGAACTTGGCATTAAGTAACTAAATGTACCTGTGAGATATTGCTAAGATAGATGAACCTATAGATACGCTACACCCACTCTCTCTAGTATATCAATGGATTTTTTTTCTCTCTGTCTCTCTCTCTCTCACTCTCACTCTCACTTACTCACTCACTCACTCGCTCACTAACCAACTAACTTATCCGATGTTAATTCGAATGCCAATGCGAGACAAGTAATATATATATATATATATATATATATATATATATACATACATACATATACAGTGTATATATATATGTCTCACAAGGAAAAGGAGAACCAGCGTAGTAGCGAACATCTTATCTTTATTGGTTACCAAACGTTTCGGAGAAATTAGGAAATTAGGAAATTAGGAAATCCCTCCAAAAAACTCTTCGCAACTGCTACCCACATATCAATTTCAAATTCGTTTTTTCTAATAATAATATGTGGTGGATTGTGTTCTTTTATTTAATAATGTTCATTTTAGTAAGCGTTGTTTCCACATAGCGATTTTGATAATTTAATTTGACTTTATATTGTCCTTGTCCCAATTTTGGTTTGTTTAGTTTGCAAGTTTTACATTTTAATAACACTATAGGAAATTTCCTCAAACATACTTTTTCTCTTCCTATGAACCTCCATTCCAATGTTTTTTACCAGTTCACCTGTTCTAGCTGTACTGCTAGATACGTGGGTTGCACCTCACGTTGGTTGCTTCACCGTATCCGGGAGCACCAAGGTAAATCCATTCGAACAGGCAGGTTGATTTCTAAGCCTTCCACTTCTGCTATCCGCGATCACTCTCACCAGTTTGATCACCCTTTCTCTTCCACAGACTTCCAGATACTAACCACATGCCATTCACGCTGTGACCTTATCACCTCAAAATCAATCTATATAAATAAATTAAAGCCTAGCCTGAACAACACGGCCACTGCAACACCTCTTTTCACTCAGTAAATATCCTTCCATTTTCTTTTCGTCCTTTATTGTATACCCTCTCTTATTAGTATTATTTGTTTAAGTTTAGCTTAATGCTGTTCTCTTAATACATAGTTTTTGTTTTATTATGTTTAGCTCTTCTCGGTTCATATTCATACGAACCTTACTGCTTGATATTTCACATCCATATGTAATTATTTGTTTTATTTCTTTTGTAAACTTTCATTTATTTTAGATTCACTGAAGATGGAGACTGTTTTCTCCGAAACGTTTGGTAACCAATAAAGATAAGATGTTCGCTACTACGCTGGTTCTCCTTTTCCTTGTGAGACTTCGATTCCCAAGAGGAAGCTCCATTGCAGAAATTATATATATATATATATATATATTGTATATATATATATATATATATATATATATATATATATATATATATATATATATATTCCGGTATGTATATATAATATATATATATACCGGTATATATATATAATATATATATATATATATATATATATATATATACCTGTATATATATATATATATATATATATATATATATATATATATATATATATATATATATATATATATATTACCACTGCATGTAACTTTGAATTTATCTTAACCGAATATTTGAATGTTTATGTTGGATTATACAGTATATATATTTTCTGGCACTAGGTAGCTTTCGAGATACAATATAAACACTTATTGGTATAGCAATTCAATTAGATTACACTATAAATTGTTCATATATTTGCACTGGAAATTCATACAATTAAAACTAATTGCCCAATAATCATCAATCA
This sequence comes from Paralithodes platypus, assembly GCA_032716605.1. Taxonomy (NCBI): domain Eukaryota; kingdom Metazoa; phylum Arthropoda; class Malacostraca; order Decapoda; family Lithodidae; genus Paralithodes; species Paralithodes platypus. Next base: position 59,790,529 of record CM064482.1, read on the forward strand.
GTTGGACATTATTTTATTAAAGGGGGCCACCTCGATTTGTTTTTCTCTCTCTCCCTTTAGCTTTGGCTTGTATCCATTCGGCCCCATTCAGCCTTCTGGTTTAAGACGTTTACCTCCATCCAGGTGTCACTATTTTCCTGGCGAGCGGTAGTGAGCCAGCATATATATATATTTTTGTTTTACACTAAGCTAAATTTGTAAATTTTTCGATAGAAAAATGTCTCCGGCGAAGCCGGATTTCTCCATAAAATTATGTCTCACTATCGCTCGCCAGGAAGAAATCGACACCTGGATGGGGATAAACGTCTTAAAACAGTTGGCTGGATGGGGCCGAATGGAAACAAGCCAGGGAAAGAGAGAAAAGGAGAACAAAATAAAAAAAGGCGGTGACCCCCCCTTAATAAAACCTGGATATCCGTCCAAAGCTTAAACAAACGTTTACTAAGAGCCATAATAGAAAGAATCAAACGACTTTGATTTATAAAAGCACGACTAGCTATATCAAACACCTCAATATAGTTTAGTGTTCCTTCCTAAACTGATAATAATTGTCTACTAAGAACCACAATAGAGAGAATATAGCATTTTTTGTATATTCAAATTTTAGGTAAAGCACAACTATACCCTGTTCCAAAAAGGTAGACCAGGAATCGTGAACCCTAACCTCTATAACTCCAAAAAAGGGTAGAGCAAATGGGCTGTAAATCTCCACACCTATCCCCTGGCTGACCCTTCCAAAGTGGTAGAAATATTAGCTTGATTTGTCTAGTCATTTGAGAGTTATAGAGGTTAACCCCTTTTGTACCGGCGCCGTTCTTGTAACTTTATTATGGCTACTAGTATGCGATTGTATTCAGTTTAAAATATGCCTCTAGCAATAAACAGGCTTCTATCTATCTCACTTAACCCCCTTTTTGATATCACAGATCCTTCTTAAACTGCTCAAAATCGTCTAAATGTAGCTAGAATAGAATTAAAAAGACTTCGCTGGTACAGAAGGGGTTATAATGTTCAAGAGAGTTGGCCTACTTTCTTGGAACAGGGTATACATAAAGTTAAGTAACACCCCGTTCTTAACATTCATCATCAATTACAAACCCCAATGAACTTGAATAAACTAATGAAAGCGTATGGTCCTTCCGGGATTCGAACTCGGGACACCACACCCAGAACATAAGCAGCTAATATATAGTAGTAATATCAAGCCCCTTCAATAAAGTCCTCGCTCCAAGACAAACAGCCGGGTTGGGAATTATTGCTCCTTCAGTATTGCTCTCCGTGGTTTAGTAGGCAGTGTATTGCAAGGCCTACATCAGTGCTACGTCTGTCGTTTGGGAGGCAATTAATCCTGTCAATAAGATAATTTATGTTGCATTCAATTGTAGCTAAAGGATACTCTCTCTCTCTCTCTCTCTCTCTCTCTCTCTCTCTCGCTCTCGCTCTCTCTCTCTCTCTCTCTCTCTCTCTCTCTCTCTCTCACACAAACACACAGAACAGGAAAAATGAGTTATACAAAGAGAGAGAGAGAGAGAGAGAGAGAGAGAGAGAGAGAGAGAGAGAGAGAACGAACGGACAAAGACTAAGGTCTGGCAAAATATACTGGCACCAGACTCCTGCTAATATTGACGCGCTACCCTGTTTCTGGCCTCAGCTGACCCCTACGCCATAACTCTACACCATAACACCCCCACTACGCCATAACACTACGCCATAACACCCCCACTACGCCATAACACCTCCACTACGCCATAACACCCCCACTACGCCATAACACTAAGCAATAACACCCCCACTACGCCATAACATCCCCGCTACACCATAACACTACGCCATAACACTCCCACTACGCCATAGCACCCCCACTACACCACCCGGACTAAGCTTAACAAACCATTCGTAACAAAATGTAGCCGTCTGTTGGAGAAGAAAAAACAAACAAACAAAAAACAGACACACACGTAATAGAACAGAAAATAACAGAACATAACAATGTATAACAGAACAGAACAACGCAAAACATAATATAACAGATCCAAGAAGAACACTAGAGAACACTAGAGCCTCGAGTGAGATAAAGGAACAAATATGTGTGATAAAACAACGTCCAAGCCACCTCACGACGGGGTCCAGCAAGAGAGATATGCCCAGACCGTGACGGGATAATAATAGGAGCGTTAACATAGTGCCGGGCGACATGTGCTGTGCTGCAGGGTGGGGACAGTTGGGGAAGTTGTCGGACACCCCACTTGTTCTTATTGGAGTAAGATGGGAGGGATGAGAGGGTTTGTAGTGTGTGAGCAAACTTCTGACCAATCACACATATCCCCATTTGTTCTAATTGTGGTGTATGAGCTAAGTTCTGACCATTCGCACATCCCCCCCTCCCCCCCCCCACACCCACACCCACACACCCAAACTTGTTCTGATTGTGGTGAGACGGGTGGGAGAGTTTGTTGTGTATGAGCTAAGTTCTAACCATTCGCACACACCCTCACTTGTTCTGATTGTGGTGATGTTTTATAAGATGGAGGTTTTATAATAGCCAAATTAATGGGGCGAACGTCATGTAATCTCAACACTATTGGGGCTAAATATGAGGGAGAAGGGGCTTCAGAAAACAACTGAAAACTTCCCCTTAATTGAAAAGGTTCAGCAGTAGTATTTGTGGAAACCTTTTTACATAATTATATGATCTGTTCTACCTGGAACAAACTTCCCTTATAAATTGTAAACAGTTCTTCAGTAGAGCAGTTCAAGAAGACCCAAACACACAAGCAACCCTCCCCACCAACCCAGCCCATCTCTCCTCCTCTTGGTGACGGAAGCGTGACCTCTCTTAGACTCGCTGGGAACAAACCCCAACCCATCACAACAAACACACGAGCGCTGCCACTTCATCAGCTCCACGGCAACTATTTTCTCCCATTCCCTCCCTCTCCTCCTATCGCTTCCCTGACCCCCTCCCCTCCTCTCCATCTCCTCCCCCAATACGCCCCCCCCCCCCCCCTATGACTTCCGTCCCTCCCGTTAGCATCCAGTCCACCTCCCCTCCACCACCATGCCCCCCCCCCCCCCCCCCCCACCCCCCCCCCCCCTTTCTGCTCCTATGACATCCCCTCCTCCTCCCCCATGATTTCCCCCCCTCTCCTTGCCATCCAGTCCACCTATCCTCCTCCCCCATGATACCCCCCTTCCTCCTCTCCCCTTGACATCCAGACCACCTCCCCCATGACACCCCCCTCCCCATGACACCCCCCTCCCCCATGACACCCCCCTCCCTCCCTTTCTGCTCCTCTGACATCACCCCTCCTCCCCCATGACTTCCACCCCTCCCCTTGGCATCCAGACCACCTCCCCTCCTCCCCCATGACCCCCCATCCCTCCTCGCTCCAACATTCCCCTCCCCCCCCCCCCCCTTCTTCGGTCTTCCCATAACACCCCCCCCCCCCTCCCTCCTCTCTCACACCCACCCTTGTCACTTTAGTCGCGCATATATTGACACTTTGGCAGTATTGTCCAGTTAGGCTACACCGTTAAGGGGAGATGGTTGATTTGGTAGGCCCCCCCCCTCTCTCTCTCTCATGGATAGCCCCATCAGTTTTCAGATTTTAAGACGTTCGACCCATTAATTTGGCGACTATATGACCTTTCGCCCCAAATCTTTGTCAATATTATAGCTTGTCGTGTCATTCAGGTGTCTTTTTTTCCTGGCGAGCTATAGCGAGCCTGTATACAAGTAATGAGGGACCGGCCTTCGACTTGGACATTTTTCTACCGAAAATTGTACAAACATATCTAGAAGAGGGATCTTGAGGAGCTTTGTTTAAGTTGATGGAGGACTAAGCAGGAAACTAAAGAAATAATAAATGAATAAATGAATCGATCAACAAATTATCCCTCTCCCCCCCTTAATGGTACTGAATAATTATCCCTCCCCCCCCCCCTTAATGGTACTGAATAATTATCCCTCCCCCCCTTAATGGTACTGAATAATTATCCCTCCCCCCCCCCCCCCCCCCTTAATGGTACTGAATAATTATCCCCCCCCTTAATGGTACTGAATAATTATCCCTCCCCCCCTTAATGGTACTGAATAATTATCCCTCCCCCCCCCCCCCCCCTTAATGGTACTGAATAATTATCCCCCCCCTTAATGGTACTGAATAATTATCCCTCCCCCCCCTTAATGGTACTGAATAATTATCCCTCCCCCCCCTTAATGGTACTGAATTATCCCTCCCCCCCCTAATGGTACTGAATTATCCCTCCCCCCCCTTAATGGTACTGAATTATCCCTCCCCCCCTTAATGGTACTGAATTATCCCTCCCCCCCCCTTAATGGTACTGAATTATCCCTCCCCCCCCCCCTTAATGGTACTGAATTATCCCTCCCCCCCCTTAATGGTACTGAATTATCCCTCCCCCCCTTAATGGTACTGAATTATCCCTCCCCCCCCTTAATGGTACTGAATTATCCCTCCCCCCCTTAATGGTACTGAATTATCCCTCCCCCCCCCCTTAATGGTACTGAATTATCCCTCCCCCCCCCTTAATGGTACTGAATTATCCCTCCCCCCCCTTAATGGTACTGAATTATCCCTCCCCCCCCTTAATGGTACTGAATTATCCCTCCCCCCCCCCCTTAATGGTACTGAATTATCCCTCCCCCCCTTAATGGTACTGAATTATCCCTCCCCCCCCCTTAATGGTACTGAATTATCCCTCCCCCCCCTTAATGGTACTGAATTATCCCTCCCCCCCTTAATGGTACTGAATTATCCCTCCCCCCCCCTTAATGGTACTGAATAATTGTTGGCGTTATATTTATGTGTGGGTTGTTGGCCTTTGGGTATTACTGGCCCAAGTGAGGAAAGTATAATTTAATGTATTTAGCTGTGTTCGTTTTCATAGCCCACACTGACACCCACATGATAACGTTCGTGCACACACACACACGCACACACACACACACACACACACACACACACACACACACACACACACCCACCCACCCACCCACCCACCCACATCATACCTACCATAGCTGCACCTATACTCTGTTTACTCATTACCATCTCGTAATTGTGGATGATTGGTCAGTACACCAATCACACGGAAAATTTTCAGAGGGTTTCGATTTGGTAATTACTGATATTTACAATGCCACGGCGCTAAAAGTGAAGCCGATATCACACGAGCATTTTTATTCTGCAACATTTGTCAGCATTTCCGGTGTAAGAGTTAGTGAATAATAGGTATGTAATTAATGGACTGTGAACAACATGGAACATATAAATCAAAGTCTAAACTGCAAGGGAGAGAGAGAGAGAGAGAGAGAGAGTTTCATCCATTCGATGCCATTCAGCCTACTGTTTTAAGTCATTAATTTGATTAATAAAATGATTTTTTCTATTTTTTGGTAGAAAAATGGCCCGGCCTAAGGCCGATTTCTTCTAAATTACAGGCTCGCTATCGCTCGCCAGGATATAATGGACACCTACAGTAAATGGCACGAAAGGTCTTAACATTTCAAAGGAATGAAAGGGAAAAGTCGAAAAAAATCCCCAAACTAATGGCCTGCACGTCTTAAAATCTGAAAACAAATGGGGCTAAACGTGAGGGAGAAGGGGGACCAGATACAAATGATCAACCCTCTCCCCATAATTGCGTAATCCACTCCCCTAATCCAACTACTGCACGTCACTTAGCTCGCAGGGTCGTTGTATTATTGAGGAGGGCTGGCTTGCTACATGCAGAGCGTCATTACCACGTTGAATTATTTTAATGAGTTTATGCGCGACTGGTAACAGCTAAGTAGAGTAATCATGAACGCCATTATATATACATTATCTTCAGTCGTGTGTGATTGTTGCACATATTGATCCATAAAACCGATAGTAAGCTTCAGATAATAGTGTGTGCTTTGTGCAGCTGGTGGTAAATTGGCATGTCTCCATATTGATTAATCAGTTAGTATGAATCATTTATACTAATCTGATACATGTTCTAGTATGCGGCCCGTGGGGGATATCTACTGTATATGAAGAATCTGGCAGTTACTGTCTGTCTGTATGTTTATTTGTGCTTTATAGGCAAGGAATATAGGGTTGGTGAGTCGTCAGGTATGGGGGCAACTTTACCCGGGGAGTAACATATGCTATTACCTGAGGCCTAGCAGGGATCTCGTGCATTGCCCGTGCCCTTTGCCAAGGATTCTAGGATGACGAACCCAGCTGGTATTGAGGTAACCCGACTTGGGTAGGGACAAAGGAAAGATTCCGTCGGCCTCCGAGAACTACAAGGGCTGACCCGCATTGCAAATGTCCATACCAAGGAGTCTAGGGTGAGGGACCCAGTTGGTATGGAGGTGATTCCACCCACATAGGGCCCAAGGCCTTTTTGCTCGCCCTGATAGAGCCTGTTCAGAAGCAAGCGGAACAAAACAAGCCCTTACTTGCTCAGCCTGCTACATAGGAGCAAGCCACGAGGAATAGGCCGGGTCCCATCGAGCTCCGAGGGCACCAATAGACAAATTAAACGAACCCTTGCATGCTCGGCTCACTACACAATTGCTAAGCATACACCATAGGCTGGGTCCCGTCAGCAACAGAGCTCGTTTTGAGGTGAGCATAGCTTCTGCTGGCTCCACATGCACTGTTCAGAGACAATACAAGCAGAGCGACTTGATCCCTGACTTAATCAGGTCACTACGCAGTCACTAGCCAAGTCCCCTCACCCTCCAAAGCCGTTTAGAGGAGAGTGGAACTGGGGCACCTTAGTCATAGGTCATTATCTTGCTTAAATCGAGTTTCATTTTATTCCAGTCATTGGTACTGTTCCTACAAGTTTACGATTACGACTGATACGAGCTGCCAAAATGACCTCTAAGGGCGAGGATAGCCATTTAGCACCATAAAATCCACTTGAAACTACTGCTCGCAGTAGGATTTGCTGGCGATAAGTGGCATAATAGCATGATGATAACACCCAGACGGCTCTAAAATATGCAGCACGAGAGAGAGAGAGAGAGGTTTTTTAATATGCAGAGAGAGAAAGAAAGGGTTTTTAATATGCAGGGAGAGAGAGAGAGAGAGATTTTTTTTCATTAATATGCAGAGAGAGAGAGAGAGAGAGTTTAATATGCAGGGAGAGAGAGAGAGTTTAATACGCAGGGAGAGAGAGAGAGAGAGAGAGAGGGGTGTTCGTTCAATACTCGGTGATGGAGTGAAATAAGTGAGGCCATTGCAGCACCTTCACAGTATAGAAATATGAAGCCCCTTTTCGCGGTTCCCGGTGTCGCGCCATATCCGTGACCTGCGAAACCTGTGAGTAAACGTTCCCCTTCTCTGTGTGATAGTGAACAATTAGGTCTGTCCGCGGGGGGGGGGGGGGGGGAGAGCGGTAAATATATAAAGAGTGAGAGAGAGAGAGAGAGGGCGAGCGTTGAGAAGAGGTGCCACATTGCCTACATATTGAGATTTATTAGGAGGGCACACAAAGAGAGAGAAAGAGAGATATATATTATTAACATACATTTACATAGATACACCTAGCCACACAGACCTTACGATCCAAACGAGGTGGTCAGGACTTAATTCTAGTAGAGATGGCATAATGAGAGAGAGAGAGAGAGATTGTGTGATAGAGAGAGAGAGAGACTGTGAGAGAGAGAGAGAGATAGAGCGTTAAGAAGAGGTGCCACATTGCTCACGTATTGACATTTATTAGGAGGGCAGAACTGTGCATATATTTTGGGCCGGGGAAGACGAGTGTGGCAGGGGGGAAGGAATTCATGGGGACAGAAGAGGGGGGCGGGGGTGGGGGGGGGGGGCAGGAGAGGGGGGGAAAGTGGCAGCTTGAAGTTGAAGAAAAGAAAGTTGAAGGGAGCATTTTAAATTGCCATGTATCTCATTTGACAGCTTATAGAAAAAAGTGGCAGAAGTTGAAGGAAAGACATTTGAGCAGCATAATATAAAAGGAACTAATTTGCCTGGATCTGGAGAAGTGGTAGAGCTTGGAAGGAAAATATGTTAAACATTAGTTTTAATTTGCCATATCTATTAACTAATTTCACTGGGTGATTAATATTGACGAATTTCAAAATGCAGTGTTAATGATTTTAGTAATTACAAAATATAGTGATTGAACTTCACTAAGATATTGTTCTCAAAATTAACACCCTGAGGATCACCAAATGCCTGTTTTATACATATATATATATATATATATATATATATATATATATATATATATATATATATATATATATATATATATATATATATATATATATATATGAATATGGTATTACTTATCCAATAGTTTTTATTAGGTTCTTTAAAAATGTCATATTCATATGCCTGCATTATTGCACATTCTTACCAAATTCCTCTCGTCTCCTGGGAAGCCTTGCCAGCAGACGTCCACATTCATTGTTTATACTGTTGTCTTTAAGGGAAGATGGGGCGTTTTTATGGTCCCCCTTTTTCCTCATATTTAGCCTCATTAGTTTTCAGATTTTAAGACGTTCGGCCCATTAGTTTGGCGATTTTAAGACTTTTCGCCCCATTTCTTTATCAATATTCAGACTGTTCGTGTCATTTAGGTGTCTATTTTTTCCTGGCGAGCGATAGCGAGCCTGTAGTTTTAAGCGAATTCGGCCTTCGGCCGGTACATTTTTCTATCGAAAAATTAAAAATATAATCATGAAGGGGGATTCAGAGAATTTTTTTTTAAGCTTGAGGAAGGTCTAGCGAGGAAACTAAATCATAAATGAATATATATATATATATATATATAGAGAGAGAGAGAGAGAGAGAGAGAGAGAGAGAGAGAGAGAGAGAGAGAGAGAGAGAGAGAGAGAGAGAGAGAGAGAGAGAGAGAGAGAGAGAGAGAGAGAGAGAGAGAGAGAGAGAGAGAGAGAGAGAGAGAGAGAGAGAGAGAGAGAGAATAATAACCACTGTCCCCTTAAAGAAAATGTGAATATAATGTAATGTTATGACTTTTTCACTAGGGCAAATTTTAATAGTATATACAGTATATATATTTATGGCTTCAAAATATCAGTAGTAAGTTTCCTGGAATAGATAGCTGTTTGACTGTAGAAATGTCCCAAGATTGATTTTTGTATTGTTGAAGGATGAGGGATAATCCTTTGGGAGTTCCGGACGGGTAGTAAGATGAAGAAATTGGGTTTTGGAAGCATTAAAGGTAACAAGGTTTTTCTGCCCCAATTGGAAATTAGGTTGAGAATACCGAAAGATACGCGTCACTTTTTCCTATTGTATTTTATAATCATTATTAGTACCTAATAATATTGCCTAGTTAATTGGTCATAAGTCAAATACCTCCCCCATTACTATCAGCCAGAACGGAATAACGCAGGCGAGGGCACATATTATATCTGACCCGTTAATTAAATTCCTGTGTAAGCTGCATATCAGGGAGAGGTGAGGACGGTAGGAAAGGCTGGGACATGAGGGAAGTGAGTCATTCTCCGGTCTGAGGGCAAGAGGACTCAATGGTCTTAAGAGGGAATGGTTGGATTATTTGGTCTATTATTTATATATACAGGGTGTTCCAGTAATGCTTTTCATAAATTATATGGTGGACTCATCAGACAAAAATAAGAATAAATTTCTCTATGAACATGAGGTTGAGTATTTATAATAACGGAGTTATTACACGATTTAAGTTAACGATAGATACAATGCCATTCAGTCCAAGGGGTAATGTTGCCATTTTAGTGGATTATATCCATTTGGCCTTCGCTATCGCTTGCTAGCCTCAAGATAGTGAGCAGTAGCGATCTGACTTTTCGGTAGAAAAATATGTCCGGCTTCGCCGGATTTGAGCGGTAGCGAGCTGATGTTTTCGGTAGAAAAATCAAATCAGGCGAAGCCGGACATATTTTTCTACCGAACAGTCAGATCGCTACTGCTCACTATCTTGAGGCTAGCAAGCGATAGCGAAGGCCAAATGGATATAATCCACTAAAATGGCAACATTACCCCTTGGACTGAATGACATTGTATCTATCGTTAACTTAAATCGTGTAATAACTCCGTTATTATAAATACTCAACCTCATGTTCATAGAGTAATGTATTCTTATTTTTGTCTGATGAGTCCACCATATAATTTATGAAAAGCATTACTGGAACACCCTGTATATATATATATATATATATATATATATATATATTTATTTTTAGTTTCCTCGCTAGACCTCCATTAATTAAACAAATTACAGGCTCGCTATTGCTCGCCGGGAAAAAAATCGACACATAAATGCCACGAAAGGTCCTAATATTGACAAAGCAATTGGGTGAAAGGTCTTATAATCGCCAAATTAATGAAAAGAACGTCTTAAAACTCAACACACACACACACACACACACACACACTCACACTCACCCACACACACACATCAGGGACTCGATCAACAGCACCTCAAATTACACCCACCCGCCTTTCAAAAATAGCTTAGCTCGTAAATTACCACACAAGGATTACAGAGGGAAGCCAAAACACGGATGTCATTAGTGACTCCCAAAATACATTAAGGAGGGTAGGGTTTATTACAGAGGGAAGCCAACACACGGATGTCATTAGTGAGTCCCAAAATACAACAATACAGTAGGTTTATTCATTGGTTGATTTATTATATTTGTATTTATTTATATTTTTATATTTTTTGTGTTTATTGTTTCCTCCCTAGACCTCCATCAAGCTTCAAAAAACATCCCCAAGATCCCCTTTCTAGATAAATGTGTACATTTTTCGGTAGAAAAATGTCTCGGCCTTCCCAGTTTTTTAATCCAATGCGAAGAAAGCCTTAAAATATTACAAAAAGAAACTCGCTCATCGAAAATTGCCGGGAAAATTGTTCCTGAGACACTGGCTTAACCAGAAATAAAAAGGGTCCTTATCAGTTATAGAAAAAATAACAGTAGAAAAAAAAACATATTTGCTGGTAAAATGTCTCACTACAGGGGGAGGGGAGGGGGGGAGGGGGGGAATTTTGGAAAGTGAGAGAAAAAACAAAAAGATTAACCCCTTCTATACCGGCGACATCCTTTGGACTTTATTCTGGCTATTATTAGGCGATTTTATTCAGGTTACTAAAGGCTTCCAGCAATAAACAGGAATTATCTCATTCAACCCTTCTTAAACTTCATCAATATAACAAGAATAATATGAATCAGACGTCACCGGTACATAAGGGGTTAAGCACATAAACAAATCAAATACAAACAAGGGGGAGCCGTTGCAAAAGGCTATATTATCCCCAACCAAAAACCGGACCGAACCGCTATGACCGTAAACCCAGAACACGGAGGATTTCCAAGTAAACCTTGTACAAATATTTACACCCGCCCGGGACTGTGTTACCCGCGGCCCATATCAGGAGCACTAGCACCAGTCATCTGCCTGGGTTTACTGTAGGGAGCACACCTCTCTTTTTTTGTTTTGCTTTTTTTTCTCTCCCTCTCTCTTTGGCTTGTATCCATTCGGCCCCATTCAGCCTACTGTTTTAAGACGTTTACCCCCATTCAGGTGTCAATATTTTCCTGGCGAGCGGTAGCGAGCCAGCATATATATATTATTATTTTGACATCAGGCTAAATTTGTACATTTTTCGATAGAAAAATGTCTCCGGCGAAGCCGGATTTCTCCATACAATGCTGGCTCGATAGCGCTCGCCAGGAAGAAATCGACACCTGGATGGGGATAAACGTCTTAAACCAGTTGGCTGAATGGGGCCGAATGGATACAAGCCAGACAAACAGAGAAAAGGAGAGCAGGTGACCCCCCTTAAGGAGGCGTATTTTCTGGACCCCCTTCTCCCTCATGTTTAGGCCCACAAGCTATGATGAGATTTTAAGATATTCGCCGCATTAGTTTGGCAATTGTAAGACCTTTCGCCTCATTTATGTGTTCATTTTAGACCTTTCGTCCCATTTAGAGTAGGTGTCGATGTTGTATTGTAGGAGAAATCGACCTTTGGCCGGGACATTTCTCTACCATATAATGTACACATTTTCTGGAAGGGGGATCTTGGCGTCTTCTGTTTAAGCTTGTTGGAGGTCTAGGGAGGAAACTGAGAAAACTATAATAAATAAGTAAATAAATAATTATATATATATATATATATATATATATATATATATATATATATATATATATATATATGTTAGTATAGCCAGGTAATAGATTCTCTTTTAAACAGACGAGGTTAAAGGCAATAGCAGTTTCAGCATTCAGGATTTTATTGTTATAGCTTTCAATAGTTCTAACAATTTTCCTCTGGGGTTCAGAGATGAGGTACAACAGGTTAGCAAAATTCATGGTGGATCCAACGTTTCACAAGTAAACATCTTGCATCTTCAGGGAAGGAGAGGTAATGATTAGAATTCTAATGGCGAACAGTCAAGGCGAAGCAGAAGAAATATACACAACTTAATTTTTGGCGACGCTAATGTTCGTGTTTTGGATAGGAGACATACTTGCGACACGGGTTTTGACAAGTCTAGTTTACATATCTTAGGATTCAAGTACTTTATGTATCTAAATTAAAAGTTTCAAGATCCAATACCCATTTTTTTCTTCTGATGAGACATACATTATTTATTTATTTATTTATTTATTTATTTATCTTATTATGTTTGTTTTTCATTACATGTTTTCCTTTATCAAAACAGTGTATACAGTATAATGTACTGTACCTATGAAGATAGGACATGAGTTTTCGTTTTTAATTTGTTTTAATTATTTTCTTCTAGTATATATCTCTTCCTTATACCCTTACGAAGGTAGGACATTGATTTATTATTTTGCATTTCATATTATATTTGTTTTTCTAGTGTTTAGCTTTCCCTCTATCTATCAGAAGCAGTAAATCTTATGAAGAAAGGACATGATTATTGTTTTTGCATTTCTTATGTTTTTTTCAGTTTGTCTTCCTTTTCCTAAATACAAAAAAAAAGCAGCAAATAAAAAAAACTTATGAAAATAGAACACGGTTTTTGCCCAAGACTGTAAGGTTCTCAGCTCAAGTCACTCTCTCAGCGACCCAGGTTTGCATACTTTATGGAGTTACCGGGGGGGGATGCCATATTGAAAAGTCAGTCTTCTCCCAGATTTTCCAGACCACAAACATTTTTATATATTTTTCCTGGTATTTTTGTTTTCCTTGTCGCTCAAGTTGTGGCAATAATATTTGTTTGTATAACCTCGAAAGTATTGGTTTCTCGAAGTTTTAAAAGGGCCTTGACTTTGAGAAATGGCCTTTGTTGGGCCTTTTTAACCCACGATTTACCGGTAACACCCTTTTCTCTATAGCCTGGCAACTATTAGGCGATTTTACTCCGCTTAGGAAGGGCGTCTACCCATTAAGGGGAGGTATTTAGTTTGTTCCCTACTTGTTCATCAAGCTTAAAATTACACCCCCTAGACCCCCTTTCAAAATAAATTTGTACATTTTTCGGTAGAAAAATTTCCCGGCCGAAGGCCGGTTCCTCTTAAATTACAGGCTCGCTATCGCTCGCCAGGAAAAAATCGACACCTAAATGGCACGAAAGGTCTTAAAAGTGACATAAATGGGGTAAAAGTTCTTAAAATCGCCAAACTAATGGGGCGAACATCTTTAAATCTCAAAAGCAATGGGGCTAAACATGAGGGAGAAAGGGGTCAAGAAAAAAAATCCCTCAAGTGGAATTCTCCCCTTAAAAGGCTACATACTATCTCAATCCATCCTTTTTTGCTTCCATACATCCTTCCTACGCTTCATGTAATCGTCTAAATTTAGTTGAAATCAAATAAAAAAGACGTCACCGATAGTGAAGGGGTTAATAACCGTGCCCAGTTAATAGCGGTAAAGCAGCTAAATTGTTAACACTGCACATCTAAACTATCCGCTAAAGAAGTAAATACCTCTCATATCTAGCAGAAAAGGAGCTAAATTGGCAACACTGCATGCTAATCTAGAATATCCGCTAGACTGAAGTAAATACCTCTCAGATCTAGCAGAAAAGGAGCTAAATTGGCAACACTGCATGTTAATCTAGAATATCCGCTAGACTGAAGTAAATAACTCTCAAATCTAGCAGTAAAGGAGCTAAACTGTCAACGCTGCACGCTAATCTAGAATATCCGCTAGACTGCACTAAATACCACTCAGATCTAGCAATAAAGCAGCTACATTGGCGTCACTGCACGTCTCCCCAGCCAGGAAATTAGCTCTCTTCATCACGCCTCGGAAAACACACGCCGTTTCATCTCGGAATTAATACATGTCCTTTCCATTCCGCGTCGTTTGTACTGGAGATTGCGCTATGATTCCTGCATTTCAAAGACAGTGTATATTAATTATTTCAAAGACAGTGTATATTAATTATTTCAAGACAGTGTATATTAATGATTTCAAAGACAGTGTATATTAATTATTTCAAAGACAGTGTATATTAATTATTTCAAAGACAGTGTATATTAATTATTTCAAAGACAGTGTATATTAATTATTTCAAAGACAGTGTATATTAATTATTTCAAAGACAGTGTATATTAATTATTTCAAAGACAGTGTATATTAATTATTTCAAAGACAGTGTATATTAATTATTTCAAAGACAGTGTATATTAATTATTTCAAAGACAGTGTATATTAATTATTTGCTTATTTTGTATTATTATTTTTATATTTTGTGTTTGCTCCCTAGACTTCCATCAAGCTAAACAAAAAAGTCCCCCCTAGACGCCCCTCCGAGATGAATTTGTGAATATTTCCTGATAAATAGAAATCCTAATTTCATCCTCATAATTTCTGCAAACCATCCTAATAACCCCTGCACATAATCCTAAGCCCTAACAATCCTAAATAACCCTGCAAACAATATCCTAAATCCCACGAAGCCATCCTCATAACCTCTGCAAACAATTATAAATAACCCCTGCAAATAATCCTAATAACCCCTGCAAATAATCCTAAGTCCCAATAATCTTAAATAACCCTGCAAAAACCATCGTAATACCCTTGCAACTAATCCCCTATAGTCCCAGCAAGTAATCCTAAAACAAAACTGCAAATAATTCTATAACATTTGCATACACTCCTATAAAATCCTAAAATCCTAAAATCCCTGCACCGTTAATAAACTGGTGATAATCCTAAATCCTGGCAGATAATCCTACTACAAACTATTCTAACCCTTACAGTACCGGCGACGTTGTTTTGTTTGTATATTAGCTTCATTTAGACGATTTTATAAAACATAGAAAGGATATTGGGTAGCTAAGAGGATTAATTGAGATAGTCTGTAATCTTTTAAAGGGTAGACAAACTTCCTAAGCTGAATTAAACCGTCTTATAGTTGCCAGAATATACTGTAAGCCATCCTAAAACCCCTGAAAATAATGATAAAACCCCTGTAAACAATCCTACAACCCCTACAAACCATCCTATGGCCCCTGTAAACAATCCTAAACCCCCTGCAAATAATCCTAAGCCCCAGCAAATAATTCTAAGCTCTAACAATACTAAATAACCCTGCAAACAATCTCCTAAACTCCAAGAAGCCATCCTAATAACCCCTGCAAACAATCCTATAACCCCTGTAAACCATCGTAAAGCCCCTGCAAACCATCTTATAACCCCTGCAAACCATCCTATAACCCCTGCAAACCATCCTATAACCCCTGCAAACAATCCTATAACCCCTGCAAACCATCGTAAAACCCCTGAAAACAATCCTAAGCCCCTGAAAACAATCCTACAACCTCTATGCAAACCGGCCCTCACAAATTATTCATCTCCATTACACATTCACCTACACTTCCGCTCTCACCGGCAAATCCCCTTTACCGCTTATACACAGTTTCATAGTTCAAGCCGCACTCGTCGGCCCACCAGTTTGCAACACTATGGTCTATTATTGGTGGTGGTGTAATGGTTTAGGTGCTTATGTTCTGGGTTTGGTGTCCCGAGTTCGAATCCCGGGAGGACCATATGCTTTCATTAGTTTATTCAAGTACATTGGGGTTTGTAATTGATGATTAATGTTAAGAACGTGGGGTTACTTCTATATTTTTTTTCTTCTTTCCAGCTGATGATAAATGGCTATATCTTCATCTTAATTAATTGGCTGTTACGAAGTTTTTGTAGCGAAGTATGTAGCTGATTATGAAAACTTGGCTATATAGATGATGCAGAGACACAGTAGTTTCATAATTTGTTTTCATTAAGTATCGAAATATCAGTCGCTAAAGGCTTCAGTTCGCCATCAGCTGGAAACAAACCGACACTAGTAGCATGCCACGAGAGCCCTTGTAAAACTATGAAATGTTGGAGTCTGCCGCTACACAAACATCACCCCCCCCCCCCCCCCCCCCCCCCCCCCCCACCCCCAGCACATCACCCAGGATTTGCCCAGGCAAATCCTTGATTTAGGTCGAATTTTGACTTGTCAATATTATTACATATTTGGATTCGTCTCGCCGTTGCGGTTTCAATGGTATAATAATTTTTTTAATTTTGACCAATTGTTGTTGTTGTTCCCCAAGCTGCCTGGCCGAACAGCCCCAAGGCCCCGAGCAAGGCCAATGCCATAACCGAGCGCCCCCACAGAACTCTCCCTGCCGACCACAATAAAGCCTGGGTGACCAAAGCCACTCCATGGCGGGGAGCTGAGGAGGGTGCGGAAACGCCCGGGAAACCAAAGACCCACCCAGGGCCCTGTGCCCCTCAGCAATTACGAAGAGAAAGTTGAGGGGCAAAGGAAAAATGTGACGCTTTGGCTTCCAGTCTTGGTAGATTGGGAGGTCAATCCACGGAAGAGACGCCGTCACTTGAGATCTAGAAAATATATAAGTAAAAGGAACAGTCAGAGTAAGCTATGGGTATGGCAGAGATCGTACTCTGATAGACCAGCCCATCACCAATAGACCAGCCCATCACCCATCAGCCCATCAATTGTTAGGCCCAATAGGCCTATTTTAAAATTTAAAAAATCCATAGACGAGTTATTTATGTACGGATTTTGTTTAAATTTATACCATAAGTACACTTTGGCAAGCTGAATCGAATGGCGCAAACATAATTAAAATCGGACCATTAGTTTAGGATTTAGATTTTGAGTGGCCTTCCTGGAGGGCCCAGGGGACCGTTTTTTAGACTTTAAAAGTCCTCTGCAGCCCAAACTATAAGTCCTAGAGAATTCTAACTGGTGCCATTCGTTTTTTCTCGCCGATCTGCTTCTAGACATGGTCGTAGATTTCATTTTCGCCCAGCCATTCGCCCAGAATCGAAAATATTTTTTCCGAAAAACCTTGGGTCGCTGTTGAGTTTCCGGTTAGATTAGTTTCCAGTGCTACAGTTAGATTTCACAGTCCGCGCTCACATCCACCTGCATCAGTATAATGTATACTAAAAGTACAATCCAGACCAGACCAGATGGCTGGAGTAAAATAGGAAAGAAGAGTAATTGGACAGAGGAAGAACAAGCTGAGAAGTGAGAAGTACAGTAGAAGACTAAACATTCTCGGGCTCAAATCGCCTGCACAAGTAGTTTTTATACTGCTTGAACCGCAAACATGGAACGTAAGATTGAGTCAACTCAGTTCTTAACCCCTTGAGGGTTATGACGCATTATGAGAGTGTATTATGGCTATCGTTAGACTTCAAATTTTATACAGCTTAGGAAGGATCTGTGGGTAACAAAGGGGTGATGACTATCTTAATCAATCCTCTGACTTTAATGCCCTTCCTAATCTGAATCAAATTGTCAAATAATACGTGGAATAAACTGTTAAAATTAGTCATAATTCTCAATGGGTTAGCTTCAAGAAAATGTTTTAACAATATTGCATCATCAGAACAGAATTAGGCAATTAAATTTATACCACTTATGACTGCAGTCGGTTGTTGTGTGAGCGAAGAGTTCAGCTTTATCAGAGAAAGAAGTGACAGTTGGAGTGGAAACGAGGATGGAAAGAAGAGGAAGAAAAACTGTTGGGGACGTTTTTTGGCTAGATGCCAGAAAGCTTGGGAAGAGTATAGTGCTTGTGTGGTGTAGTGTTAAGAAGAGAGAGTGTTTGTGAGAGCTAGCTGTATTACTCTCTATATTGGTGATTCTCAAAGAAAATCCGTTAGAGAGGCCAAGCAAATGAAACAAGACTTCCAGAGACTTCTCAATACATACCTATAGTCTCTCCTGGGTATTTCCCTGTTTGATTGGTACCCACAATCTCCCCATTGGGAAATGCGTAGTTATATGCTTAGTTATACGAATAAAATATATGTTAAAGTTCAATAAAAAAAAAAAAAAAAAAAAAAAAAATATATATATATATATATATATATATATATATATATATATATATATACTGGTATATATATATATATATATATATATATATATATATATAATATATATATATATATATATATATATATAGAGTATATATCACAAATACACGTGAGCCACTAAATGTTTCTAATCTCCGTGGTGTAGTTGATTAAAGCGTCGGCTATCGTCCTGATAGTCGACGGTTCGATCCCCACTGAGAGATTAGAAACATATATATACAGTATATATATATATATATATAGATAGATAGATAGATAGATATAAATATATATATATATATATATATATATATATATATATATATATATATATATATATATATATATACTGTAGGCTGTTCCATTAATTTCAGTACGGACAGCGGATTAAACTATTGTGAAATCGGCTTAGCTGTTCTGAGTGCATATACAGTCACGACCAAGAGTTGCCTCCCTGCCTTCATAAGTACAAGTTTGGTGGCTTAAGACTTTATTTACCCTTTTAGATGAACAATCGTGAACAGTAATAACTACACACACACATTAAAACCAGTATCGAACACAAGCGATACAATACAATACCGGTACTTCACTACAATATATTCCAAGCGTTCCATAACTTATTTGTAACCCTTTGTGTACCAGCGGCGTGTGTTATATTTTATACTAGCTATATTTAGATGATATTATGAAGTTTAGGAAGGATCTGTGGTAGTTAAAAGGGTTAGTTGAGATAGTGTTGATGCCTTATTGCTAGAGGTCCTTCGTAAGCTAAATAATATCGTCTAATACTTGCCAAAATATGATACAAATTACGTCATGGTCCTGAAGGGGTTAAAGGTTCAAATAAATAAATGGGTGAACATTTATTAGTACTCACGACTGTACACCTAAGTTAAGGGGAGGTTTCCACTTGAGGGATTTTTTTTCGAACTTCCTTCTACCTCATGTTTAGCCCCATTGATTTTCAGATTTTAAGACGTTCGCCCCATTAGTTTGACGATTTTAAGAACTTTCGCCCCATTTATGTCACTTTTAAGACCTTTCATGCCATTTGGGTGTCGATTTTTTCCTGGCGAGCGATAGCGAGCCTGTAATTTAAGAGGAACCGGCCTTCGGCCGGGAAATTTTTCTACCGAAAAATGTACAAATTTAGCTTGAAAGAGGATCATAGGGGGTGTAATTTCAAGCTTGATGGAAGTCTAGGAAACGCACTAAAAACCTCCCCTTAAAACGATTTATGATGTCGTGAATGCAAAAATTGAAAATATAATAGCATAATCTGGTTAGGCCTCGGTTGTTTCTAATGTACCGTACCGTACCCTATTGATATTGCTTTATAATTTAGCCTTTAGATATTACTCTATAGTTTACCCTTTGAATGTATGTGTTTCTGTGTTTTATATATAAGGGGGTACTGCTTGTTTGTTGGTCTATATATGTATATATCATATTATATTTATTTAGTTTCCTCGCTAGACCTCCATCAAGCTTAAAAAAACACTCCCTCGACCCCCCTTTAAGATAAATTTTACATTTTTCGATAGAAAAATTTCCCGGCCGAAGGCCGGTTCCTCTTAAAATTACAGGCTCGCTATCGCTCGCCTGGAAAAAATTGACACCTAAATGGCACGAAAGGTCTTGAAATTTACAACGAAATGGGGCAAAAGGTATTAAAATCGCCAAACTAATGGAAGGAACGTCTTAAAATCTTAATCACGAGGGAGAAGGAGGTCCATAAAAAGCGAGTAGTACCCCCTTAAGCGATATCTCCTTAACCGCTTGAGGTCTATGACGCGTTATGGCAGTTTTTTCTGGCTATTTGCAGACGATTTTATTCGGTTTAGGATAGGTAGAGTTCACCGCACATATTCTATTTCGTTGGGGTCGTGAATTGGCTGGGCTGTACCTACTTCCCCAACCCCCCTCCCTCGCTCCACCTGTAACTGTACATGGGAGTCAGAGGGTTAACTGTACATGGGAGTCAGATGGTTAACTTTACATGGGAGTCAGAGGGTTAATTGTACATGGGAGTCAGAGGGTTAACTGTACATGGGAGTCAGAGGGTTAACTTTACATGGGAGTCAGAGGGTTAACTGTACATGGGAGTGAGAGGGTTAACTGTACATGGGAGTCAGAGGGTTAACTGTACATGGGAGTCAGAGGGTTAACTGTACATGGGAGTCAGAGGGTTAACTGTACATGGGAGTCAAAGGGTTAACTGTACATGGGAGTCAGAGGGTTAACTGTACATGGGAGTCAGAGGGTTAACTGTACATGGGAGTCAGAGGGTTAATTGTACATGGGAGTCAGAGGGTTAACTGTACATGGGAGTCAGATGGTTAACTTTACATGGGAGTCAGAGGGTTAATTGTACATGGGAGTCAGAGGGTTAACTGTACATGGGAGTCAGATGGTTAACTTTACATGGGAGTCAGAGGGTTAACTGTACATGGGAGTCAAAGGGTTAACTGTACATGGGAGTCAGAGGGTTAATTGTACATGGGAGTCAGAGGGTTAACTGTACATGGGAGTCAAAGGGTTAACTGTACATGGGAGTCAGAGGGTTAATTGTACATGGGAGTCAGAGGGTTAACTGTACATGGGAGTCAAAGGGTTAACTGTACATGGGAGTCAGAGGGTTAACTGTACATGGGAGTCAGAGGGTTAACTGTACATGGGAGTCAAAGGGTTAACTGTACATGGGAGTCAGAGGGTTAACTGTACATGGGAGTCAGAGGGTTAACTGTACATGGGAGTCAGAGGGTTAACTGTACATGGGAGTCAAAGGGTTAACTGTACATGGGAGTCAGAGGGTTAATTGTACATGGGAGTCAGAGGGTTAACTGTACATGGGAGTCAGAGGGTTAACTGTACATGGGAGTCAGAGGGTTAACTGTACATGGGAGTCAGAGGGTTAATTGTACATGGGAGTCAGAGGGTTAACTGTACATGGGAGTCAGAGGGTTAACTGTACATGGGAGTCAGAGGGTTAATTGTACATGGGAGTCAGAGGGTTAACTGTACATGGGAGTCAGAGGGTTAACTGTACATGGGAGTCAGAGGGTTAATTGTACATGGGAGTCAGAGGGTTAACTGTACATGGGAGTCAGAGGGTTAACTGTACATGGGAGTCAGAGGGTTAACTGTACATGGGAGTCAGAGGGTTAATTGTGATGCCGACAGATGCTTCCTAAGTTGCATAACATTGTCCAATGATATCCAGAATAAGAGGTCAAAATGCACCATAATCCTCAAGGGGTTAAGGTTGTGGATGAACTATTGACACCAGCTGTACATCATCAATATGGATGTGGGCACTCTAGGTGGATGTACACTCTGATGCCATAGTCTCTAACCCACTCATAAGGATTCGTGGACCCCCTATGTTTTGCTATATGCAAATTAACTATCCAGATTGATTTTTGGGTAGAACTTACTTTTCAATAATTGGTATATATGGTTTGGGAGTTTATTTATAGAAAATTATATAAAGTCCACGAATTTGTATGAGTGGGCTGGAGAGTATGGCATCCGAATGTAATCAGGAGAGCTGTGCCGATTTCACAAGGGAACTCGATCCTCAGTCTCTACCAAGTAATATTTTTTCTCGATCAGCAGCATTTTCTGGACACATTTCCTTGTACTTTAAAGGGGAGATCGTCGGTTTTTCTGGACCCCCTTCTCCTTCATATTCAGTCCCATTAGTTTTGAAATATTAAGACTTTCGCCCCATTAGTTTGTCGATTTTAAAACCTTACGTCCCATTTCTTTATCGATATCAAGACCTTTCGTGCCATGAAGGTGTCGATTTTTTTCCTGGTGAGCGATAACGAGCCTACAATTTTAAGAGGAACTGGCCTTCGGCGGGGACATTTTTCTATAGACAAATTTACAAATTTATCTTGAAGGGAGGTTTAGGGGTGTTTTTATTTAAAGCTTGCTAGAGGTCTAGGGAGAAAATTAAAACAAAATATAGAAGTAAATCACACCCACCTAAACACTGATAGGACACAATAGGGCGTCATAAATTCCCATCAGGGTTCGAGGTGAAAAACACGTGTCACGAAAATGAAATATGATTGGAGGAGGAGCATCAAAATCACACCGAAACACGGATATGTCATACAGTACGTCTTCCTCATATTGTGTCTCCGTACGTCTTCCTCCGTACGTCTTCCTCATATTGTGTCTCCGTACGTCTTCCTCCGTACGTCTTCCTCATATTGTGTCTCCGTACGTCTTCCTCAGTACGTCTTCCTCCGTACGTCTTCCTCATAATATTATTGTGTCTCCGTACGTCTTCCTCCGTACGTCTTCCTCATATTGTGTCTCCGTACGTCTTCCTCAGTACGTCTTCCTCCGTACGTCTTCCTCATATTGTGTCTCCGTAAGGCATCGGGGCAACTAATACACAATGAACGTGGAATAGGAAAGGAAAATAAAAACAGTAGAAATTCGAAAGAAAACAAATCTAAGAAATTTTACAGAGAATGGATGCAAGGAAAAAGGAAAATGAAGCAAAGGAAAAGAAAGGAAAAAGGGAAAATTGAATTAAAAAATGCAGCAAGGAAACACAATGGAAAAGGGGAAAAATATAAAACATGAAGCAAGGGAAAAAACAGGAAAAGAGGAAATATTAAAAAGATGCATCAAAAGAAAAGAAAGGAAATATTAACACGAAAAAGAAGAAAGGGAATGCAGAGAAAAATTATGAACGAAAACACGAGAAACAAGAAGCAAAGGAAAAGTGAAAATATATATATATATATATATATATATATATATATATATATATATATATATATATATATATATATATACTGTATACACGTCCAACATAAAACACGAGAAACAAGAAATAAGGGAAAATAATATAACATTAATTTACGCGTCCAACGATAACGAGAAACAAGAAATAAAGGAAAAATGAACATCTAGTTATACCCGTCCCCATCCCCCCCCCCCCCCCACCTGTCCCAAGGCTGCGTGATACACTCTGACAATAACACAATTTGTACCGAGCCGAGCCATGATTTGTGTCCCTTAGGCGCCGGGCAGGATGGAGAGTCTTAACACAACACAAAACAGACACAACACGACACAGAACGAGCTCGCAACACAACACACTACACCGCAATAACCAGACAACTTACATAAACACCACAAACTACACCACACAAAGAAAATAACATACATGCACAGCACAATACAACATACACAACACACACACAGTGCGACACGTACCCACACAGAGCAACACACACACATTCACATAATGAACACATACACAACACAAACGCACATAAAACACCGACGGAAGGCGAGCAAAATCACAACACAAACCCAACACACAACACAACAACACACAACACACAACACAAAACAACAATAACACAAGCTGGGACTGAGACTGGGTATGATTTATGTTCCAGAGACGACAGGAAGGCAGGCAGGAGGCGAGTCAGATCAAACAACACAACACAACACACACTGGATGATTGCCCATTTTCCCCAGACCAACACCGACCCCTATGACAGATACACTCCTTATTTACAGAACAAGGTTTTATTTGATTTTGTGTGTTGGTTTTGGTTTGGTTTGGATGTGTTTTGAGGCTGCTATTGCCTGGAGTTTTGGTTTTGGTATGATTCTATTCTTGGGCTGCTTCTAGTTTGAGTTTTGGATATGGTTTGGTATTATGTTGGGCTGCATTTGGTTTGGTATTATGTTGGGCTGCATTTGGTTTGGTATTATGTTGGGCTGCATTTGGTTTTGATTTTGGTTTGTTCATATTTTCAGGCTGCTTTTGGTTTGAGTTTGAGTTTTGGCTTGGTTTGGTATTTTTTCGGGCTGCTTTTGCTTTGGGTTTAGGTTTGGTTTGATTGGCTGCCTTTGGTTTTGATTTGGTTTTAGTTTGGTTAATTTCTGGGGCTGTTTTTGGTTTTGAGTTTTGGTTTTGTTTTGGTTTGGTTTTTGCTTTATGTGTGTTTCTTTTTTTGGTTCGGATTTTTTGTCGGAAAATCTTACTTTTAGGTGCAATCGTGATTCTAGCAACTTTAATTATTAATATTTTTGTTTTTTTGTTTTTAATTCTTGAGATACAGTGGATTTATATAGCCAGGACCGTGGGAAATTAGTATTTACCCAATATCCAACAATCCCAAAACATCTATCTATCTATCTATCTATATGCTCAGGCCCAATCCCCCCCAAAACATGCCCTCCACTATACCTGGTGCCAGCTAGTTCGGCAATAATTCTGATCCATGTCTTCTTTATATCTCAGAAACGGCTATAGCCAACAGACTGTAATTTCACACATCTATTTACTGGTCTACCCTTACAAAATATTATATATTCATATTTTTTTCACCAACCAACTTCACTTCTAAACTCAATTAATGAAATCAACAAATACATGTGGCACTCCAAGGACTCGAACCTAGGATACTCACACCGAAATACCAGTTCGATTTTCTTCATTATTTTTAAGCTATAAGATGTTAAGGAGTCAGGATTTGTGCCAGTTTAGCTGATACGGGGTTTAGTAGGGAGGATATGAAGATCAAGGAGAATGTGGGGTTGAAGACGATAGTAAAGCAATAATAAGCACCAGGGACCCAAATCAGAATGTGGGGTTGAAGACGATAGTAAAGCAATAATAAGCATCAGGGACCCAAATCAGAATGTGGGGTTGAAGACGATAGTAAAGCAATAATAAGCACCAGGGACCCAAATCAGAATCGATATATTTTCCAAGCAAGTGCTAGTAAATTCACTTACTACTTCCAAAAATAAATATCCAACTAAATACAAAAAAATTGCAGTAAATATAATATATAAATCATAATTAATAAATGAAATACAAGTCAAGGTGATATTACTTCCTACTACTCAGGAGATTACGGAAATATTACATTTCTGTGGGAAGGGCTTTGAAGTTCACGGCAGGAGTGGGGCTAATTTAAGCTCCCATAAACTAATATATCTGGCAAAAAAATAACATGCCTAAAACATCGTGACCAAAATCAAGGGACGTTCGAGTTAAAATGCCTGGACACACGGAGTTTGAAGCAATTTAAGTCATAGGAAGAAAAAAAGACTGATTCTGGGAGAGAGTTCCAGAGCTCAGCAGTTGAATAGAAGAAAGTCTGATAATAGCGTTTCACTCTTGGGTTGGAGAGTTGCACAGAGTAGGGGTGGGATTGTGTTGCAAGACAGGTACCACGTACCCTACGTAGAGGACGTGGTATACATTGGGAAAACGTGTGTGTGTGTGTGTGTGTGTATGTGTGTTGGGGATGGGGGGAAGGTAAATGAGTGCGTGCGTATAAGGGAAGATAACAAATTGTTTGCTTGAAGTTGAATTGAACCCAAAGGCCTCTAAAATAGTTCCAAATGCATTCAATAATTTCTGCTTTTGAATATTAATGATACTTGTTGTAATTTACCTATTTATATTGTTTATAAATGTGTATGTCTGAACTGGAGGTGTTATGATATGTGAGCATATAATAATTGGAAAATATTTATTTTTTTACCACGATTTTTCCCAGTGGATGCGGGGACAAGACGGAATTTATGGTGATAAGATTTGTTTGGGGTGGGTGAGCGACGTCTGCCGCAGGTCCATCAGTAGAGAGATGTATGTATGTATGTATAATACTCGGCCACCACCCAAAAAATAAATAAAAAATAAGATAATAAAATCAAATAAAATCAAATAAATATAGGAAAAGTGGGGATTGGGCCTGAGTAAATTGATAGATAGATAGATATACTCATGCACATACCCCATAGCTCGGAGTGGCCGACTTGAGACAAAGCCCGAACAGAAACAATTAAAGTTCCTATTCGTAGGATTCGGGACCACTTTCACGCTCCCTCGCCCCTTTCTCTGTCTCGTCTTGTAGGTGAATTTTACAAGAGGAGGAGGATTCCTAGCCACCTGCCCCCGAAGTAGGAAAAGTAGTACAGGAAAACAGACAGACAGAAACGGCTAAGGTTGAGTAGAGGATGCCAAACCTCACTCTGGACAAGACCAGCCCTCACCCAAAATACGTTAATTTTTTACAGTTATTCCTGTTATGGATAAGGATAATTGTTCAAGCTGATTGAAGAAGTGCTATAAATATGTTTACATATTTTCTCCGTTGTCAAAGTTTAATGTAGATTATGTGGTCTTCTGGGTATGCGTGTCTGTCTGTATGATTGCGATATGAATTATGTCCTATCGAATATCAAAGAATACATTTTGTCAATATTTGGCTAAGGCGAACAAATGACCAACATTAACCATGTTGCTTAGCCAAATATAGCAGGCATTGTCACTATTGTTATGCTTCAAAATCATATAAATTTTTATACTAATAACACTTATTTTTTCACCATTATTATAATATACATGAATATGCCCATCACTACCATCATCATTGTTCACCATGCTCATGTTTTTGACGTTCATATGCTCAAAAGCAGGGATGGTGATATTCTCTGTGGAAAAGCGTATGTAGGCTATGTATGTATGTATGTATGTATGATGTATATATGTATATATGTATGTATGATGTATATATGTATGTATGTATGTATGTATGTATGTATGTGGAAAAGAGAAACAAAAATATAAAAGTGTTTACCAATACTCCGGTTTCACATTGACAAGGATTTGGACCCCATTTTCTGATTTAAGTCGTTCATGCTCTAAGGCGGGGAGCAAAGAGGGGGGATTCTGGGGGAGTGTTTCTCTCTCTCGCTCTCTCTCTCTCTCTCTCTCTCTCTCTCTCTCTCTCTCTCTCTCTCTCTCTCTCTCTCTCTCTCTCTCTCTCTCTCTCTCATACTCTCTCTCTCATACTCTCTCTCTCTCTCTCTCTCTCTCTCTCTCTCTCTCTCTCTCTCTCTCTGAAGGTGTGCATGCCTTTTCTTTCCATTTCTAACTATACTATAAATTCCTTCAGGCGATTTCCAAGCCCTGCAAGGTTGTTCACTTCTAACTATTTTCATGTACGGCATATTGCCGGAGGGAGCGGAGGGTGGGGAGAGAGCCTTCATCTTTGCTATCCTTTCCTTCCACTTTCTCTTAGGGTTGCTATCTCTATTAGGATTAAGTCCTGGTCACCTCGTAGGGATCGTAAGATCTGTGTGGCCAGTGTATCTATGTAAATCTATGTAAATCTCTCTCTCTCTCTCTGTCTCTGTCTCTGTCTCTGTCTCTCTTTCTCTTTCTCTTTCTCTCTCTCTCTCTCTCTCTGTGCACATTTTAATTAAGACAACTAGGGCACATCATTCAAATCTATGTATCCCCAACTCATGCCAGTGTTTGCGGTACTATCAAAAAGGTTTTATGATGTACAACTAATAATTTCTCATCCATTGAGCTCATTTCGGCATCTCATAGCGGCAGTATTCTTAACTCGTTCAGTACCGGTGCCGTCCTTTTAACTTTATTCTGGCTACTATCAGACGATTATATTCATATTTAAAAGGGCCTCCAGCACTTAAAAGGCTTAGAATTATCACACTTGACCCTTTAGACTATCACAGATCCTTCTTAAACTGCACAAAACCCTCTATATATGGCTAGAATATAATTTAGAAGACGTCGCCGGTACAGAAGGGGTTAAGCGTGTGGGATTCACGTGTCTTATCCATGGGTGTTTTTTTTTGTTCTGCCTCTGTTATCCTCCATTTATGTGTTCTAACAGGAATAAATAAGTCGAGGAACTATGTTTATGTGTGCCGTTGTTGTTGTTGCAGTTAACCCCTTGAAGACTATGACGCATTTTGACAGTGTATTCTGGCTAGCATTAGACGATTATATGCACTTTAGGAAGACTCTGAGGTAATTATAAGGATAACAACTATCTCAATTAACCCCTTGAGTACCATATACCCTTCCTAATCTGAATAAAACCCTCTTATAATAGCCAGAAAAAAAATGCAGATTGGATTTTAAAAGAGTTGGGGTAGAATTCACTTTGTAGCCTACTTGACCTAGGTTAGAAAAACTCTGCAGATGTTCAGTCCTCAATACTGCAAGTTAACAATAAACCAAAAATTACCTCATTCAGTACCGGGGCCGTTTGTTTAACTTTATTCTGGCTACTATTAGACGACTTTCCTCAGTTTAAAAAGGGCCTCCAGCAATTAACAGGCTTCAAAAAACGTCACTTCACCCGTTTTGCTACCACAGATTCTTCTTGAAATGCATAAATTCGTCTAAATGTAACTAGACTTAAATTAAAAAGACGTCGCCGGTTCAGAAGGGGTTGATAGTATTTGAATTATGCACACAGACACCGACACACACGCCACAGGACACACACACACACACACACACACACACACACACACACACACACACACACACACACACACACACACACACACACACACACACACACACACACACACACACACACACACACACACCATAACACACACACACACCATAACACACACACACACACACACACACACATACCATAACACACACACACACATACACCATAACACATACACGCACAACACATACACACACACAATACCTTCACCTTACCCCTGGAGCCATAAACAAGTGTGGGAATGGCACCACACTACCTCCTCTCAAAACATCCCAACACACACATAACACACCTAACATAACACACACGCAAGATATACACACATACACACAGCACAACACACACAAACCATCTCACACACACACACACACAGCAAAACACAAACACACATACACACACACACAACACCAAAACACACACACACGTAACCTAACACACGCAATATATACACAATACACGCAACATAACACACTCTCTCTCTCTCTCTCTCTCTCACACACACTCATACACACACACACACACAGGATCACAGAACAGCTGGCATAATGTAAACACAGACACACAGAATCCATTAGACAGAAGGGTATGCAAATGGCGGTGTCTTAATATAATACTCCTTTCCGTGGTTCCATTGTTGAGGGGGAGGAAGTTGCTATTACTCCCCCCCCCCCTTCTTCCACATCTTTAGCCCCATTAGATTTGATATTATAAGACGTTCACTCCATTTTTTGTCGATTTTAAGACCTATCATCCCATTTATTTGTGTATATTAGGACCTTTCGTGCTATTTAGGTGTCGATTTTTTCCTGGAGAGTGATAGCGAGCCTGTACTTTTAGGAGGAACTGGCCGAAGGCCGTGATACATTTTCTACTGAAAAATGAACACATTTATATCGAAGGGCGGGTCTAGAGGGTGTATTTTTTAAAGCTTGATGGAGGTCTAGCGAGGAGCCTAAATTAAGAATAAATATATTAATAAATATATTAATAAATATATTAATAAATATATTAATAAATAGACCAAATAATAAATCCTACCCCCCATAATCCATCACCAGTGTTGTTTCCGGTACCAGTTAATAAGATTCCAAAAATGTTGACCATCGAAAATTGCCGATAAAAGCTCCCGTGTGCTACCCTTGTGGTATATTGGCAACAGTATTAATGTCACCGAGAAGAGGAAAGATTGTCGAAATTTAGAGAATAGGAAAAATTGTCGAAACTTAGAGAATATTAACGATTACCGAAACTTAGAGAATATTTAAGACTGCCGAAACTTAGAGAATATTAACGAATACCGATACTTAGAGAATATTAACGATTACCGAAACTTTGAGAATATTAACGATTACCGAAACTTTGAGAATATTAACGATTACTGAAACTTAGAGAATATTTAAGATTGCCGAAACTTAGAGAATATTAACGATTACCGAAACTTAGAGAATATTTAAGATTGCCGAAACTTAGAGAATATTAACGATTACCGAAACTTTGAGAATATTAACGATTACCGAAACTTAGAGAATATTTAAGATTGCCGAAACTTTGAGAATATTAACGATTACCGAAACTTAGATAATATTTAAGATTGCCGAAACTTAGAGAATATTAACGATTACCGAAACTTAGATAATATTAACGAATACCGAAACTTAGAGAAGAGGAAAGTTTGCCGAAATTCAGTACAGCGCTATTTGTAACCCTATTTGGTCCGAAGGAGGAATTTTTGGACCTCCCCTGTTTCGCTACACTAGTTTGGAGATTTTTAGGCGCTTCACCCCATTAGTTTGGTGATAATAGGACGCTTCATCCGATTCATGTGTTACTGTTTTCTGGCCGAGCGATAGCGAGCCTGCATGTAACCTAGAACCACCTTCGGCTGGGACATTTGTTTATCGAAGAATATACTTATTTAGCTTGAGTGTTTACGTGGGCATCTTTATTTTTTTTATTTATTTTTTTTTCTTGTTTTAGCCTGAAGGAAGTCTGGAAAGGATTTTTTGTTAGACAAACTAAAATACGTTGCTCGAAAATGGCAAACACAATCTAATCCCTCAATAAACACTTAACAAAATATCATAATATCTAGACTAGGGAGCTATCTCTTCAAAATATAGGCACTGTTGAATGGAGGCTACATTTTTAGTCATTTTCGTTCCCATAAAAAGTTGATAAAGTTTTAATAGAGTAAATGGTCGTTTTTCAGTTTACCATAATGAAGAGAGATAAGGCAGTGGTGATGGTGACAGCTGTGTGTGTGTGTGTGTGTGGTTTCGTGCATGTATGTGTGTGTGTGTGTGTGTGCTACGATATATTGTTTTTGTTCTCTACGTGAATGTGTTATATTATTACTTATATGCGTTTTCTTTTTACTTGTATGCGTTTTCTTTATTGTCTTTTTTGTCGTCTAGGATATACTAGGATATACTGGCCAGCCTCCCAGTTATACGAGCTCTCTCTCTCTCTCTCTCTCTCTCTGTCTGTCTGTCTGTCTGTCTGTCTGTCTGTCTGTCTGTCTGTCTGTCTGTCTGTCTGTCTGTCTGTCTGTCTGTCTCTCTCTCTCTCTCTCTCTCTCTCTCTCTCTCTCTCTCTCTCTCTCTCTTTGTCTCTCTCTCTCTCTTTGTCTCTCTCTCTCTCTCTCTGTCTGTCTGTCTGTCTGTCTGTCTGTCTGTATGTCTGTCTGTGTATGTCTGTCTGTCTTTCTGTCTGTCCTGTCTGTCTATCTGTCCTTTCTGTCTGTCTGTCTGCGTCTGTCTGTCTGTCTCTCTCTCCTCTCTCTCTCTCTCTCCCGTACTCTCTCTCTCTCTCTCTCTCTCTCTCTCTCTCTCTCTCTCTCTCTCCTCTCTTTGTCTGTCTCTCTCTCTCTCTCTCTCTCTCTCTCTCTCTCTCTCTCTCTCTCTCTCTCTCTCTCTCTCTCTCTCTCTCAGTAATAGCACCCTCCAAGGCTCGCTTCCTACGTCTCTACTGTATATATATCTACTCGCGACCGTAAATTCCATGCGCCTCCAGCGTTTTACATTCGCTCCTTTAAGCGTTTCCTCTCGAGCTCTTGAATATTTGTTAATGTATACATGTATATGTACATGTATATATGTATGTACAGTATGTATGTATGTATGTACATTACTGTATGTATGTATGCACTCAGGTACACTTGGTAAACAAAACAAAAATTGCATCCTTACATAAATATGACACCAATATTACATCAAAATGGCGTCCAAATACATAGATGGCCACTCTCTCTTTTACTATTGGATCTTTACTCCTAGTGGGGGTTTCCGTGGGGCCATTAAGGAGAGAGAGAGAGAGAGAGAGAGAGAAAAAAATAAGAGAGAGAGAGTGGGAAAAAGAGAGTGAAAGAGAGAGAATGACAGAGAGAGAGAGAGAGAGAGAAAGAACGTAGATAGATTTGGATACACTGACCAAACATACTTCACGATTCAACAGAGATGGTCCTTGGTTAATACTAGTAGGAGATACAGAGAGTAAGAGAGAGAGAGTGGGAAAAAGAGAGAGAGAATGAGAGAATGAGAGAGAGGGAAAGGGAGAGGTCATTAGGTGGTAATAGCAGGGTCATTCCGGGTTTAGATGGGTCAATAACACTCTCCACACTCACACCTTCAGTAAACCTGTGGTCAATAACACTCTCCACACTCACACCTTCAGTAAACCTGTGGTCAATAACACTCTCCACACTCACACCTTCAGTAAACCTGTGGTCAATAACACTCTCCACACTCACACCTTCAGTAAACCTGTGGAGGAAATGCTTTAGGTTTATTGAGGTTTATAAACATTTGTTGTAATCCCTTCAGTATTTTTACATTGTTTTATCATTCTTGAATTAGACTATTCCTCTGAAGTACAACACTATACTGCTGGTATCTAAGGGCTAAACGCCATCCTAATTAGAACTTTAACTATCACAGACTCTTCCTAAGCTGCCTAATATCGTCTAGATTTTTCTTAATGTATCTATAGAGGAGCTGTCTGTTACTTTATTTGGGAGTTTGTTCCACTCATCAATCACACTGTGAGTGAAGACATTGTTTGTTGTATCTAGATTCGCTCTCTCGCCTAATAATGTTAAATTGTTTCCTCTTGTAGATGCGTCTTCGGTTTTTTTT
>CM064482.1:59823450-59933450 GCA_032716605.1 Paralithodes platypus
AAGTCCTTTATTAATTTGTATTATTCGGTTATTATTGAATATTATTTATTTTGTAAGGGTGTTTATGAAACGGACTATATTATTGAGTGCATATTTGTGTGAATAAACCACTAATTTCAACCACATTTACTTATAATTCACGTTTTATGAATAAAGCGGCACTAATTTATTCGTAACTTTCTTAAAATACAAAAATTTAAAAATCTGAAATATTTCATTTCTAGAAATAAATCGAACTACCTATTGTCAAAGTCTCAACCTTGTAACTCAAAAACTACAAAAGTTACTGGACTTTCAAATTTGTGACTGAAACTGTAGATTCTTGCTCAGGGGAAGCGAATATAGAGAAACTGACACAAGTCCAGCAAAGAAAAAAGTATAGAAAGAAAGTCTACAATGATGCGGTACATCCATTGGTATAGGTTAGAATGCTGTAGCGTTATTTTGGGCGTGGTAATTTCGGCCGTTTTAGGCGTTTTTGGGCGACTCGGGCAGCCAGCCAGCCAGCCAGCCAGGACCAATCCGCGTGCTACCGTTTTCTATACAACCCAGTTCAGCAGAGACATTTATATGCAACTCGGTTCTTTGTACTGTCAAGATATCCTGAAGTTTGTAAATACTTCAGTTTATTAACCCGTTCACACATTTATGACGCATAGGTTGCCAGATAAGCAATAAGAAATAGTTATCTCACTCTTATAATTACCTCTCCAAAATTAGTTTTCTGCCCACAGCTAACTCAAAGACAACTGCAGAGGTTGAAGTAACTAAACTAAAGGTTTCTAAATACCCCTGATGGTAACAAAGGCTTTAAAGTATCCCCAATAGGCTCAAAATCGCGTCATATGCGTGAAAGGGGTTAGTCTTTATTTAATTAATTTTAAAGATCCGTACTTTTGTTAATGTTTCTCAGTCGCGTATTTTTAGTGATTAATAGTCCTTATTACTAATATTTAGAACCTGTACTATTAAATATTTCGTAGTCGAATATTCTAATCTATTATTAATATTTGTATTCTTCTCTTTTTCAGGATTTGAGTTGCTGCCAACACTGCGAGATAATGGACTCTGCCAACACATCCCAACCTAATTCTGCCAACAACAACCTACCAACTGCCTGGGGTGAGTTATTACAATATATATACTATGTTCATGACAAGTAGGCCAATAATGAGTTTCTTTTCACAAATTGAATGTTCAACAAGTACAGAAATATGAAATATTATTAGGTTTTTTACACCAACCAACTTCACATCTAAACTCAATTAATGAAGTCACAAATACATGTGGCACTCCGAGGACTCGAACCCAGGACACTCACACCGAAATTTCGCGGTCTATGCATTACGCTATCAAGACAGATATACAAATATAGGTAGCGCCAGCGAAACTTGACAATAATTTTGACCCCTTAACTGCTTATAACTCGAAATTAATGAACGCAATCGGGCTGACGTTTCTATCATTTGGGAAGAGTCCACCAAGAAATAGGTGTGTGGATATTTACAGCCAGTTTGCTCTAGGCCCTTCTTAGTTACAGAGAGGTCAGAGATCAAGATTATTGTATAAGAATTCTGACTTGTTGAAAAAAGTGCGAATTTGAGGACTTACGAATGGGGATAGAGAAAAACCCGTGGACAAGTTATATACAAAAAACGTTAAATTTAAGGGTTAAATTATGCGGTAAATCGTAATGGCATAAGTTAGAAAAGTGTAGGTTAATTTGGGCGTGGTGAATTAGGGCGTTTTTAGCTGGACTTTGCACCAGGCAACCAGAGTGCGTGGATCACCAACGTACTTCAATATATACATTATTCAGTTATTACAGTTTCTTACTTTTGTGAATTTTTCATATAGAACGGAATATATAATTAAGTGCATAATTGTGTGAAGGAACAACTGCTTTCAACCACATTTACTTATAGTTCACGTTTTATTAATAAAGCTGCACTAATTTATTCATATCTCTCGAACAAAATACAAATTGAAAAATCTGAGAAAGTTCATTTCTCTGAACAACTAGAACTACCCATTGTCAAAGTCTCAGCCTTGTAACTTAATAATTGCAAAGGTATTCAACTTCAAATTTGTGACTGAAAATTTCGATTCTTGGCTCAGGGGAAGCGAATATAGAGAAACTGACAAGTCCAACAAATAAAAAAGTATATAAAGAAAGTCTAATAAAGACAACACTAATTACTGGCCTACTTGTCGTGAACAAAGTATTGTTTAATTTATTATATATGATCTCAGCGCTTGTCAATCTATTGCCCAAATTAATGTTTTGTTTCTTGTTTTTCAGGATTGGGGTGGCTGCCTGTGGACTCTGCCGATTGCCGCCTGTGGATTCTGCCGGTTGCTGCCTGTGGACTCTGCTGCCTGTGGACTCTGCTGCCTGTGGACTCTGCCGGTTGCTGCCTTAGACTACCGCCGCTGCTAGAGACTGCCCACGCCACTACGATTCAAGGGGAGTGATAGTTGTGTTTGTTTGTAGTAATCGTAGTATGTAGTCGTAGTATGTAGTCGTAGTATGTAGTCGTAGTGGTGGTGGTGTAGGTTAGGTTAGGTTAGGAGGGGAGGGTAGGTTAGGTTGTAGTCGTAGTATGTAGTCGTAGTATGTAGTCGTAGTCTGTAGTCGTAGTCTGTAGTCGTAGTCTGTAGTCGTAGTCTGTAGTCGTAGTCTGTAGTCGTAGTATGTAGTCGTAGTATGTAGTCGTAGTCTGTAGTCGTAGTCTGTAGTCGTAGTATGTAGTCGTAGTTGCATGGTATGAATGGTGTGTGTTAGGTTAGGCTAATCTATTTTTCCCTTTCAGATGAGATAGGTCTTATTACCTTTACTCTAATCTTTGCTATTTTTCTTATTACTTCACAGTTTTGTTGCTTTGATGATGTCCCCTCTCCCCCCCTTCTTCCCCGAGTTGGTTCCCTCCTTCAGCTTCAATATTTTGCTTTGCTTTAATTTCAATAATGATTGTATTTGCCTTAAATGTAACTTATGATATATCTATCACTTGAATTCATAACTCTGTATTTGCTATTAACTTCACTTGATATAATATTGTTATATATCGTCTTTGTCACGCGAACTTTACTTAATAAAAACAAAACGAACTTCTATCTTTTATTGATCACTATATTATAAGCTATGACTTTTATAACTGATAAAAACTTAGAAAAATAGTTCTCTATTATAAATACAGTTCCAATATATGGACTTAGAAGAAAAAAAACATGAAACTTAGAAAAAAACTAGTTCTCAATTATAAATAACTTAGAAACAAAAAAATAAAATATACTGAATATGAAAAGAAAACTTAGAAAAATAGTTCTCAATTATAAATAAAGTTCCAATATATGGACTTAGAAAATAACGCAATTAACTTAGAAAAACTATACTTGAATAACTTAAAGTAATAGTAATTATATAGAACTTGTAAAAAATATACTTGAACACGGACTATATAAACTTGAAATAACAGAACAAAATTATAATGGATATTAAAAAGAATATATCAACTTAGTATTTTATTGGTCCGTCAGACTTACATTTGTATATCTTACAAAACACTCTACATACAGTATATAAACTTTAAATAAAATAAAATATAGTGGATATTAAAAAGAATATATCAACTTAGTATTTTATTGATCAGAGTCGGACATACATTTGTATAATATCTTACAAAAATAATATACTTTTAATATAGTTATTTTTGTATTACCCTTACTGGTTTTATATATCTTATAACAAATTAACCAAGTTGTGCTTCTATATTACGTACCTAAAGTACTTTGTGACCATAGTATAACTTTTGGTTCACTATTTTATATGTCCAATATTAATGTGTACAGTCATTTTCTTTAAGTACATCTTTATAATTATTAATTTTCCAATAACCATTGGGCTTTCGGTAATTTTTCATAGATTTATTTTGAATTTTAAGCTTATAATATAGTTTCATTGGCAATGCAGTTGGCATTTTTTATAATTCTTAATTATTGATTTCAGTTTAACTTTTGTTTAATAGCCAAGCTGTTAAGTAATACTTTTATAATCTTTTCAATGTTCTTAAGTGTGTCCTTCTATAATTCTTCTCAGGTTCAATCTAGTTCATAAGCCAAGTTAAGATAAGCTAGTCTAGCCTACACCTGGACTATCTCCCTCTCCCACCAGGCAGTACTGAGGGAAGCCTGTGTTAACTAACTACGTTTATAGCCCAACTCTAACCTATTCTGTTTATCAAGTAGTGTTTAATACTTTTGAAACTATCTTATAATTATATAGTGTGCAACTTTTGGGGGGGAGAGGTTAGTTTTCAGAATTAGTTTTTGGTCTTTCTGTGTAGTGTTATGTAAGGATGTTGGCAAAATGATTTCAGTTGGCATTGTGGTAAAGTGCATTGGACGTGTGATTTGTGGATGTTGGCAGAATACATGATCAAAGTAGGGTAGGTGTATTGATCTACGCGACTTAAGTGTGTATGATTAGGTGTTAAAATTGTACAGTCAAATTAGGTAAGCTAGTGTTATGCCGATTAAATGCGTGTACGACTGTTGGCAAAGTAAAGTGTGGATTGTTGCCAGAGAGGTGTTGACAATTATTGAACTTAAATGTTAGCAGTGTGATTTAGTGTGTTGGTAATACTCAGTGGTCTTTGTATTCACGTGGAGTTGGCCAAGTGGTGTATAGGTTTTAGTTAATTTAATCATTGAAGGTATAATGCCACTGGAGTCATGTACAATAAAGAAGCATATGTGTTGGCAGTGGAATTTGTTTAATAGGTAGGGTTATTTGAAGTGTTGGCAGTGAAATTGGGTGTTGGTAGTGTACTTTGTGTGATGACGGTGGCATTTGGTGTGTTCTAATATTTGTTGTTTGTAGTGTTCGGTGTTCTCAATATGACATGGGAGTCTATCAAAGTATTACCTATGCCAAAGTTAATTATTTAAATACTAAAGTTATCCTGTGACTGGAGCTATGTGCAAGTTAGGATTCAATCTCTCTTATCCCCATCTAATTGTTTTTACTGGCCGTATCCCATAGAGCTGTTAATGTTATTTTAGGTAATGTATATATTTAAGTATTATTAGGATGTGTTATGTAATCTGAAACTATTGTATATACGTAATTACTGGGGTCACTAAGCTATATATTGCTGAACTATATCTCTACTGATCTATTCTTCCCATGTAACAGGTGTATATCTACCAATGTAACTATCATGATCTATCCCATGCAACTATTGCTATTTGCCTGCTTATCCCAAACCCATATAGCTCTTCCTACCTACCTCTCCAAGAATCTAGATATATTAGGTATTGAAAGTCATCCCTCCTCACCGACATTTTATTTTGTAATTCGTTTGTGAATTTACCGTTTCTATTCTCTGGCAATGTATTCCAATATTTCAAAATTTAAATTTATAATAATTTGTAAATTATTTAAATTTATCTACGGTATTGGCGTGTAGTAATTTGTTCAAATATATTTTTCTATTCATTCCAAAATTAATATTAATTGCTATTAATGTTCGTTATCCAAAAATATTTGCGCTATTGGATTACAATAATAATTAGTTCAATTTTGTTCATTCAAAGTTAATATGAATAACTATCAGAAATATAGAAGATTGATCTACAATATTGGATTACATCAACAGGTTGGAATCAATAGTCAGGATTAAAATATTTCTTCTTTATTTATTTTTTAAACAAATAGGTAGTGTTGTCCATTGGTCCAGGGTCCTTAGTCTGGTCACAGCAACACATCACATCTGTAAAAACAAGAAAATATTGAAGCACCAGAAATACAAGAGTTTCAAAGAGGCCACAGGCCGTAGCTCGATTGGTAGAGCGTTCGCCTGCTAACCGTGAGGTTGGGCCAGCCAGTGTGTTATTGGCAGCCGTCAGTGCTGGTGGTGAACGGTGCGGTCTAGCAATCTGTGGCAACTATTCACTAAGTCCCTGATTCATCAGGGCACCCACCCTAGCCTTGCTGTTCAGCAGGTAGTGTATGGTGGTAAAAACTGCATCATCATCAAGGAGGGGGTCGGGGTGGGGGTCCTGAGGTGGCTAAAGAGGGGGAGGGGGGTCCTGAGGGGGTCTAGGTGGGGGGATCCTGAAGGGGGGGGGAGGGGTCCTGAGGGGGGTAGAGGGGGGTCCTGAAGGGGGTAGAAGGGGGGTCCTGAGGGGGTAGGGGGGGTCCTGAGGGGGGTAGGGGGGGGGGTCCTGAGGGGGTGGGGGTCCTGAGGGGGTAGGGGTCCTGAAGGGGTAGGGGGGGGTCCTGGAGGGGGGGTTCTAGTTTTTTCTTATATTTTTCATTCAGTCTCCTACATAACCATTCCACACCCGCTACGAGTTTTTCCCTTTCCCTTCCCTGGTAGTTCATCCTATCCCCATCCCAGCTAGACCTTCCCTTCAGCCCTAGTTTGTTCTATTCTCTTCTATTGTGCACACTAGTTCTATTCTGTATTCTGGCTAAATCTATTCTGTCCTCCCTCCTTCCCTGGTACATCAATACCCTCCCTGCAACACGCCCCCAAACACACAAGAAAAGTCAGGAATATATTTGTAATGTATTTTTTATTGTCAGGAAGCAGTCAAGAAGTCGTCGGTGTCGAGTATGGGATATGAGCAGACAGTATCAAGAAGGACAAACGGTAGGAGTAAAGCAGATGCAGCAGACAGCAGAAAAGGCTAGGCACAGCAGAACGGGTGACAGCAGACCGAGTACATCGACAACAGACAAGGAATTAACAATGAGGTAGGAGCTTGCTTGCTATGGTTGGTCAAACAAATGTATCTGTTTTGACTAAGATTTGTGTGGTATATTAACTGTCTTTATGAAGATGTTTATGTGTTGAATATATATGGAGATATTGAGTGAGCTGGAGTATTCAGTATGAAGTTGTAGGTATTCCATTTGAGTTGGTAGGTAGTGAAGTGTGAGCATAATTTGGCGGATGGTGATGAGTCTAGTTATTGAATGCGACTTTATTCAGGTTGAAAGGTGAGATTCAAACAAGATGTGGACGAGAGCAAAGCGACGGTGATGTTCTATTAACGAAACTGTATGGG
This sequence comes from Paralithodes platypus, assembly GCA_032716605.1. Classification (NCBI taxonomy): domain Eukaryota; kingdom Metazoa; phylum Arthropoda; class Malacostraca; order Decapoda; family Lithodidae; genus Paralithodes; species Paralithodes platypus. The sequence goes on from CM064482.1 coordinate 59,830,528, forward strand.
AAAAACAGGTCAGTCAGTCAGTCTACCTAACTTCATTAATAAGTCAAGGGGAACAAGAGGCCCCTAAGAAAAGGAAAGAAATAGGAGATATAAAACAGTGTGCCCATCAGAGTAGGCCACCCTTCATTCACTCTTTGATATATTCCAAATCAGTGCATCAACTTTATGATTGACATTTTACATTACAATTACAGTATAGATCTGGATTAATGGAATTATGAGAGCTAAACAAATCATTAACTGCTTAATTTTAAATAATAATTAACCAATGAAACTAATTATAACTAGTTAAATTAGATCGTAAAGTCTAAAATTATACCAAATTCCTGTAAAGTGCTTATCATATTGTTAATGCAATTATTGATAATACTATTTAAGACTTGGGGTAAACACTGGAGAATAATGGTTAAGAGTTTATATTTAATCTTCTAACAGGATTTCTTGTAGAATTTATGTGATATATGAAAACATTTATTTGATCACACTACAAACAAAACTATGCCAGCTGTAGAACAAATTTATCAAAGACTTAATATAGGTTATCAATATTTACCTAAACAAATTGACCTTTTAAGTAAAGCACTAGGACTGCTATTATTCTAAAGACAGGAGTCATAATTCTAAAGTTATATCCGTTGTACGAATAGGCTTGAATACCTTTGAAGTAGTCATAAGGAAATACTCCAATTTACAGTACAACAATTTACGCTTTTGAATATTTTATATTTGAATATTGAATATTGAATATTGAATGTTTGCTTGGGAAACAGATTAACTTGCTCATGTAGTGATGTACACCCTATGTGGTGGATTGTGTTCTTTATTTAATAATTTCATTTTAGTAAACGTAGTTTCCACATAGCGATTTTGATAATTTAATTTGACTATATTGTCCTTGTCCCAATTTTGGTTTGTTAGTTTGCAAGTTTACATTTTAATTTATCATTAAGCATGTAGGCTTGACGTTAAGTATTTCAAAAACTTATAAATTAAATTAAAGTCCTTAGCCATGGGGGGGGGGGGGGGGGGGACTGATATTTGCAGATATTTTGATAGAATCATGGGGATATCTGCTTAAAACGAGGCATAAGCGCTCATAAAAACTATCTAAATGCTTAGAGTCCACCTAGGATTAACATTATCAAATCAAACTTTGGATGGACCTCGGTAAAAAAAATTTAGTCAATGCAATGTTCGTAGTCAGTGACAATTGGGACAGTATCTGACAATATGAGCAGCCTGTTAACCTTTCACGCACATATGACGCATAGGTTGTCAGATTAGCAATAAGAAATAGAGTTCTCTCACTCTTATAATTACCTCTCCAAAGTTAGTTTTCTGCACACAGCGAACTCAAAGACAACTGCAGAGGTTGAAGTAACTAAACTAAGGTTTCTAATACCCGTGGTAACAAAGGCTTTAAGTATCCCTAATAGGCTCAAAATTGCGTCATATGTCCGAGAGGGTTAACATATTACACTAGAAGTCTATAATATGGTTCTTATGGATTTGAGTTATATGTTTATCTGGAGTTACCTTGGACATTTAAAAGGTCATACCGATATTGAGTTTCCTCTAAGCTGGTCTATGATAATCTTCATCTACAGTGGCATGTCAGCAGGTTAAGCAAGATTTATTCAGTTATTATGGTCACATAAGAGTGAAACAATGCAGTTCTATGGTAAATCTCAATTATATTATAACTTCATTAGTCTCCAGTGTTTTGCTCATTAGTATAAAAGTTATTGTATAAGACCGAATTGACTACATACTAATATTAGCAAGGGTACAGTCAATATAAATAGTTCGCAGACACTTAGCCTATAGGACGTGAAACAAATCTTAATAGTCACAGGCTATTGGAAGCACATGAGAACTGTCAGACAAATTTATATTAACTTACAAATACACAGTATTTTGGGCGAACTATTTTTGTTTCGACTAACTGGCAGCATCTTTTCTATATCCAACTTAAGGTAAAATTCGTACATTTGGCAACACTGTTATTATAATAAAACATTAATTTAAAGAACGTATGCATAGAGGAATAATTAAAGTGTGAGAATATACCTTTTTGGAAGCACATTAGTATTGATAAACCCATCTAAAGATGGAAAGGTATATCTAATAAACAAGGCGGGTGCCCAACCCCGAAAGAGGTTGAAATAGGGGAGCTATCCCCCCGCCAAGGCGGCTTTCTAGGGCCTTTCCTAGCTGATACTGAGAGGATTGGGTTCTAGTCATGTGGTGATGGGCTGGTCTATCAGAGTGAGCCCTGAGCGATCTCTGCCATACCCATAGCTTACTCTGACTGTTCCTTTTACTTATATATTTTCTAGATCTCAAGTGACTGCGTCTCTTGCGTGGATTGACCTCCTAATCTATCAAGATTGGAAGCCAAAGCGTCACATCTTTCCTTTGCCCCTCAACTTTCTCTTCATAATTGCTGAGGGGCACAGGGCCCTGGGTGGGGCTTTGGTTTCCCGGGCGTTTCCGCACCCTCCTCAGCTCCCCGCCATGGAGTGGCTTCGGTCACCCAGGCTTTATTGTGGTGGGGGGCGGGGGGGGGGGGGGGGTTCTGTGGGGGTGCTCAGTTATGGCCTTGGCCTTGCTCGGGGCTGTTCGGCCAGGCAGCTTGGGGGAAAACAACAACAACAAGGCAAGATCTATCAATTATTATGTTTTTCCCACCAACCAACTTCACCTCTAAACTCAATTAATGAAATAAACAAATACAGGGGACACTCCAAGGACTCTAACCTAGGACACCCACACAGAGTTTAGTTAATTCAGCCTGTTTTCACCGTTCACCAATTTCCACAGATCTCCGTTTGGAAATTATCTGTTTCGGGATAACTTAATTATCAGTGTTGCCATCTGTACGAAATCCTTAAAATTGGTTAGATAAAGCTGCAGCCTATACCCTGTCCACCACTTATGATAGTCTATGGAATATTTTGAAGTTTGTTAGGCATTACTAAACTGGTCTATTTAAGCCAATTTGTCATTCAGGTTTTTTGGCCAATGTAGATAAAGTATATAATTATTATAGTCTTAAAGTAGTTTAACGCAGGAGTTTTGACAAATTAAAGTTATACAAACTAGCTTAGATATTACATTATTCACACATTTAAACAAACCTTCCATAGTAGGAACTGAATTTAAAGTCACCAAATCCCATTTTGAGAATTATGATGGTGAACATATCTAACTTAAATTTTAGGATTATCGGATATCGTCGACCACTCAAGATTAATATTTTAAACTGTACTCGGCAAAATTTATCCTACTTTGGGGGATAAGGCACAAAGTTAAGATCTGGGAGTTATATATGCCTACGTTCATAAAAGCACAAGTCAGCCGCCTGTGTGTACTCCAGGACAATTAGTCTTCAGGCCAAAAGGGCACCAAACATTAATTCAGTATCCATAGCCATTAAATTAGTTGTTTTATTGATTTAAACTGACTTGATAGACCAAACTTCAAAATATTACATTGCATAGACTTTCATAATAGATCATATTAAAACAAATTAGGGAGACACCTGATATGATGGCTGTTGCAGAGTTGTGATGGAGAGGTGTTTGGCCACAAGTGTCTCATCCGTCTGTTGTCGTTGTCCCCCCCCCCCCCCCCCAGGTTGGACGTCTACCATACATCTGAAACATTAGGTTAGTATTAGTTAACATCCTGATGTATAACGCTAATAATTATAGTCACCACTGCATTAAGGCCTTTTTCTGGACCCCTTCGCCCTAATGTTTAGCTCGGTTTGAGATTTTGTGACCGTCTACTATTCGTTTTGACTATTGCAAGACTTATTGCCCCAATTTGTCAATTTTATGACTTGTAATGCCATTTAAGTAGCTAATTTTTCCTCGCGAACGATAGCTAGTCATTTTGGAAGAAACTGCCTTCGACCACCGGGATATTTTTCTACCTAAAAATGTACACATTCATCTCTAAGGGGGGTGTTGATAGAAGTCTAGGGAGCAAACTAAAAACCTCCCATTAATCCATGACGTTTAGCAAATAATCATTTATCAACTATATTGTCCAAAGTTCAGGTTTTAGTAACTATACATAAGCCTGCAGTGATAAGTTATATACAGTACAGTTAAAAAAAAACAAAAAAAAAAAATTATCTGCAGTGTACTGTAGTTTATGAATATATACTTCTGAATTTGTTAAGGCAGGGGGAGATTTTAATGCAGAGGCGGGTACTGTTATGGACCCTTCATGATTAGAAGTCATGATCATAAGTTGTGTCCTACCTCTAAAGAAGTTCAAAGTTTCTAATTTCTAGTAAAAATAAACCATCCACTGACTAAATTCCACAATATTATTATTAAAACTTTCACGCACAGGACGCGATTTGCGCCCTTTGTGATACTTGAGCCTTTGTGACCATCAGGGGTCTTTAGAACTAAGTTACTTCAACCTCTGCAGTTGTCTTTGAATTAGCTGTGGGCATCAAACTAATTTTGGAGAGGTAATGATGAAATTGAGAACTATTTCTGAATAAACATATGGTATTTGTAATGAACCTATGTTTTAGTATTAATACAGTATATGGAACACCAGAATTCGTTTAAGAGGACCATGCTCTAAATAAACAACTTAAAAAATAGGTGTTCATAATATAATGAATATAGTATATGGGAACTTGTACAACTATACACATGGTAACCTAAACTTAATATTGTTAAAGAGAGTTGGGTCATTTTTCTGGTGTCCCTTCATGTTTAGCCCCATTACTTTGCCGATTAGAAGACGTTCAGCCCATTACTTTGGCGAATTTAAGACCTTTCAACCTATTTGTGTCATTATCAAGACCTTTCGTGCTATTTAGTAGACTAATTTTCCTGGCGAGTGATACCAAGCCTGTGATTTAGGAGGAACTGGCCTTCGGCCTGGACAATTTTCTACCGAAAAGTTTACAAATTTGTCTAAGGGGGATCTTCGAGATGTTTTTTAAGCTTGATTGATGTCTAGGGAGGAAACAAATTTACAAATAATTAAATCTATATACCAATGAATACATCATTAGCCATTAACCTTATTAACCCTTTCAAGCTCCAATACGCGTTTCTGTTCTGTTTTCTGGCTACTATTAGACGATTTTATTCAGTTTAGGAAGGGTATATGGAAGTCAGAGGGTTGATTGAGATAGTCTTTACCCTTTTAATACCCACAGGTCCTTCCTAAGCGGCATAAAATCGTCTAGTAAGAGCAAGAATAGAATTTAAGTTGCGTTTAGTGACTTTTAAAGTTTTCAAATTTGGTGAGCCTAGGTACCTTGCGGAGCTGCTCAGGCGCCCACCGGCACACCATGGTGTAGTTGTGCGTCATGACAATGACACTTTTCGTCTTTATGAACCAAGGGCTTTCCAGCAGTCTTCTTTCTTTGAGAAGTCATTCTCCAACATGGCTTCGAGGTTGTAGAACAGGTTGCCGCTGTCCATGAGACAACGGAGTTCTGTTGAATGCTTCAAGACAACTTAAGACTTTTCTCTTTGAGAGAAGCTATGATCTTGAGAGAGGTATCATGACAGATGGCTATAGAGTTTAGGCTATTTTGCCACTGCTAGTGATTGTTAAATGTGTGTTGTATAAACTTTCTTTTGATGCATTGATTTTGTTCTTTTTTTCTTTCTCCGAGCGCAAGTGAATTCTTCGGAAAAATTGGCGCTTATGAGAAATAAGTAACATGCTTATTATTATTATTATTAATGAGAAGTCAAAATAAACTGCTAAAACGCGTCAGAGCTTCAAGGGATTAATATTGTTGTGTTCTTACCCTAGTTTGTTGGTGAAGATGGTTAAGGTTCCGTTTGTGTTTCTTAAGTTGGTCTTCAGCAGTGTTTTCCTCCGCCGAGCTTCAACTGTACTGCAGGCCCCTCCTCTCCCCCTCACATCTGTTAGAAAATCCAATATTAATATTGCAGCTTATGGATTTGACCACTTGCAAGTTCCAAGCTATAAGGAAGTTAGTTTTTATATTGACATTTAGCAGAATTAAGTGCTAAAATATGAGTTGTATTGCATATATAAGCACATGAGCTGTGGTGGTCAAGTGGTGAGCACGCTTGCGTGTGAATCTGAAAGACCCGGGATCGAATCCCTGCCACGGCGGACATTTAGTGGGTGCGGTAGTACGACCTAGCATGTTTCACATGCTTGCACCCAGTCAGGAGACATCCTGACGACGTATACAGACTAAAACACATAACAAAGCCACTCCAACACCTTCCTCTCTCTCCAACATCCCTTCTCCCCTCTCAACACTGAGTTAGTGCCGATAAAAATGGCATGGAGTCTTCCTGTAAAGAATCGTAAGATTCAGAGTCTTAAAGATTCCAGGACGAGCTTATTAGCGGCGGATCCCCAGATCGACCGTGGTGATTGTCACCTAAACATCTACAAAAGTACAAGTACATAAAACCAAATTCACTGTACTTTCTATCCATCAAAAACCTACATTACTGCATTTCTGTTTAATAACTTTGTATACGGCCCAAACTTCCTTATAGCCACAAACTCACAAGTGGTCAATTAGGCCAATATTTCTGATATAATGCAAATTTAAAAAAAATATCAATTCATAAATATTTTTGCAACAAAAAAACATTATATCTCAACCATAGTCAAGGTGGTCGTGATGCCTGGAGTATCGGGTCGTCTTGGGTCGGGTAAGATCGCGACAGCCCTCCCATCTCTAACCTGTTTGGAAGATTTAACATCACATTAGTCACAGTTTCTCTGTCATACCTTATTTCACCGTAGTTTCTCTTCCGTCGGGCCATCCAGCTCATTCCTGTTGATAAAATATTTAATTATTACAGGAGCGCCGTTCTGCCAGCAACAACATCGGTCTGCAAATCTGCCACAGCGGGTCTGCAAGCGCCACATCGGGTCTGCAAGCGCCACATCAGGTCTGCAAGCTGCCACATCGGGTCTGCAAGCCGCCACATCTGAAAACCTGCAACCTTCACAACCAAATGACCAGACAACCAGGATTTCACCGGCCGGATTTCAACCAACAAGAAAACAAACCAAAAACCCTATACTAACTAAATCTAACTAACTAAGCTTCTACCCAAGCCTCTAACAGACCGATAAGGCCAACCTCCTCAGCGAACCGAATTGAGCAACGCCTAACCAATACTAACCTATAACAGACTCCCTACCTATCCCTACCCCTTGAACTAACTAAGAGCTACCTCCCCCCCCCCTTCCCTCTCAGCATCCCTACCAGAAATCTAGTCTAATTCGAAGCCAACGACGATAGGAGAAAACGATTAGTGCATGGATTAATTATATTATATTTCATTATAAAGAAATTATGTCAAGTTATTGGAAATATTATAGTTATAGCAAATTTAAAAACTTATATATACCAGATTTATTTATATATAAATTATTGCAAAACAATAAGTATATCATTTACACTGAAATTTATTAAAATAGAATCTTACCTTAAATTTGCCGCTTATCTAACGTAATGTCTATACACATGTTAGTAGAAGGGAGGTGGTTTAGGTGGTCACAAGGACAATGGAAGGAAGGGGGGGGGGGGGGGGGAGATGGTTAGGATTAAAGGGAAGTTTGCTCTAGCCCCTTTCTCCCTCATTATTATTTTGAGACTTAAGACTTTCACCCTCTAGTTTGGCACTAAAGACCTTATGTGCCGTATAGCGATCTATTTTGTTCCTGGCGAGCGCTAGCAAGCCCGAAATTAATGAGAAACTGGCCTTATTATTATTATTATTATTAGTAGTAGTAGTAGTATTACGGCTGGGACATTTTTCTATAGAAAAATGTACAAAATTATCTCGAAGGGGGGTCTCCGAGGTATTTTATTTAAGCTTGACTGAAGGTCTTGAGACGAAAAAAAAAAATATACAAAATCAAAACTTCCCTTCACAGATATAGGAGGGAGAGGATGGTTAGGATTAAAGGATGCTAATTGTTGCCGTGGTGGTGGAAGTGGTAGACTGGTTGAGGTGGCTGGTTGGAGTTTCCATCACCGTTCGACACCTGTAAAAGAAAAAAATACATTGTTAAAATATATCTCAATCAGCCAAGTATACTGTATATAATTTGGGTAAAAATGTAAGTCAGCCTTTTTACCTAACCTAACAAATCGACAAAAAATAACTAGTCTGTTTTTTTTCCAGCTGATGGTAAACTGCTCTCTCTCCATCCTGATTACTACGCATTACCATAATTTTGTAGCGAAATATGTTGCTAATTATGAAAACTTTGCTATAATATGACTCAGACATAGCAGTAGCATATTTTGTCAGTAAGAATAAAGAAATCTGATGCGAAAGGATTCAATTTACCATCAGCTGGAAAAAAGTAGACTATAGTCTCTTCAATGTTTACCATAATTTGTTTGCGTTAGCATTATTATTATATTTGTGTATATTTAGAAACTGTCTTTTTCCCAGTGCGTAATGCATAAGTGCGCGGAATTTCGATGTGAGTATCCTAGGTTCGAGTCCTTGGAGTACCACATGTATTTGTGGATTTCATTGAGTTTAAATGTGAAGTTGGGGTATAATCTTGTGTAGCGGGTGGACATTTATTTATACCTCAATAATTTGGTAATGTTAAAATATATTTTTAAGTTTTACATTCATAAATAGTCCACTAATATACTAGGTTAGGTTAGGTTTTGGTTAGGTTGGGTTAAGGGGAGGTTTTTAGTTTGTTCCCTAGACCTCCAAGCTTAAAATGTCACCCCCTAAGCCCCCTTTAAAGATAAATTTTTAAATTTTTCGGTAGAAAAATTTCCCGGCCGAAGGCCGGTACCTCTTAAATTACAGGCTCTTTCGCTCGCCAGGAAAAAATAGACACCTAAATGGCACGAAAAGTCTTAAAATTGGCAGAAATGGGGCGAATGCTCTTAAAATCGCCAAACTAATGGGACGAACGTCTTAGAATCTCAAAAGCAATGAGACTAAACATGAGGGAGAAAGGGGTCCAGAAAAAAAATCTCCCAAGTGGAAATGCCCCCTTAACGATATTGTTCAATGTATCTTAGTAAATAGGCATCTCAAAAACAGTTCTACCCGCTACACAGGATCTTACCCTAATATGCTTCCAAAAAGGTATATTCTCTCACTTTAATTATTCCTTTGTATACTTTATTTAAATTCATAAGTTGGTTGGTGTTACAAACATAGTAATTCTGGCTATCATTAGACGATTACATGTACAGTGGCGCTAATAAGTGATGTGTCGGCACCAAGTATATTTTGATTAATAATTGGTATCAGCAATATCTAAGCTTTATTTATTAATTTCGATTGAGATATACAAACATGTTCCTACACTTACCCCCCCTATTCAACATCTGGCATACATTAATACAGCACAGAGCGAGCCAAACTAAATGACAGCGGAGACGTGACTTATTAGCGCGACCGTACCTATCTAGATTATTCAGCTCTTACGAAGATTTGGTAGCTAAGCATGTTAATGATACAAAACTTGGCATTATTATGATCCAGAAGCATGGAGTACTTTCAAAATGGCATTAATTATCGATAACAAACTTTAAAGTCAGATTTTTTTTAACATTAGCAACATTCAACAACGTAGATAGATTGTTAGAGCTAAATGCACTATGATGTAATCCAAACTAAATTAATTGATTGGAAGAGCTAAATGCACTATGAATTACTCCATAGTCGGTTATATTTCGGCCAGCGGTAAATTGTCATGCTCCCGTGTTCACTACTCGACAATTAAGATTTTTAAATCAAAATATGTTAACTCCTTCATTACCAGTGCGTCATTTTAGCTTTTTATGGCTACTACTAGAAGATTTTATTCAGCTTAAAAGGGGCCTCCATCAATTAATAGGCTTCGAACGATCTCACTTAACCCTGTTTACTGCCCCAGAACTTCCTTAAACTGCACAGATTCGTCTAAATATAGATTGGATTAAATTATAAGAGGTCGCCGGTACAGCAGGGGTTAATTATGATAACTAGGTATTAATAGTATGCAAATCCACAACTAAGGCGCTAAGCATTAGTAATTTAGCGGCACAGGAATTTAATTTTCCGCCATGTGCAAAATTAAACTGGCCTTACCTTTTAATAATATAACCTGCCATGTGGTTAATGGAGGCCCTGCGAGAGAACTGCCATCATTTTCCTTGGCCGCCATTTTGTTGTCAATTATCAAACAACGGGGCGATATTTAATTTGTGTAAATTATATCCATGGAGTAAACTATATATCCTGTACCAGTATTACCGAATGTTTGTTATGGGTGTGGAATCTATGGACATATTGGAGTGTAAAGAGAGGAGCACCACCCTACTGTTTTACCAAAATGGCGGAGGTTGGCCGATATGTTACCAGCCCCAAATAACTGCCTTGTTTGTTGATTATCCAGCATTTCACTGAACTATATTAACACTATCTATAATTTTAACTAAAGCACGTGTTGACTGATTAATGCAATGTTATTAATGATCGCATATGGGTAAGTGGATCGGATCAAGCAGAGTCCTAACACTTTCATGTTTCTATATAATGTAGATTTTGTGCAGTTTAAGAAGGACATGTGGTAGTAAAAAGGGTTAAGAGATAATTAGAAGCCTGTTAATTGCTGGAGGCCCTTTTGAAACTATAAAATCTTCAAACAGTAGCCAGAATAAAGTTAAAATGACTGCGCCGGTACAGAAGGGGTTAAATCCCAAGGTAAATTGACTACATTACTCTCATTAATTCCAGACTTAAACCCAAATTTGCCGGTTTGACACTTGGGAGGTTGAAAAAAAGCGAAAAAATAAAAATAAAAAATAGAATAAGATTTATAAAATAAAATCGAACAAAACTTATATATTATATAAATAAAACTTAATAAATTTGCCTGAAACTTCCACAAGGCTTTCCAAAACTAATATCGTTCGATGAAAATAAAATATGACAAACATTACATAAAATTAATCTGCGTGAAACTCCAAGGCTTTCTAAAACTAAAATCTTGCAATGATAGCCGAAATAGAATGGAAAAGATCCTTATGCTAGCGTTAATAAGACCGTAGCCTATACAGTAAATACCCACGAGGTATCCAAGTTAACCGGTCTCGTGCCCTTAGGATTCCCACATCTTTCGTAAACTATTAAATCTTCTAACGATAGCCATAAGAAACTCAATAGGTCAATGTTCAAAGGGTTAAGGGGACAGTGGCTATTTTGTTAATCTATTAATTTATTATATTCATTAAAGTTTTATTTTCCTCGCTAGACTTCCAAGCTTAAAAGTACACCCCTTAGGCCTATACCCCCTTTCAAGATTTATTTGTACATTTTTCGGTAGAAAAATTTCACGGCCGAAGGTCAATTCCTCTTAAATTACAGGCTTGCTCTCGTTCGCCAGGAAAGAAATGGACACCTAAATAGCACGAAAGGTCTTAATATTGATTACAAAAAGAGCGAAAGTTCTTCAAATTTCCAAACTAATGGGGCGAACGTATCTCACAAGCAATGGGGCTAAACAATAGGGAGAAGGGGGTTCCAGAAAAAAATACCCTCTTCCCTTAATGATAAATAACCACGAGGAGTCTAGTCAGCCGGCTTCGATTCGCTAGTTTGCCTAGTTTTCAAAATCCAATTAAATTATTCTAACCAAATCATCCACGTTATCATTAAGGCATCTATTACTCGTGGGTTAATAGGTAATTAATAAATATATAAATTTTATTCAGGGTAAAAAACACTTAGGCCTATTTAGATTAGACAGGACACGTGGGCATTTAAATTTATGCCATAGATTTATAATCTGGCTCTCAATTTCTTCCTAAAAGAACAAAATCTACTAGTGATAGCCATAATAATGAGAAAGATGGTTTTATTGAAAGGGTTAAGGAGGTGGAACTGAGCGAACTATCAAGTGCCGGCTTCCAGAAAGTTCGTCAACCTGCCGGCTTTTTCCGTCACAATACTGGCCTTATTTAATGCAAACGTATTAAGTATTATGGGAAAATCGACAAGCTCTTGTCCACAAATTGTATTCAGGTTAAAAAAGACTTAGCCCAATTCAGTTTAGAAAAGTCACATGAGAATATAGCCTAAGTTTATGCCATCAATTTATAATCTGGATCTCAATTTTTTCCTTAGTGAATAACATCTACTAGTGATCGCCATACTATTGAGACATGGTTTTATTGAAAGGGTTAAAGAGGTATAACTGAGCGAACAATCCAGTGCCGGCTTCCAGAAAGTTCGTCAAACCTGCCGGCTTTTTCAGTCACATTACTGGCCTTATTTAATGCAAACGTATTAAGTATTATGGGAAAATCGACAAGCTCTGTCCACAAATTCTGGTCTGGTGGTAAATAAGTCACGTTATTTAGCTATTACACCTTCATTTCTTCTATTTTCAGGGGAAACAATGGGGGAAAATGGGAGCACACGAGACTTACCTCCTTAAAGCTGGACGACCGGGAACAAAGTGATCGAGTCGGGCGAAAATGAACCCTTATATACTGGTGGTTGATGGCAACTATTGGGTGACAGATGATCGAGAATTTCACTCACAAAATCGTCAATATCTCCCTAACTATACATTTCTGAATAAAATTTACTTAATATAAATTATGCGTATTTGTATCCTCTATCTTTTGGTATAAGTTTGACACTTCTAACATACATATTTTGTGAATAATTAATGGTTGTCGTCATATTTCCTTCACACGGGGCTAGAGAGAGAGAAAGAGAGAGAGTTCCTATACCTGAGATTTGTAAGCAGCTTTATCAATGCTCTAGTGTCCTAAAAAAAAAAAAAAATTGCCACGCATTAGAGCCCTCGATCCCCCCATGAACTAGATCCCCGAGGGGATGGCCACGAAGGAATCGCCCTATACTGTATGCTATTATAGAGACGTTATAATTCAATAGAAGTGTGAATAGGAGTTTATTATGGGCTATCTGTTTAATATTATAGCTTAATGTGACGTATACGATTATAGTGGGCCTTTTCATAATATTCTGGAAACTATTAGACGATTCTATTCAGCTGAGGAAGGACGTCTATCGATTCAAAGGCTACGAAATATGTCACTTAATCCTTTTAGCTGCCACATAGCCTTCCTACGCCTCATAAAATCGTCTAAATGAAGCTGATATCAAGTAAAAAAACAAAACAATATATATAGGTAGAGAGTGGGAGAGCAGCGATCTAACCTGCCTCCCATGGCCTCTAAAACCTGCCCCCGCTCAGCCCTTGTCTCGAGTTACAAGGAGAGACAGCCATCCCCCCCCCCCCCCTTCTCATCCCCCTCCCTCCAACCCCCCCTTCGATTACGGGAGAAATCGGACAACTTCTCATCCGGTCGCCATTTTGGGGACAACTGGCTTATCAATTTATATGTATAGGTATACCATATACAACAAACTGTTCTCAGTTTGAATGCACACTAACCATTAATTAAATAAAAGGACAAAATTATACGTTTATTGTTTACATATCCTTGTATGTTATTCTTTACGTTTTTCGGTAGAGAAATGTACCAGCCGAAACCCTCATAAATTATAGACTAGCTATCGCTCGCCAAGAAAAATAGCCACCTAAATGGCACGAAAGGTCTTGATATTGTCAAATAAATGGGGCGAAAGGTCTCAAAATCGCCAAACTAATGGGGCGAACGTCTTAAAATCTCAAACTTAATGAGGAAGAAGGGATTTCAGAAAAAAAATCCCCTTAATATTTCCAAGCACTAGTTACTTGTATCTACACTACTGAATGGAGTGAGGTTAGGGAAATAGGTTGTAATAAATTCATCTTTATTCATATGCATACACTTCATACAATACATACATCATACACGAATACAATCCAATAAATTACCAGACAAATATACTTAAGCTAAAATTAATAACAAATATATAAGCCTACAAAACTACATCAAATAAATTAACTAAACACATCAACTAAGTACCTGATTAGACGATTTCATTCAGCTTAGGAAGGACCTCAATTAAAACGGTACACATGATCTCAATTAACGCTTTTAATTACCCCAGATCCTTCCTAAGCTTCATAAAATCGTCTGAATGTAGCCGAAATCAAATACAAAAAAGACGTCATCGGTACAGCAAGGGTTAACTATCACATGTCCTTCCTAAGCTTCATAAAATCCTCTAAATGTAACTATGATAACAAAGGCCGTCGCCTAAACTAAAAGGGTTAAGAACATAAACGCCATTATTTTTATTACATTTTGGCTTTCATTGGGCAATATTATTCATCTTAGGAAGATCCTGTAGAACTTAAGAGGGTCTTTCCGAAGCCGAATAAAATCATTTAGTATATACCCGTAATAATAATAATAATAATAATAATAATAATCCATACTCGAGGTAAAAATAAAAGATAACTATTAGTATGTTTTATTATCCCTAAATGCATGTGACCCATGATAAGAACTATTTTCAAGTATATTATTACTACTAGTAGTAGTAGTAGTAGTAGTAAAAAGAATAACTTCTAGTAGTAATAGTAATACGTGAAAATAGGAGTACATTTTCCGTAGACTATTTCCATTTACTACAGGCAGACTACCCTCACCATGTTCTTCATAGTTGCTATGTAGAAGAGTTGCCAATTATACAATAAAAACGAGTAATTATCAATCCCATTTCAAACTATTGCCTAATTGACCTATTTAGCAATATACTATTGTTTATTAAAAGCATATTAGTGATGTTGTTATTGGCCTTATTAAACCCTGTACCTTGCAAAATTAAATTACAGTTGCATAATTACCATTTCGTCTTGCCCCGCCCACCAAGACTAGGGTAACATATATTAACATAGTTCACAACTTGATATTTGACCACCATCTTGACTCCAACTCACGCTGTAGAATATACCTCACCATTATTTATATCCATCTTATTTTGAGCATTATGATGGTGGTCAAATATCAAGTTGTGAACTATGTTAATATATGTTACCCTATTATTCTATTAACATTTATACTTATTTCTATATTCCTATCCATCAATGTACCCTGACTGAAAAGAGTGCTTGGCAGGAAGTGAGTATGGAATCAAGATGGCGGCTGGAACCTCTACGACTACATACTCTGTTAATCTAGGGACTCGAACCATGAACACAGGCTCGGCTTCAAAACACACGTATCTGAAACACAATTTGATTCATTATTTTATATATTACTACAATTACTAACACATTTTGTCCACACATATATATTTAAAGTACATATTATTTTTCTTTATATAGGCCTACAGTAATATATTATACAGTAAACATAAGAATTATTAAGATTATTAATTTTAGGTCTACTTTCAAATAACCCTTTCAAGATTCGATTACGCATTTCAGATTAAGAAGGGTAGCCTAAAACAAAATTTCTTTGTGTATGAAGGAGACAAAAAACAGGTTGCCTGTAACGAGTGTCTCCCCCAAAGCCAAAAGAGTGACAGAGCCAAATTCAAGAGACATTGGGGTCAAAATGCCTGGACACACGAAGTTTAAAGTAGTTTAAGTCATAGGATGAAGGAAAGATTGATAAAGGGAGGGAGTTCCAGAGTTCACTTGTAAGTCGGATGGTTAATTGAGATAGTCTTTATCTGTACAACCCCCACACATCCTTCCTAAGCTGTATAATATCATCTAATAATAGCCAGAATAAATGTTCAACTGCGCCATAATCTTCAAAGGGTTAACTCCTTCTGTACCGCAACGTCTTTATCATTTTTCTCTAGCTATATTTAGACGATTTTGTGCAATTGAAGAAGGATCTGTGGTGGTGAAAAGGGTTCAGTGAGATAGTTCGAAACCTGTTAATTCATTGGAGGCCCTTAAGCAACTGAGTAAAATCGTCTAATAGTAGCCAGAATACAGTTTAGTCTATGTATCTTGGGTGTACCTATGTAAATTGTCTCGCGAAAACGCGCCTAAATGTCGCCTCAGGCAGTAATGTGACGTCAGACAAAACTTTCAATGTTCAGCCAATCAGAAGCGAGCAACTTTTTTCAGGGGTCTAGAATTCATACGCTATGGCCTCTGGGGTGGACAGGTGGGGTTCATCCTACTCGTGACGTCACTTTCTCAGCTGCTTCGAGACCAAAAAGCAGAGCCAAAAACAAAAATGATAGAAGGAAAGAGAAGAACCTGGTTATTTTATCACGCGAACTCTATGGCTAAAAACAGAGGCCAAAAAAGACTGAGCAAGTTACGTCACGAGTAGGATGAACCACACCCGTCCACGCGAGGCCATAGCGTATGAATTCTAGACCCCTGAAAAAAGTTGCTCGCTTCTGATTGGCTGAACATTGAAAGTTTTGTCTGACGTCACATTACTGCCTGAGGCGATATTGGCTGGTTAAGCAAGAATGACAGTGCTTCTCCCATAGATTTTTATATGATATTTTCTGAATGATAAATATATCTAGTAGTTCAGTTTAGTTCATTGGGGGGCTGCGTAAGGGGCTGTTCTCGGGCAACATGATGTGCGGTGGGCTATATAGGGGGTATATACGATCATTGGGTATAATGATGGTGATTAGCCTTCTATCCTTGTATAATATGGGTTTATTACCACCAATATTCATCTTAATTAATGGATATTCCCAACAACACGCTGATAATAAGTACGGTGGCGCTAATAAGTCATGTCTCAGCTGTCATTACGTTTGGTTCTATCTATCTATCTATCTATCTATTGCCTGACGCCGTGATCCCCGAAGGGGTGGCCACGAACGAACCGCCCCATGCACCTCTGTCCCCAGTCAGTCGACGCCCCTCCCTTTGGTTCGTTCTGTGCTGTATTAATGCCTGTCAGATGTTGAAAAGGTGGGTAAGTGTAGGAACATGTTGGTATATCTCACTCAAAAAAGAAGAAATCATGTGTAGATATTGCTGATACCAATTATTAATCAAAACAAAATTGATGCCGAAACAACACTTATTAGGCCGACTGTACATTATGTTTTTGCCTGTGTCCGGAACCGACGACAGGCTTATTTCCGCTCGTTTTCTCTTCTTGTTGTTGATATTGTGCTTGTTCTTCTTGTTGTTGATATTGTGCTTGTTCTGCTTGTTGTTAATATTGTGCTTGTTCTTCTTGTTGTTGATATTGTGCTTGTTCTTCTTGTTGTTGATATTGTGCTTGTTCTTCTTGTTGTTGATATTGTGCTTGTTCTTCTTGTTGTTGATATTGTGCTTGTTCTTCTTGTTGTTGATATTGTGCTTGTTCTTCTTGTTGTTGATATTGTGCTTGTTCTTCTTGTTGTTGATATTGTGCTTGTTCTTCTTGTTGTTGATATTGTGCTTGTTCTTCTTGTTGTTGATATTGTGCTTGTTCTTCTTGTTGTTGATATTGTGCTTGTACCCAAGGTTTTTGAGAAAAATATTTTCGATTCTGGCCGAATGGCTGGGCGAAAATGAAATCTAAGACCATGTCTAGAAGCAGCTCGGCGAGAAAAATCGAATGGCACCAAGTAGAATTCCCTAGGCCTTATAGTTTGGGCTACAGAGGACGTTTAAAGTCCAAAAAACGGTCCCTTGGGCCCTCCAGGAAGGCCCAGTCAAAATCGAAATCCTAAACTAATGGTTCGATTTTAATTCTGTTTGCGCCATTCGATTCAGCTTGCCAAAGTGTACTTATGGTATAAATGTAAACACAATCCGTTCATAAATAACTCGTCTATGGAGTTTTTAAACTTTAAAATAGGCCTAGGGGGCCTAAAAATAGGTAAAAAAAAAATATATATATATATATACAGTTGAATCCGCAACGGCGAGACGAATCCAAATATGTAATAATATTGACAAGTCAAAATTCGACCAAAATCACCGATTTGCCTGGGCTTGTTAATATTGTGCTTGTTCTTCTTGTTGTTGATATTGTGCTTGTTCTTCTTGTTGTTGATATTGTGCTTGTTCTTTTTGTTGTTGATATTGTGCTTGTTCTTCTTGTTGTTGATATTGTGCTTGTTCTTGTTGTTGTTGATATTGTGCTTGTTCTTCTTGTTGTTGATATTGTGCTTGTTCTTCTGGATCAGTCGAAAGAGTTGCCAGGCGGGAGAGAGACAAGAAAGGAGGCCTTCGGTGCTTTACAACGTTCCTCCTTTTTTGCTGGCCAACAGTAAGCGATTTTGTCCAGCTGAGGGAAGACGTGTGGTAGACCAAATGCCGCCTTCATTCTTCTTACCGCCAACCACGCCATCTGAAATGAATAATAAAAAGTAACACCCCGTTTTTAACATTAATCGTCAATTACAAACCCCAATGTACTTGAATAAACTAATGAAAGCATATGGTCCTCCCGAGATTCGAACTCTGGACACCACACCCAGAACATAAGAATCTAAACCATTACACCACCAACACAGTTAAAGGTTGAGTACACGCTCACGATTAATATCCATTTTCGAATTCTGGATATCAATCTAATCATGTAATCGACCCAACTGCATTATGGAAAGCGTAATGTTATAGTGAGAGGAATGCACTTTGAATGGGGCCAAGATCACTAAGGACAATAATGACATAAATTAGCTCTTTCAGTATTCAAGGACTCACTTATTCATATAATGTTGCTATCATTAAACGATTTTATTATAAGTTGGAAGGATCCGAGGGAGTTCAAGGGTTAATTGAGGTGATATTGACCCCTCTGATTGTTCGAGATCCATCCTAAGCTGCATATAATCGTCTAATGTTAGCCAAAATATACTGTAAAACGCACCAAAAAGGGTACTATATACTGTATGATCATTGGGTATATTGATAGTGATTTATCTTTCGTTTACACTCCCAATATATATTATCTTCTGGCTACTATTACACGATAGTATTCAGTTTAAAAAGGGCCTCCATCAATTAACAGTCTTCGAACTATCTCACTTAACCCTTTTTACAACCACAGCTTCTTCAGAAACTGCACAAAATAGTCAAAATATAGCCAGAATAAAATGAAAAAGACGTCGCCGGTACAGAAGGGGTTAAGGGCTGAGATTTATAATTTGTTCATAGAATATTTCAAGCTTAACACATTCAGCAACGATGACGTATTTCTTTTTTGTTTACCTTTGATTCTGGTTAAAATTACTCGATTTTATGCAGTTTAAGAAGGACCTATGTTATGCAGAGGGTTTATCGTTATCGTATTTACCCCTTTGAGTTTTAGAGGTAGATTACAAGCTAACGAAAATCGCCCAATGATAACCAGAATGTGAATACATTTACGTCATCGTGCTAAAGGGCTTAAAAGGCTTCATATAATTATATCCCGAAGTTTGGAACCCTCCTGTATTCTGTTTTCATATCATGTTTACATTATTTTATTTTACAGTGTACTGAAAGGGTTAACCTATTCAGTACTTGTGACGTTTGTAGCCTTCCAATTGTTAGAGGACCTTCCTACACTTACTAAAATCATCTACTAGTTACCAGAATATAATGAAAAAGACGTCACCGGCACTGAAAGGGTTAGTGTGGTCTATGAAGGGGGCGGGGTCACTGTAGGCCTATCACAATGGTAGGAGGAAGTGGGCGGAGCTTGATGACACCGATATCATTTTGTCACTAAACTCCGCCCACTGTTGACAAAGTGGGCGGAATTTGATGACACTAATAATAATTCCCCTCTGTGTCACTAGACTCCGCCCAATGCCCATTTACTCATTATATATTTTTTCCTATGTGCATGAAGGAGACAAAAGGCAAAACTCCCTGTAACAAGTGTTCCCCCTAGGTTGTAAAAAGAGCCAAAATCAAGGTATGTTAGAGGTAATTTAGGTGTGTTGGATCGAAGAGTGGTGTGCTTGTTAAGTGTAATTAAATGAATAGGAGGAGGAGGTGTTTGCGAGATTTGGCTGGATTACTCTCTGTGTAGGTGAGGCACAAATAGAAACAGTGAGGGAAGCCAAGCAAACGAAACAGGAGTTCCAGCAACTATTTATCATATGACTATGCAGCCTCTCCTGGGTACTGCCCTGCACGATTGGTGCCTACAATCTCCCAAATAACACACACACACACACACATATATATATATATATATATATATATATATATATATATATATATATATATATATATATATATATATATATATATATATATAATAATGTTAAAAGTAGCTACGTAACAGCTGGACGTATGGACAACTGTACATGTCTGTCCCCAAAATGGCGTCCGACTGAAAAATCACCTGCGCACTGCGTCAGTGAGGGTCTCAGTCTTCTGGTTCCAAAAGAATAGTAAACGCTTATTTTAGGTGTTATTCCAGCACACCATGAATGTCTCTCTTGTCTACAATGATCTAAGATGATACTATACCATATTTATCAGCCTTGGGTATCGATGAAGTGGTCCAGATGTTGAGCAAGATGGTCTTAATCATTATAATTTGATATCGTCTGCTTCTATGTTGATATCCCACTATCTGTGCCATGGGGTGAATTTTAGCCTACTCTTTTAACGACTCCATATTGTATACCTTATGATAGCCATCTTGTATACCTTATTCCCTCATAGACCACTTACATAGCTTTTAATCTTTTTTTCTTTCCTTTTTTCTTGCCTACCGGGAAATTGTTTCATCCCCTTTTTATTACTTGGCTATTAACCCCTTGAGGATTATTACTCCGGCTATCATTAAACTATATTATTCAGCTAAGGAAGGATCTGCAGGAGCCAAGAGTCGTAATTGCGTTAATTTTGACCCATTAAATGTATAGAGATACTTCCTAATTAATACAATCCTGAAATAATAGCCCGAATGAGCCAAACATATTTTTCCTAGGATACTGAAAGGGTTAAGAAATATTGTCGTGAGATAAAGTTGTACGACATTATTATCATGCAGAGACAAAACAATGACATATCATCCAATTTATGTCCAAGTTTCATCTGCTAAGGGACTAAACTTTACGCCAGAGGAAATAACAGGGGTGAAAATGATCTCGATTTTCCTTGAACTACAATTCATTCTGAAACTCGACTGGTCCACTGTCAATAAGATTAGTTAGTTAGTTAAAATAGGACTTCAGAGGATATCAACCCTTCTGGATTATTAGGTCAGCACACTGTACAGTAAGTCAAGAACTGGACTGGAGCCCCTTTTCGAGAACTCCAGTCCCTTGTCAATATGAATCATACACAAATTTATTATTTTTGCTTTGCAGTTCTTATTATGTCTTTGGAAGTAATGCAATGGTTAGAAATTCACTTCCATGTAAATATTCTTGTATCCTTTATCAATTTCATTCAATTTGTCCCATTTGACGCCCTATCTATAATCTGTGTTTTTTTAAAGCTGCCGAGAAACTGACTTATTCTTATCTTAATTACTTCGTTATTACAAATTTTGTATAACCAAATATGGTGTTAATTGTCAAAACCTGTCTATAATATGATCCAGAGACATAGCAGACCTCAAAACTACCACTGCATCAAAATTGGACTGCAGCTCACTCTTAGCTATTTGTTCACTTGATGTGCCACTGATGGAGGTGGTTCTGTGTACCCCTGGCCCTGGCACCAGCACTTGTTGTACCACTGGCACAAATTTAACATTGCTTTGTGTAGTCTACCTATCTATATACTCAGGCACATACCCCATTATTTATTTTTTGTTTTGTAAACTGGGGGTGGCCGACTCGAGACAGATTTCGTGTAGTACTGGCAATAATCAAATTGCTTTATATACCAATGGCACACCCGTTGCTTCGTATGAGACTGGCAGCCATTTAACGTCTTTGTGTACCAATTGCACCAGGCTTCATATACAACTGTCACCTCCTTGCTGTGAGTGCCACTGGCGCCCTGATTTATGAACCACAGCTGTAACCACCCTGCAGCCTGTACACATCTGTCCACCTGTAGAGCCCAAGCCAACATCACCAGACTTTTCTAAGCCAAAGTCTACTACACCAGAGCCCTTGCCACACCTGGGCATCCCAACTCCGTCTACTTCAGCTGCAGAGAATGACGCCATCTGGTTGCCCAACAAACCTCCGCTGCCACACATACGCCTTAGTCACACTTGGACCATGATCGCCTTGCTCCCCAAGGCCTGGGCTACAGCTATGGAGTTTCTACCCACAGGTGTAGCGCGGTTGGTAGAGCACTCGCCTGCAAACTGTGAGGTTGATGGTTCGAGTCTCGGGCCAGCCTGTGTGTTATTGGCAGACGCCAGTGCTGTTGGTGAACGGCGCTGTCTAGCAATCAGTGGCAACTGTTTACTGAAGTCCTTGATGCATTAGGGCACCCACTTTAACCCAACTCTTGTGCATGGTGGTAAAAACACGCATCAGGTGTAGCCAGTATGAATTATAATCAATACACAATAAAACTGTCAATGAGTTTCTTTACCAGTTAAAATAGTGACCACATATCAACAGTAATATATATGCACGTTATTATTGATCCAATATTGCTTATATTTTGTCTATTGTCATTAAATGTCAGTTCTCCACATCTTCAGATTCAGTAGCACTCACATCACATGACTATTCAAAGACCCTAAAGTTTACAATCTCCATTTACAGAAAATTCCACATTAACTTCTCCTATAGTAGAGGACAATTTGTTTAAGTGTATGTCAAAACTTCTATATGGCTGTAAAAATGTACTTAGATACTATACACTGTTCAAATTTACTTGACAGCTTTTACCAGGCTTTATTTTAACAGTTAATGCTGAGTGGTTCAATTTACTTAAATATTTTGGATATAAGTTGTTCATAAGTTGTATTTTGTTTCAAGATCCATGCCACACACCACTGCCAAACAATCATCTGCTGTCAATATCATACTTATTGTGGGAGGATACACTGCCAAGTACATTTGAAAAAAGTACAACAAATACATCCATAGTAAATCCATTGTTAATATGACAAAGCTAGGCTAATCATGAACAAATATAGCTCCTTGTATGTTTATTTAAAATTTAAATGGACATCAACACACAACAAATGGCAACAATATTCTGAACTTTCTCCAATTGCATATACTGTACAGTATATATATATATATATATATATATATATATATATATATATTTTTTTTTTTATAAAATTTGTTTAACCAGACCACTGAGTTCCACAAAAGAACTCTAATAGGGCTAGCCGGAAGGATTAGATCAAGATGGACAACTAATCAAGTCAAGATAGATAGGGAAGGGCAGGAGGTGAACAAATCTAGGAAGGTGAAGACACGCAGATATTTCTCGCCATTTCACCAGTTCAGCCGGACCACATGAGCTCCACAGCAGAGCTATTATAGGGCAGGGCCGAAGAATGAGGCAAGAACTGCTACACTGCAGCACCAACCAAGAAGTGATTAAGGGCGAAGAATGAGTGATCAGGTCTAAGGTAGAAAAAAATCACAGCGAGATGCACAAAAAATGCATTACCGAGGGGAATCAAGTCAGCTCGGCCGCAGCAGCTGCGACCTAAGAGACAAATCAGGTCAGGAGCCTACAACCTAGCCAGGCCAGGGAGGCATGTGATATAGGCTGCCGGAAGGACAACCGATGAGACAGAATAAGAATAGAAGGGGAAAAAAATGGAAAGAGGGATGAAAAACTACGCAAAATTAGTCAAGCCGACGACAAAAGCTTGAGGGGAAAGGAAAACATCCAGAACCCTCACCCATCAAACTCCAGTCGCTGGCCCCAAAGCCCCTCAACCGAGACAAGGGGCTTTTTTTTTTTTTTTTTTTTTTTTAATATTAGTTTAACCAGACCACTGAGCTCTACAAAAGAACTCTCATAGGGCTGGCCCGAAGGATTCGATAAATATATATAACTAAACGAGTCAAGATAGACAGGGAAGGGCAGGAGGGGAACAAATCGAGGAAGGTGAAGACACACAGACATTTCTCGCCATTTCATCAGTTCAGCCGGACCACATGAGCTCCACATCAGAGCTCTTATAGGGCAGGGCCGAAGGATGAGGCAAGAACTGCTACACCGCAACACCAACCAAGAAGTGATCAGGGCGAAGAATGAAAGATCAGGTCGAAGGCAGAAAAAATCACATCGAGAAGCAAAAAATGCATTACCGAAGAGAATCAAGTCAGTCCGGCCACAACAGCAACCGAAGAGACAAATCAGGTCAGGAGTCTGCTACCTAGCCAGGCCAGGGAGACATGAGATATAGGCCGCCCGAGGACAGTCGAATGGGAGAGAATAAGAATAGAAGAGGAAAAACATAGAATGAGGAATGAAAAAACTACTCAAAATTAGTCAAGCTGAGGACGAAATCTCGAGGGGAGAGAGGGAGGGAAATAACCACAACCATCCCCCATTAAGCTCCAGTCGCCGGCCCCAAAGCCCCCCAACCGCGGCAAGGACAGTAGTATCAGGGGGGAGGGGCGTAGTAGTAGGGGGGATCTTGATGTGCTAATCAAACACCGTATTATCATACAAATTATAAGTATTACATAATAAGGTAGGGATCAAAATACATATAATTAGGATTATAATGTAAAACTTGCAAAATAAACCAACCAAAACAGGGACGACACAAAATATAGACAAAAGAACTTATCAATATCACTACTGTATGTGGAAATAACGCTTTAGCAAAATATAATTTTGAAATAAAAGAGCACAAAACCACCACATAGAATGTACATCACAATATGAGTAGGTTCATTTTGTTTCCCAAGCAAATTAGTTGCACATATATTAACATACTCTCATCATGTTCAAGGAATTAGTCAATTTGGGAATTTCAGGACGTTCTGGTAAATTTGTTTAAATTCTGTATGAATAAATGTCAAAATGTTCTATTCAAACAAATTTGCAATTTGACAAGATATTAACAATAGTATAAAATACATACAACACTCACTAACGATAGTGTAAGCATAGCATGAACACATGGCATGACCCCAACCAATTACAACCCTACATTTTTTTTTTTATAAAATCAGTTCAACCAGACCACTAAGTTCCACAAAAGAACTCTCATAGGGCTAGCCCGAAGGATTAGATCAATATGGATAACGAATCAAGTCAAGATAGATAGGGAAAGGCAGGAGGTAAACAAATCTAGGAAGGTGAAGACACGCAGACATTTCTCGCCATTTCACCAGTTCAGCCGGACCACGTGAGCTCCACAGCAGAGCCCTTATAGGGCACGGCCGAAGTATGAGGCAAGAACTGCTACACTGCAGCACCAACCAAGATGTGATCAAGGGTGAAGAAAGAATGAGAGATCAGGTCTAAGGTAGAAAAAAATCACAGCGAGATGCACAAAAAATGCACTACTGAGGGGAATCGAGTCAGCTCAGCCGCAGCGACCAAAGAGACAAATCAGGTCAGGAGCCTATAACCTAGCCAGGCCAGGGAGGTATGTGATATAGGCCGCCCGGAGGACAACCGAATGAGACAGAATAAGAATAGAAGGGGAAAAACATAGAAAGAGGAATGAAAAACTACGCAAAATTAGACAAGCCAACGACAAAAGCTTGAGGGGAAAGGGAAAGGGAAAACTCCAAAACCCTCCCCCATCAAGCTCCAATCGCTGGCCCCGAAGCCCCTCAACCTTGTCAAAGGGCGTAGTAATAGGGGGGTACAACCCTACAAATAACCTACATTTATAGTACAAATAAATTAAGGATATCACAAAGGCAAGCCATTGATACTATCAAAAGTGAATAGATACAATAAAATAAAGTAAAACATTGCAAAATATGAAGAAGCAACAACAGATTTAAACAAAGAGTAGCCTACCCTTTTAACAAGAACAATGAATTTTATAGAAAAAATCAATAACAGTAGAAGTACTGTAGATAAACAATCAAAAATACAGACAAACAGTAAGCAGAGGTTATACGAGAAACTTCAAGTAAAAATATGCTTGATTAAAATTATTTATATCAAAGTTAAGAATAGTCACAATAATTGACATTAAAAATAAAAAAAATATGCAACAATATACTTGAAACAAAACCTCGAGTAAACCTAAGAGTCTGCATAGTAATATAGCTCTAGCCCAAAAGTCGTCATCTTAGGGAATAAAAACAATTATATGTTATTATTATCAATATTACTAAGGAAAGGAAAGTTTATTATGTTAAAATTATAATCGTCAACTTTGTGATATACTTTAAGTGTGCACTGTTCATTATCAATCTGTGTATATCAAGAACATTTTCAACTTAATCATTTACGTTACCTTGTTTGAGGGGGATGGAATTTGGATAAATTAATTTATCGACTTGATTAAAATCTAACATATTCAAACAAATTTGCAATTTGACAAGATGTTAACAATAGTACAAAATACATACAGCACTCACTAACAATAGATGGAAGTCCATGAATGTGGAGGGAGCTGCACCAAGGGGCGGACCAAAAAAGATGTGGGATCGGACTTTGCAATCTGATCTTAAATCAAAGAACCTGAATAAATGAGGCAGCTCTTAACAGGGCTGCCTGAAACGCCGCCATTAGGACGTGAAACCAGGACCGCAGTTTGTGTGGAGCACTCGATCTTTAAGTTTATGTATGTACTGTATGTATGAATAACTACTACATAACTCCTGAATAACAATATACGCTCTTAACCCCTTTGGTACCGGCGACGTCTTTTTTATATTATTTTGGCTATATTTAGAGAATTTTTTGCAGTTTAATAAGGATCTGTGGTAGCTCAAAGGGTTAAGCGAGATAGATCGAAGGCTGTTAATTGTTGGAGGCCTTTTATAAACTGAATAAAATTGTCTAATAGTAGCCAGAAAAAAAGATAAAAGATGTCGCTGGTAGAGGAAGGGTTAATTCGATCCTGCTATTTATCCTTCCATACATATAATCAAGGGGTGGATACAAATGTAAGTGGACAATTGACCACTTGCGAGTTTCGTTCTATAAGGAAGTTGGAGCCGTGAACATCGATATTAAAGAGAAAAGCAATAATAATGTGGGTTTCTAATGAATGAAAAGTATGTTCAATTTGGTTTTATGTATTTATCTATGTATTATGACCGTATTTGGTTTTATGTATTTATCTATGTATTATGACCGTATTTTAGCTGGTAATTCTGATAAATATTGATGGCTCGAGCTCCAACTTCCTTATACAGTAGAACGAAACTCGCAAGTCGGGAATTGTACAGTTACCCAGAGAGCTGTTACAGAACTACAGTACTTTTAATTACCGTATACAGTACTGCTTTCCAACATATCTTATATAGAAATGGAAAGAAAACAGCAAACTTTATCCAAATCGATGGTTAAAGCTGCATAATTTGCTTGCCATTCCATAGTCCTTAAGGGGATTTTATTCTGGGCCCTCGTCTCCCACATGTTTAGCCCCATTAATTTTGAGATTTTTAGAGACTCTCCGCCGCTCACCCCATTAGTTTGGCTATTGTAAGACCTTGCACCCCATTTCTTTGGCAATTTTTTTCTGGTGAGCCATAGCAAGCCTGCAATTTGCTGGGGTATTTTTCTACTGAAAAATTCACATATTCATCTTGAAGGTAGATCTTGAGGATATTTCTTATAAGCTTGATAAATGTCTAAGGAGGAAACTAGAAAAAAAATCTCTCTCTTAATAGTTGTAAAAGCAAACCTAACTATCTCTGTAACAGCCTTATTTGTGGGTAACTATCATTCAGATTAGATAAATTAAGACTATCTAACACTTCCTATTATACACAAAACATCATTGAGATCACTCACTAAAGCCCCATTGTAATACTGTACAATACTCTGACCAATCATGACCAACAATAGTAATTTTGCTATGGATTACAGATGTGCATATATACTGTACATGTTATTTTGTATATATAATTAATTATAACTCTCTGTCAACCTTAATAAAATCTCAGCCAGAAGTGTAATCCTCACATGGTTGATTTCCAAGACAAGTGACTTTCTCTGAAGTTAAGTAGGCAAGGAACACATGTCGGCAGAGGATGTCTTTAGAATCCACAACAATACTAGATTAAATAAAGAAAAACAAAGACCTACGGTAGATACATAATATTCATAGTATCACCAACCCCCCAATTAACTTACAAATAAACCTAATTAATGAAATCAATGAAACTAATGAATACATGCGGTACTCCAAGGATTCGAACCCAAGACACTCACACCAAAATTCTGCGCACTAAACATTACACTATCAAGACAGTTAAAAGGCTTACGGACAAGCTCACGATATGTTATGACAGACAAGGCAGGGTGTGGTGGTGGTGACAGCGTTGTAATGGTCGTGATCGGAGTGTGGTAGTGATGATGATCATGGCTGTAGTGGTGGTGATGAAGGTGGAATGGTAGTAGTAGTGGTAACAGGGTCAGTGGCAGGGATAGAGTACTTCTGGATGTTGGTGAAGATAACAGGTGAGGATGATGTAGGGGTAGGTAGGGTCATCATGTTGGTGAAGATAACAGGTGAGGATGATGTAGGGGTAGGTAAGGTCATCATGTTGGTGAAGATAACAGGTGAGGATGATGTAGGGGTAGGTAGGGTCATCATGTTGGTGAAGATAACAGGTGAGGATGATGTAGGGGTAGGTAGGGTCATGTTGGCCACTCTCTTATCGCCTCTTGACTACTCATCCACATAACCTGTTGAAGAAAAATATAAAAACAATATTATAAAATTCTCTACTTACTCTAGAGATCTTTAAACACTATTAGTTACAATTGTGAAGGGAAATCAAATACATACATACATAGTGCGCGGAATTTCGATGCGAGTATCCTGGGTTCGAGTCCTCGGAGTGCCACATGTATTTGTTGATTTCATTAATTGAGTTTAGATGTTCTTGTTGTTCCCCAAGCTGCCTGGCCGAACAGCCGCAAGGCCATAACCGAGCGCCCCCACAGAACCCTCCCTGCCGACCACAATAAAGCCTGGGTGACCGAAGCCACTCCATGGCGGGGAGCTGAGGAGGGTGCGGAAACGCCCGGGAAACCAAAGACCCACCCAGGGCCCTGTGCCCCTCAGCAATTATGAAGAGAAAGTTGAGGGGCAAAGGAAAAATGTGACACTTTGGCTTCCAATAATGAAATATATAAGTAAAAGGAACAGTCAGACTAAGCTATGGGTATGGCAGAGATCGCTCAGTTCTCACTCTGATAGACCAGCCCATCACCACATGACTAGAACCCAATCCTCTCAGCATCAGCTAGGAAAGGTCCTAGAAAGCCACCTTTGGTGGGGGGATAGCTCCCCTATTTAGTTTGAGTTTAGATGTGAAGTTGGTTGGTGTAAAAAACATAATAATAAATCCAGTCTAGTTCACCTAAAACATTGATTAAATCTTAGATATCTTCCACTATGAGGAAGTTTGTCTTCATTATACTTTTCATTTTCTTTTACTCGTGCCATTGGTGGTCTTCTACTATCAACAGCTCCTCTCACAGGTCTCCCTCACTATCCGATGCCCCAATTTACGATATTATTATAGGTGTTTGTGTTTGTGTTTTGGCTGGTCCCAGAACGCATCCCCATTTACCCCATTAATTTTAGGGTTTGCTGTATGATTTTTCTATTTAATATCGGGTTTTCAGGAACGTAACCCAGTCGTCAATTGAGGAAGACCTGTATATTATCATGAATATTTCCTGACCTTCTCTTCTCATCTATTCTTTGCACATGGCCAGGTCACCAGAAAATACATCTTTTTATCTACACAACCAATCTACATTCAATGGCCAGAACTTGCACTTTAATTCCAAAAGACGTAGCAAAATTAAAGGTAACTAAAGGTAACTATTTTAAGACCTTTCACCCAAATTCTTTGTCAATACAGTATTATGATTTTTCAAGTCATTTACGGGTCGAATTTTTCCTGGCTAGCAATAGCGAGCCTGTAATTTAAGACAAACCGGCCTTAGGCCGGAACATTTTTCTATCGAACAATTTACACATTTATCTATTTTTAAAGCTTGATGGAGGTCTAGGGAGGAAACTACAAAAAATAATATGAATATATAAATGAGGAAATATATAAGCCCATCCCCCATTAACCCGGGAACTGCGGGGAGACTCTTAAGAGTTCCCCCGGCGGACTGCGGGAAGACTCTTAAGAGTAAGGGAAAAAAAACAAATCCATTTAAAAAAAAAAAAAAAAAAAAAAAAAAAAAAAAAAAAAAAAAAATTTTTGTTTGCCCCTGGGCCATGCCAAATATCACTCCTCCACCTCCCCTCCTTCCCCACTTTCCTCCCCTCCTTCAGTTATCACCTATTTTCCCTGTTATTCCCTTATTCTGTGGTCTATTTTCGTGCTAACATTAGCGAGTTGGTAGCAGGGCGTTGTCATCACTGTTACCAAGCGTGGGAAAGAGCGAGAGAGAGGCTATTGCGTAACAGTGTCTCTCCAGACAAGGGGAGGGGAGGAGGGCAGGGAGGTTGCCTCAGCCATATATTATGTAACTCCCGGCCTGTATCGCCGATTTTGACCATCCAAACACTGTTTCCACTTGTTTTATTGTTGTAACAGGTTAATACCTTTATAATCAACCTATAATAGGCGCATATGGATAAGTATTAATGCTATTTATGGTAAAATAACAATGTTAGTGATGGGAACAGCTCAAATACGTCAGCACAGGAGTGTGGTGTCTCATACCCCCCATGCGCACTTCTTAGGTTAACAACTGTATTACAGTACTGTATTTGCATCATACTCCCAGATAAGCCACATTATTGTTGGTTGTAATTACTATAGTTTTGTCCTATACCAGGCTCTGTCTCGAGTCAGCCACCCCCAGCTATGGGGTATGTGCCTGAATATATATTGTATATACTAACAAGTTCAGGTAATAATATGCTATAGGTACCGCCAGGGAACTTGACAATAATCTTGACCCCTTAACTTCTTATTAAAATGTAAAACTTGCAAACTAAACAAACCAAAACTTGGACAAAGACAATATAAAGGCAAAATAACTAATCAAAATCGCTATGTGGAAACAACGCTTACTAAAATAAAATTTATGAAATTAAAATGTAAAACTTGCAAACAAAGCAAACCAAAACTGGGACAAAGACAATATAAACTCAAAACAACTTATCAAAATCGCTGTGGAAACAACGCTTACTAAGATAAAATTTATGAAATGAAAGAACACAATCCACCACATAGGGTGTATATTACTACATGAGCAAGTTAATCTGTTTCCCAAGCAAACTAATCTTATAACTCAAAATTAATGAAAGAAATTGGGCAGACGTTTTTATCATGTGGGAAGAGTCCACCAGGAAATAGGTGTGGATATTTACAGCCACTTTGCTCTAGGCCCTTTTTGAATTACAAAGAGGTCAGGGATCAAGATTATTGTCAAGTTCGTTGGCGCTACCTATAGTATAGCCTGTCAATCAACGCAGTGCACAGTGTTAAAAACTGCATTTATTTATCTGCACCATATGCATATTTTTTCACCAACCAACTTTACTTCTAAACTCAATTAATGAAATCAACAAATACACGTGGCACTCCAAGGACTCGAACCTAGGATACTCACTCCAAAATTCCGCGCATTTATGCCTTACGCTATCAAGACGAGCCCAGAAAAGCCACATTATTGTCGCTTGTCATTACTATAGTTTTGTCCTATTACTAACCAGGCTCTGTTTCGAGTCGGCCACCCCCAGCTATGGGGTATGTGCCTGAATATATACTGTACATACACTTAAACTACTGTATCAAAATAAATATACAAACAATTGAAATCTAAAATATACATACATACATAATAACCAGTTCAAAAAATAATATGCTACAGTATACTCTTTCTTTTCAGCTGACGATAAATTGAATCCCTTAGCAGCTAATTTGTCAATACTTAATGGAAAAATATGAAACTACTACCGGTATGTCTCTGCATCATAATAAGACCAAGTTTATATATTTAGCACTATATATCATAACAAAATCTTTAAAATAATTATTATGTTTTCCACCGACCAACTTCACCTCTAAACTCAATTAATGAAATCAACAAATACTGTACATGTGGCACTCCGAGAACTCGAACCTAGGATACTCACACCAAAATTCTGCGCATTTATGCATTACGCTATGAAGTCAGTTAAAAAAATTCATATGCTATACATTCCCTTACCAGCTAATTTCTTGATACTTAACCCTAGTCTAGCGGGTCCTCTGTGGCCGTTTTGGGCCTTTTCAGGCCATTCTGACTGCTATATCAACCATCAGTATGAAAGGAACTGTATTGCGCCAAAAATTAGGTGGAAATCGCTACACAATGACGCCACATACAGCTACGTAGCACTCGTGGAACACTGACAGTGTTTTTGCTACCTTGCTCACTTTTAGCGAACTACTGGAGTTATAATGGACAAATATGGAAGAACGATGTCTCTGCATCATAATAAGACCAACTTTATATATTTTGCACTATACTGTATATCAAAACAAATTCTTTAAAATAACTGAGAAATCTTGATGGGATGTTTGCAATTTACCGTCAGTTGAAAAAAAACAGATTATAGTATTATTATGTTTTTTACACCAACCAACTTCACATCCAAACTCAATCAATGAAAGCAACAAATACTTGTGGCACTCCGAGGACTCGAACCCAGGATACTCGCATCAAAATTCCGCACATATGCACTACGCTATCAAGACAGTTAAAGATATATGGACAAGCCTACTACAATAAGAGTTAGTGAAACATTATCACAGTACAGTACTCTCATTGTAATTACAACTCCATACAGTATTACAATGTAAAACTTGCAAAATAATATACAGGTGGTCTCCCTCGATTTACGATTGAGTTACGTTCCTGAAAACCCGATCTTACATAGAAAAATCGCATAGCGAACCCTAACATTAATGGGGGAAATGGGGATGCGTTCTGGGTCCAGCCAAAACTCAAACACAAATACTTAATTAAAAACCTATAGTAATAAGTAACACCCCATTCTTAACATTAATCATCAATTACAAACCCCAATGTACTTGAATAAACTAATGAAAGAATATGGTCCTCCCGGGATTCCGACTCGGGACACCACACCCAGAACATAAGCACCCAAACATTACACCACCAACACAGTTAAAGGTTGAGTACACGATATCAAGACAGTACGGTATGATAGCGCGAGCAAGTCATGTCTCAGCTGTTGTTGTTGTTGTTGTTGTTGTTGTTGTTCCCCAAGCTGCCTGGCCGAACAGCCCCAAGGCCCCGAGAAAGGCCAAGGCCATAACCGGGCGCCCCCACAGAACCCTCCCTGCCGACCACAATAAAGCCTGGGCGACCGAAGCCACTCCATGGCGGGGAGTTGAGGAGGGTGCGGAAACGTCCGGGAAACCAAAGCCCCACCTAGGGCCCTGTGCCCCTCAGCAATTATGAAGAGAAAGTTGAGGAGCAAAGGAAAAATGTGATGCTTTGGCTTCCAATCTTGGTAGATTGGGAGGTCAATCCACGGAAGAGACGCCGTCACTTGAGATCTAGAAAATATATAAGTAAAAGGAACAGTCAGAGTAAGCTATGGGTATGGCAGAGATTGCTCAGTTCTCACTCTGATAGACCAGCCCATCACCATTGTCTCAGCTGTTATTACGTTAGGCTCGCTCTTTGCTGTATTAATATCTGTCAGATGTTGAATACGGTGGTTAAGTGTAGGAACATGTTTGTATATCTCACTTGAAATTAAGAAATCGTGTTTAGATATTGCCGATACCAATTATTATTGATCAAAATATACTTGCTGTCGAGACATTACTTATTAGGCCGACTGTACATTATAATGTAAAACTTGCAAAATAAACAAACCAAAACTTGGACGAACACAGTAAAGAGACAAAACAACTAATCAAAATCGCTATGTGGAAACAACGCTTAAGCAAAATAATAATTTATAAATAACAAAACACAATCCACCAAATAGGGTGTACATTACTACATGAGCAAGTTAATCTGTTTCCCAAGCAAACTAATCGCACACAAAACAACGCACTATCGTCAACTTGTCAACTATCGTCAACTTGGACTTGGGAACAACAAAATCATACAAAAACACTTTAATAAATACCATGAGAGTTGTTATATGGTGAAACAGTTGCATCCGATGGAAGTAGTGTCCTCTTGTGGTTATGTCCTAAACGGTTGTACATCATGGAGCCCACCAACAATCTGTGGAGGATATAATGTAGTTAGCTTTCATGTATAGAGAATTTATAGATAATTTTCCAAGATTATAGATAATTTATACATAATTTTGGCTGTCTCGAGTCCACTCCCCCAAAAAGACAACAAATAAATACATACAAATATAAAAACTGGGGTAAGTGCCAGAGTATATACAATTATACATACAGTACATACATTTTGCAAGTTTTACATTATAAACTCAGTACAGTACTACATTAATGCCAGCACATGTACAGTTGTCCACATAACTTCAGTTCCTCCCTGTGATCTTATGCATGGAAATATAATGTGCACGATTGAATTACGAGTGTAGTTTCTTATGCAGTGGTTAACTCATCTGACTAAAACGCTGTTTCTTTTCAACTAGCGGTAAATTGCAAAGTTCACATCAAGATTTGTCAGTTATTTTGAAGATTTTGAAGTGAAATATGGTGGTAATTATATAATCTTGGTCGTATTATCATGGAGACATAGTAGTTTCATATTTTTGTATTAAGTATCGGGAAATTACCTGCTAAGGGATTCGATTTATCGCCACCTGAGAAGAAATGGAGTATAGTCAAATGATAATTTCAAGATACATCACTCGCAATAAATTCATACTAATTTTACTTTCATATACAACATCACAACGAGGAACAAGCTTGGTGGGCAACTGTACAGTCGTTATACTGTAAAATTTTAAAAATAAACAAACCAAAACAGGGACAACACAATATAAAAAAAATATTTTTTGTTTTTATTGTCTATGTGATTGAGGGAGGCAAAAGGTATAACTGCCTATAGCGAGTGCCTCCCCATAGTTGAAAGAGTGACAGGGCCAAAATCAAGGGACGTTCGAGCCAAAATGCCTGGACACACGGAGTTTGAAGCAATTTAAGTCATAGGAAGAGGGAAAGACTGATTCTGGGAGAGAGTTCCAGAGCTCGGCTGTTGAGTAGAAGAAAGTTTGAGAGTAACGTTTCACTCTTGGGTTGGAGAATTGCACAGAGTAGGGGTGGGATTGAGTTGCAAGACGGGTACCACGTGCCCTACGTAAAGGAGGTGGTATGCACTGGGATAGCTCTGAGGAACACTGATTATTATAGTAGCGATAGAATAGCGAGAGAGATGCAACATTGCGGCGGAGAGAGAGAGATTGCAGAGAGTTGGTGAGTGGACGGGAGTTATTGATACGAAAGGCCTTCCTTTCAACTTTGTCTAGGAGAGCTGTGTGGGAGGAACCTCCCCACACATGTGAACAATACTCAACACAAGGGCGCACTATGCCCTGTACAGAGCAAGAAGCTGTGCAGGGGAAAAGAACCCCCTAAGGCGGTTGAGCACACCCAGCTTCTGGGAGGCTGCCTTAGCAAGACTGGTAATATGGTCCTTCCAAATGAGAGCAGAAGAAAAAGAGACACCAAGAATATTGAGAGAAGATGAAGGGTTGATTTTGTATTGTTGAAGAATAAGGGATAGTCCGCTGGGAGATCCTGACGGGTAGATAGATGGAGAAATTGGGTTTTGGAAGCATTAAAGTTAACAAGGTTTTCTCTGCCCCAATTGGAAATAGTATTTAGATCAGAATTTAAGAGTTCTATGTGTTAACATAGGCAAATATGTTAATGTGTGTGGGAGTGCAAACTGGTTATATATGTGAGCAGACGATCATCCATAGTCCCATCTTTACTCAACACACTGCCCAGATACTTAAAAGAGTTGATGAGCTCCATAGCCTGACCGTTCAGCTTCACCTCACACTCTGTGACTTCACCCCTTTCGAAGACCATAACCTTGCTCTTCCCCGCATTTACCTTCAAATTCCGTTTTTCGCACACTGTTCCAAACTCATTTACCAGACCCTGCAACTCCCATTCATTATCACTCATCAGAACTGTATCATCCGCAAACAGCAGTATAGGTAGCTTCCACTCAATTCCCTCCCTTTTCAGCGATACACCAACATCCACTGCTCTTGATAGTATTTCTTTCATGACTCCATCAGTAAACAACCACGGTAAACAGTAAACAACCAGTAAACAACCACGGGGATATCACACACGCCTGTTTCAAACCAACATTCAAAACTTGCAAAATAAACAAACCAAAACTGGGACGAACACAGTAAAAAGACTAAAGAACTTATCAAAATCGCTATGTGGAAACAAAACTTTAGCAAATTAATATTATAAATAAAAGAACACAATCCACCACATAGGGTGTACTGTACATTACTACATGAGCAAGTTAATCTGTTTTTCAAGCAAACTAATCGCACATATAACAACGCACTATCGTCACGTTCAAGATTGACCTGTCAACTTAGGGTCCGTCTGACTCCGAGGCCCTCTATGTATCTTTTTAGCAAGTTTTTTCTACACTGGTGTACGGCTATAGTCTGTTCATTCTACTGTAGGTTTGGAAAAAATTGTAACCCCTAACCTCTCATAACTCAAAAAGTACTAAAGTAATCAAACTAATTTTTCTACCAAATAGGAAGACTTACCTAGGGAATACGTGTGGAGCTTGTCAGCTCATTGGCTCCAGCCCTTTTTGAGTTACAGAGGTTAGAGGTTACGATTTCTGCCAAACCTAGAATGAACAGACTACAGTATAGGCCATCCACTAATTATCATTATTGTCGATATTATTTCACCTGGTAGTAAATTGAATTCCTTAGCAACATATCCCTCGCTAATTAATTCAAACATGTGAAACTATTACTTATCTAAGTC
Source organism: Paralithodes platypus (assembly GCA_032716605.1). Classification (NCBI taxonomy): domain Eukaryota; kingdom Metazoa; phylum Arthropoda; class Malacostraca; order Decapoda; family Lithodidae; genus Paralithodes; species Paralithodes platypus. The sequence continues at coordinate 59,867,406 of CM064482.1, forward strand.
ATATTAATGCCAAGTTCTCATAAGAACAACATAATTAGCCAAGCCGAGAAATCACGATGGGGACATGGATTTTTACCGTCACCTGTTACGAAACAGACTATACGCTATCACTACAATTATAATGTCAAACTTGCAAAATAAACAAATCAAAACTTGGACGAACACAGTAAAAAGACAAAACAACTTATCAAAATCGCTATGTGGAAACAACGCTTAAGCAAAATAATAATTTATAAATAAAAGAACATAATCCACCACATAGGGTGTACGGTACATTACTACATGAGCAAGTTAATCTGTTTCCCAAGCAAACTAATCGCACATATAACAACGCACTATCGTCACGTTCAAGGAATTAGTCAATTTGATGTAACTGTAAACAGAAACCATACATTATCACCAAAACAACAATAAAAACAAACACTAAACACTACATTTCTAGATGTGTGAATTTGTTTTTGTATTTGTGTGTTCATTGTTTTTTGTTTGTCATGTTGTCCATATTCGGGCTCTGTCTCGAGTTGGCCACCCCCAGTAATAGAAAAACAAAACAAAAACAAAATTGGGGAATGGGCCTCAGCAAATAGATAGATAGACATTCCAATACTCACATTATTTTGGTAGAGCTCTTGTCTTTGGTGGTAAAACTGTTGCATCTGATGGGCCTCCATAGTGAAAGGGTTAAACTACTATCCTCTTGTGGTCCTCCAAACAATCCCTGACATCATGGAACCCCAAGCCAATCTGTGGAAGTTATAATATTGTTAGCTTATATATCATTAAAGTCAAAACTACATTAATGTCACCACGTACAGTTGCTCAAATAAGTTCATATCTGTAATCTTATATGTGGAAATATAATGTGTAGGATTGAATTACCAGTGTACTTTCTTATGCAACAGCGGGAGGAATAACAAAATATCCCTAAAACTGTCAAATTCCAAAATGACCCAACGAGGGTTACAATTTTTGTAAGGCTAAAATTCAAGGATTTTGGGAAAATGAGTTTTGATTATTTCAAACTTACAGTAGAAGTCGATACAATAAAATCACGCATATATTTAGAATCCTAACGCTATGGGGAGTCTATTAGTATAAGGTAAATTGAATTTGGACCAATAGTTTAGCATGCAGGAGCAATTTTTATCTCAAAATTGGCATATTTGGAGATAATTTATTGGTACAATTAAAATTCTGATGATGCCAATGGATCCAGGGGGTTATAATGTACTTGGGAGATAAATTTGGGCGTATTCCATACATTCATTCCTAGTCTATGGATGTTTTATGGTTACTGTGTCGTGTCAAAATGATGTATCTGAGAAGTCCTGATGCATTTTTCTTAAACATTACATCATAGAATGTACCTGCAAATAGAAAAAAATATAATTTTCAATTTGAAAATGGGTCATTAGACACTAAACAAAAAAATAGTGCAACATTACATATTCGTAAGAAAAATATTTTTTACATCTTCACTTCTTTTTGTTGCTGCACCTCTTCAATCATTAAAAACTAAACTGTTGATACCTGCTGACATGAAGGCATAATGGTTAAGCTTTAAAATGAGACCAAGTTTAGATGCCCAAGTGTTGTCATACCTTTTTAAAGGCCAAGTGCGTACCTATTGGTTACCTTACCCTATACGCTATCATTACTGTACAATTAGTCAATAGCAGTAAACATAACCCTTACATTATCACCAAAACAGTCAAAAGAAATGCTAAACAATATATTCCAAGACTCACATTATTTTGGTAGAGCTCTTGTCTTTGGTGGTAAAACTGTTGCATCTGATGGGCCCCCGTAGTGGAAGGGTTGAACTATCCTCTTGTGGTCCTCCAAACGGTTGTTCTATAGGCCTATATGCTCCATCACAATCACTGAAACCATGGAACCCACCACCAATCTGTAGAAGTTATAATTTTGTTAGCTTATATATCATTAAAGTCAAAACTACATTACTGTCACCACATAGAGTTGTTGTTGTTGTTGTTCCCGAGGCTGTCTGGCCGAACAGCCCCAAGGTCTCGAGCAAGGCCAACGCCATAAACGAGAGCCCCCACAAAACCCTCCCTGCTTACCACTAACAAAGCCCGGGTGACCGAAGCCACTCCATGGCGGGGAGCTGAGGAGGGTGCGGAAACGCCCGGGAAACCAAAGCCCCACCCAGGGCCCTGTGCCCCTCAGCAATTATGAAGAGAAAGTTGAGGGGCAAGGGAAAAATGTGACGCTTTGGCTCCCAATCTGCCAACTTCTCCCTATGCAGTAGGGAGGTCAATCCACGGAAAAGACGCCGTCACTTGAGATCTAGAAGATATATAAGTAAAAGGAACAGTCAGAGTAAGCTATGGGTATGGCAGAGATCGCTCAGCTCTCACTCTGATAGACCAGCCCATCACCACATGACTAGAACCCAATCCTCTCAGCATCAGCTAGGAAAGGCCCTAGAAAGCCGCCTTTGGCGGGGGGATAGCTCCCCTATTTCAACTCCTTTCGGGGTTGGGCACCCGCCCGTACAGTTGCTCAAATAAGTTCAAATCTGTAATCTTATACATGGAAATATAATGTGTAGGATTGAATTACGAGTGTACTTTCTTATGCAACAGCGATAGGAATAAAAATGTATCCCTAAAACTGTAACATTCCAAAATGACCTGACGAGGGACAAAATTTGGAAAATTAGTTTTCATTATGGCAAACTGAGAAGTCGTACAATATAATCATAATCACACATATATTTGGAATCCTTATACCATGGGGAGTACATTGGTATAAGGTAAATTAAATTTGACCCCATACTTTAAGGTGCAGGAGCAATTTATATCTCAAAATTTGCTTTTTTGGACTTAATTTCAGGAGTGGCTTAAATTGGTATATCCACAACAGCGTGAGCAATCCCAAAATATCCCTAAAAGTGTAAAATTCCAAAATGAAGCAACGAGGGTCATGCTTTCATTTATTTCATATGGGGTGTTATTGTTGTTAAGAACGATGTTAAAAATAAAAGCTAGGGAAAAGATAGACAGCATAGAAATATTTAGTATGAGAATGACAATATAGTTTCAGCCATAGAGTTGAGAATTCAGAGAAATCGTAATTGGGAACACGAGGGCAAGTAAGTTTGTTGTGCACGTATGCACAACATCCGCCTTTGGCTTTGAAACTAGGATATAGAAAGTAGGAGGATACAGAGAAGGGGTTGCTGGAAGTTGTTTCAGACACCTGTCTATAATGATAATTCATATTTAGCATTACTGTATGTATGTACAGTATATACTCAGGCACATATCCCATAGCTGGGGGTGGCTGACTCGAGACAGAGCCCGAACAGGGACAAGAAGACAAAAAAAATATATATAAATAAACAAATTCACACACATTTATTTCGCCCAGGAGAAGAAGAATTTAGCAATACTGGTACAGAATACAGTATATAGTTTGGTCTTTGGTGATCAATTCTATGTGGTCAAAAATAAAATATAACTCCATTGTTTACCTATTTCATTACCGGTGCCGTCCTTTTAAATTTAACACCTAAATGCCACGAAAGGTCTTAAATTTACAGAAATGGGAGGAAAGATATAAAATCACCAAACTAATGGGGCGAACGTCTTAAAATATCAAAGCTAATAAGGAAAAAATTGAGGAAGAAGGGGTTAAAACAAATTAATTTTAAATATATATGTATATACTGTATATATACTGTATATTTAAGGTACCTTTTTTGTGGGTCAACACCTCGGCTACAAACGCTCCACCAGGCAGGCAGTAGAATCCCTCGGAAGTGGTTACCAGCCGCTGGTCCTACCCTGCTTTCCATATGCAAGTTACGAGAGCTTTCAGTCAAGTACTGTACTGTACTTACATGTATGTATGTATGATGAGGGAGACAAAAGGCAAAACTGCTTGTGACGAGTGCCTCCCCCAGAGTTGAAAGAGTGACAGGGCCAAAATCAAGGAATGTTCGACCCAAAATGTCCAGTACAGTATACTGTACTCATTCACATACCCCATACCTGGGGGTGGCTAACTCTAGACAGAGCCAGAACAGAAACAACATTTAACATTCAATTTCTTATGGTCAGGGACCACTTTCGCGGTCTCGACGACCAGGTGAAATTTACAAGGGGAGGACGATTTGTAGCCCCCTGCCGCCAGAAGGAAAAGTAGGACAGTAAGAGAGACAGACATAAACGGCTAAGGTTGGGTAGAAGATGCCAAACCTCACTCTGGATATGACCAGCCCTCACCCATACATATACTGTACTGTATACTGTATATACAAGTTTAAAGACTGTTTCGTCCAAAGAGAGTGTGGTTACAGTCTCACATCCCAAATGTCGTCATCACAGGCGACCCTGTCATGGGCTGCCTCCGTATTTAAGTTCTTTGTTTTGAGATCGGACCGAAGTACCTGATTCCACGTCTTTTTAGGTCTACCCCTACGCGCAGCACCCCCCCCCCTCTCATACAGATTTTAACCCCTCAGACCCGGTTGGGCTCTGAGGCATCCATAAAAACACCCCCGCGGAACCCGGAAGGGCTCTGAAGCTCCGGCAGCTTGAAAGACTGTAAGCTTGGTGTGCGAGGCGTCCGTCCGACGCATGTAAACAACAGCCGGTTGGACCGACGCCGTGCATCTCCGACCACAAGAAGGAGAGGCGTCCTTGTTCGTGTGTGCCTGTATGTTATTGTTAAGTAGTGAAAAGTAGTGTAAAGTGGCTGATATCGCCACAAAGTTATCTCCACGGAAATCGTCATCACAACTGAACCAGTTGACTTAGAGCTCTACTCAACGCCATTCTACAGGTACGAAACACATCTACGCTTGGGGATGCGCGAGAATGCAGAAGCAGTCAAAATAACAAAGATACGGTAGCCTAGGCGTAGACGTTTTTCGGCCAAAACCCACGGGTTTCGGTATGGAATACATAGCCGGGTCTGAGGGGTTAAACACTAACCATTACGCCACCAAGACAGTTAATGGTTAAGTACATGACTATGATTGATATATATTTATTGAATAGTGGATATTAATCTAATAATGCACTTAGACCTAACTGTACACTGAATAGCGTAATATTATAGAGATCGGCCAACCTCCGCAATATTGGTACCACTGGCGTCATTACCATCTCCTTACACTTAAATATGTCTATAACTAAATTAATATTTAGCAATACTGTATACAGTATATGTATATACTCGGGCATATGTCCCATAGCTGGGGGTGGCCGACTCGAGACAGAGCCCGGACAAGACGACATAACATAAATAACAAAACATAAAAAATTCACACTTTAGTTTGCCCAGGAGAAGATTTTAGCAATACTGGTACAGAATAATTAGCATGGTCTTTGGTGATCAATTCTATGTGGTCAAAAATATAATAAAACCCCATTCTTTACCCCTTTCAGTATCGGTGTCGTCCTTTTATAATTCGACACCTAAATGGCACAAAAGGTCTTAAAATTGACAGAAAAAGGGCAAAAGGTCTTAAAATCACCAAACTAATGGGGCTAACATCTTAAAATCTCATAAACTAATAGGGCAAAAAATTAAGGAAAAGGGGTTAACAAAAAATAATAAAAAATAATAATAAAATAAATAAATAAACCTTTTTTGGCGGTGAATACTTACAGTATGATGATACTAATGCTCCACCAGGCAGTAGAAACTCTGGGTAGTGGTTCATCATCTGGTCCTCCACCGATTTCCATCTGCAATTTACGAGAGCTTTCAGTCAAGTACAGTACAGTATATACATGTATGTATGTATGGTCGCGCTAATAAGTCATGTCCCAGCTGTCATTAAGTTTGGCTTGATCTGCGCTGTATTAATGTCTGTCAGATGTTGAATAGGGTGAGTAAGTGTAGGAACATGTTTGTATATTTCACTCGATATGAAGAAATGAAGCTTACATATTGCTGATACCAATTATTGATCAAAACATACTTGGTGCCGAGACATCACTTATTAGCGCGACTGTACACAAGAGGTGTAGTGGGATATGAGGACCTTTGATGAGAATCATAGACTTTGAATGGCCAGTGTGTAAGGGAGAACTAGTGTTGAATGACCCGCTTGATAGTACAGTACTGTACACATTTCGGCAGTTTAAGGCTGGAGCGTGTGAATAAATTTTGCTACTTGGCCGATACGGTTTCTACTGGAGTTGGCGCTGAAGCTGGCCCCATTGCCAGAGTTAGAAGTGGCTGGAGGAAATTTAAATTAAAGAGCTGTTGCCTATCATGAGAGGACTCCCACTTCATGGGGAAGGTGTATGTCTCATGTGTTAGGAGTGCGATGGCCTATGCCTCGGCGACGTGGCCGTTTAAAGTGGAGCATAGTAACAGGATGGAACGGAATATAACCCAAATTCCCTAAAGGTATTCTATGCAAATGCTCGTAGCATATGCAATAAATTTTGGATCTAGATGAAATTGTATTTACAGAAAATTATGATAAAATCGGTATTACAGAACCTTGGTTAAAACGGAAGACAGAGATTTTCTAGCAGAATATACACTTCCCGGTTATACAATGTTTGAGAAAAGTCAAATCAATAAAAATGGAGAAGGCTTTCCGTTTTTTTTATCAAAGAAAGTCTTAATCCCGTCTTAATGCCAAAACCTCAAATTGTGAATGTCGATATATCTTATGTACTCTTAAAAAATAATCAGGGAACTGAAATAACACTAGCTATACAGACCTACAGCTCAATCAGTGCAAACTGACCAAAACATTACCAGTAACTTAGTGGGACGATATGCTTACTTCTCATTCCGGACATGACCTCTACGCCAACTTGCAAGAAAGTTAACTTTTTCAATTTCTTCAAACTCCGAAACGTGGTTCAGGTCTCCCTCACTATCCGATGCCACAATTTAGGATATTATTATAGGTTTTTAGGTGTTTGAGTTTGGGTTTTGGCTGGTCCCAGAATGCATCCCCATTTACCCCATTAATTTTAGGGTTCGCTATATAATTTTTCTATTTAAGATATGGTTTTCAGGAACGTAACCCAATCGTAAATCGAGGGAGACCTGTAATATTGTGCTTGACCTTGTACTTGCAACGAAAGAAGACTTGGTGGAGGGCTTGAATGTTGGTGAAAAATTCAGTACCAGCGACCACCGAAGGATCAGTTTCAGTATAAAGTTTAATAGTAATGAATCAAACAGCAGCAATGAGAAAGTCCCAAATTAAAAAAATTAAAACGTTTCATAAACTCAGAGCAATCTTAAAGAAACTGATTGGAGCTATTTGATTAACAATAATGATAAATAAATCATGTGAATTTTTCACTACCACTTACTTCAAACGTTACTTCAAGCGTGCATACCAATGAAACACAGACGTTCATTCCATAATGATAAGTCTAAATGGTGGAATAAAGAGATAGCAGACAGTTTGCTTGCAAAGAAAAGTTAATCTTGTAGCCCACATATCGAGTACTAGAGACACATACTGTACTGTACTAGGTTAGGCTAATGTTAATTCTAGAAGCCTTATTTATCCATTAAACCTCAATTTAAACTTTTTAAGTTTTAACCCCAGATTTTCCCCGATCTTTATAGCCCTCCCCATTAGCAAGCAGGGTGCGTATCTTTAGATTGCTGGATGAAGAATACGTTTCTAAGCTATGTATTTCCAGCAAATTTCACATAGTAAAAAACTCTAAGAAAGCATTAAACAAAAGAGAAGTACAATACTGTAGAGAATGTACCGTAAAAATCAGACCCTGACCTACAAGACAAATTTACCACTCTTTCTGTATAATTTAAGCATTTTTTTACTTTGAGTAGAAAGGGAGTGTTACTGCTACTATTACCACTCCCATTCAGCCCAGTTATACTACAACCATCCTACAGTACCGGTATAGGCTATACTGTATACTGTATATATTTTTTTCTGGCAGTGCTTTAGACCAGGACCTTCCGTCGAGCTTGTGGACGTAAACAAATCCTCACCCCCCTCCTCCAATGACAATATTATTATTAACCAAACCTTACAACCTTACCTACACTGGGAGTGGGGGCTGCCCGGCTGCCGCCCCCCAGACCCCTGCTGCTCTTAAAAATTATACCGGTATATAAAACGTCAAATTACTAAACAGTACTGCAGGAGAATGAAAAACACCTTTGAGGCTGCGCGTCGTATAAGAAACGGAGGTTGAGAGGGTAAACAAGTCCACGAGATCAAGTCCACGAGAATATATGATATACAGTCAAATTCCGCTAATCCGGAGGCTGAAACCTCGGAATGCCCGATACCTCGGAAGGTGTTTTCCCCCAAAAAATAAGATTATAAAATAAGATTCATGTCTATCTTAAGTCAATTAATCGAGTGTTTTGGATTTACACCTCTACACCACCGGAACTTAACCGCACTGCCTCTATGCTAATTAATTATTAATTTGTATGTGTTTTACGGCCATTTTTATGTATAAATCTGATACCTCGGAAAATCTGCTAATCCGGAATCCCGCGGTCCCCTGCCTTCCGGATTAAAACAATTTGACTGTATCTTTTTAAATATTTGTTTCCGTTCTGAATTTCAGTACAGTACAGTATTATATGGATTCCTAATGTCACTTTCTATAATCTGGACTAGTTTTTAAGGTAAGGGTCGTGTTATCGAGCGTAGTACAGTACTTCACACACAGTTAAGTTAGCTCTCTAATTCAACCGATTTGTTTTCCCAAAATTATCAGAAATCATCTAAATAACCTTAACCTAACCTAGTATTATTTGTTAACAAGTTACGATCGATTAAGCCCTCCCCTTCTCTGTGGCAGTCTTCCTTGCAACCCTACCGTTTTCTGGAAGTACTACTCACTCGCTTACGTATTGGCCATACTAGATTGACTCGTGGATACTTGATGTAGTCGCCGCATGAACCGCGCCCAGACTGTCGGCCTTGTCGTGTCCCCATCACTGTTCGCCATTTACTTGTTGAATGCCCGCGTTATTCAATCTCACGTCGCCTCTGCTTTGGTACATAATCTTACTCTGACATTTTGATGAACTCACCGACCTTCTACATCTATCCTATAGTTTGTTTTCTAACATCTTGCTCATTCATTCATGGCATTTCATTATTCTCCCTCCCACTTACACCATATAGCCCTGATTCATACCAAAACTTGCTAAATCCTTAGTGTTAGCTAAGGCCAGCCCTATGAGTCTCTTGTTGTGACTCAGTGGCCTGGTTAAACTAATGTTAAAAAAAAAAAAAAAAAAAAAAATGTGGGGGCTGCCGCATCCACACCCCCACTAATGGACTATTAATTTCTGTGGTTTGTGGTTGCTTCAGCCCCCATAAATCATTCTAGGTTAGTTTAGGTTACAGATATTCCGACGATTTACATCTTTAGTTTAGGAAAAATTAGAAGGAAACTTAACCATGTGCGAGGTGAATCGCCCTACAATACAACCCTTACTGTTTTTAAGGCATAAACTGGAAGGCCCAAGTCTAAAGAATAAAGATTTTACTATGTTTACATTATGAAGGAGATAAAAGGCAATGCTGCCTGTGACAAGTGTCCCCCTAAAATAAAAAAAAAAGTGAGAAGAGAGCCAAATTTAAGGTGAATTACAATTCAAATGACTGGACACACTGAGCTTGAAAAAACTTAAGTCATAGGATGAGGGAAAGACAGATTGGGGAGAGAAATTACAATTCAAATGACTGGACATACTAAGCTTGAAAAAAGTGTTTAAGTCATAGGATGAGGGAAAGACAGATTGGGGAGAGAGTTCCAGAGTTTCAAGTCATAGAATGAGAGAAAGACAGATTGGGGGCGAGAGTTGCGGAGTAGGAGAAACACTGGGGAAAAATAGTTCACTCTTGGCCTTGGGTGAGAGAGAGTTGGGTAAAATCTAGCAATGGCTCAAAATCGGCTGTAGCCTTAGCCCCCCCCCCCCCCCCTCAACTTATTATTGTATCCCACGACAGTCAAAATAGACGGGAAAATGATCACGAGCGTGCCGAGTAGTCACCTAAGGTTGCGTTCGCCACTCTGCTAGCAGCACCAAAGAGCGCGTCGCCCCTCGTTGTGGGTTGTTTACACAGAATACACCAGAATACTACACACTTTCCAGCACATTTAGCCTACATCCATACCACACCGCTCTTGTACTTCCTAATTCATCTGTCTATCTCTCCTTGTAACTCTGCCCGCACTTCTCAAGTAACTGATTTCCACCCTTTCAGTCTTGGTTTGCGTCTCTCCACCAATGTCCATGCTTCGCTCCCATAAGTGAATGTCAGGATTACCACACCGTCATGATAGGACTTCTTTACTTTCATGCTGACCACCCTATTTATTGTTAGGCCTACTGTTTTCAGCATTCCTACAACCCTCTTCCCCTGTTGCACCCTCTCCCGCACTTCTTCATCCATACCCGGTACTCCCATCGGACCATCCTTACTCAACACACTGCCGAAATACAGTACTTAAATGAGCCGAGATTCTCCATAGCCTGCCCGTGCAACCTCACCTCACACTCTGTGGCTGCACCCCTTTCAAAGACCATAACATGAGACGTGAGAGTGTAACCACATTCTCTGTGGACAATACGCCAAAACGATCTTTAAACTTATATATTTACGTATGTAACCTTATGAGTTTTATAAGTTATAATTATTTGTTAAATTTTTCTTTCATAGGCCTAAGACCGTCGCATTATAGATTTTACCCATTATCCAGCAATCTCAACGGTTAACGCCCACCACTAATGGGAAGGGATCTATTTATGGTTACCATGGGATACAGGATGGGTGGAAGGGAGCTCTGCCCAGTGCCCGCCTCACCCCCATGACTTACCTTGAAGTTACCTTGAAACGCTTCTGCCTCAAGGGAGTGTTGGTCCCTCGTTGATCCCTGAGGCAAGGCCACAGCATCGCTGCCAACCTTCACAGTGTTGTAGGTACAATACCGGTACCCCAACAGTCCAACTGGGACACGATGGAGTTGGAGGCTCCTGGCCGTGATGGTGTATGCGCATGCCGGAACTCCTGGTTGGTCTGGGATGGTAGCCAGAAATTTGTCCAGTTCCCTCTTGAAGACCTTTGTTGTCACACCTGTCAAGATTATGATGTTTATTAAAACCAGCAGCTACTTTGAGAGTAGAGAGCCTAATTAGAAATTTATCCCACAATATTGGGCCGGCGTCGCCACCGTCTATAGGGAGAATTATAGAGAGAGCTTTACTTTTTTTAAGTGTTTTTATATAGCGCCCATATAGGCTAGGGCCGCTAGCCTAATGCATTCAATATGGTAATGACATTATGACATATATATATATACTGTACTGTAGCAATAGAGGGCAAGAATGTTAAGTGCGGGCGTACCACCACCATTGTTTTCACTATGCGGAGCGGTAGTGGACGCTTGCCATTATGTTCCCATCGATTTTGACTGCCTTTCGATACAATATGTTGAGGGGGCATTCACATATTGTCATCATCATATATATTGCCAGAAGGGGGCAAATAACCGACAAAATTGACGCGAAGTTACAGCGGCGATCGCCCTATGTAAACATGACGACCGTATGCCCGAAAACTACATCCATCCCCAATAAAGTACTGTATGTGTTATGACAAACCTATCACTATTATGAAAATTGATGGGTCCCGTATCAGGTTGCCCTGGGCTAGACCTAGGACTAATTGGCAACCGAAAAAAAGGGGTAAGGATGTAGTACAGTATTCGGGCATAGATGTATCGCCGACTATGTTTACATTACTTGTATGCTCGTGATCACATTCCCGTCTATTTTAACGGTAATTGTTTACAAGAACGGCTTCTCCAATGTGCGTGACGGCCGCCTAGCGGTGGACGTAAACAAACACTCACGTGACTCACCCGCTGCCTCCGACATTATCTATTATATTGCTAGTACCATAACCTAACGACCTGACCTAAATTGGGGGCTGCCGTCCCCAGACCCCTGCTGTTCTTAAAAATTACGTAGACGTCAAATTACTAAGAAAAACACTGCAGGAGCGTGAATGCCGCCAAGCGAAGATAGTCGCGGACGTAAAGTCATGTGACTTGCCAGCCTTCTCCGGACCTCCGACGACAATATTGTCGTTACCCAAACCTAAAAACCTGACCAAACCTGGGGGCGGGCCCCCGCTGGGGATAGATGTAGTGTCCGAGCGTACGGTCATCATGTTTACATAGGTCGATTGGCACGGTTAAGTTCGCGTCTATTTTGACAGCGGTTTTTTCCGGTTATTTGCCCCCTGCTGGCAATACATATGATGATGACTAATGACAATATGTCATGGCCCCCCCTCATATTATTGTATCCAACTGCAGTCAAATTGGACGGGAACGTTACATGATGGCAAGCGGCCGACGCCACTCCGCGTACGCCCAAACTCTACATTCTTGCCCCCCGCTGCTCTGAAAAATTACCGGTAGGCCTATATAGCAAACGTCAAATTACTAAAACCCACCGCGGGAGAGTGAAAAACACTTCCGAGATTGTGCATCGTAACAATAGAAACCAGGAATTTGAGGGTAAGCTCGTCTGATATATCGTATGTGACATGTCTACCAATAATAAGTTAAAAATTCAGCATTTATGAAATTAGGCCTATGTACCGGTACTGAAATTCTCTATTTTATGGATTCCTAATTTCCTACAGTCATATCTATTAGGCCTAGAGGCTAGAGCGGAAGCTATTATAGTAAAGAATTAAGATTTTAACTGCCGTGGGATACAATAATAGGTTGAGGGGGGCTTTGCCCCTCCCCTCATCCCCCCGTGACATAATGTTATCATCATACATATTGTCAGCAGGAGGCAAATAGGCCTAACAGAAAAAATAATAAAAGTAGGGCCTATACAGGAACGTAACACCGTGAACGACCGCAGCAGTGCAAGCACTACTGAGTAACGTATCGTAAATTAATTACTTAAGGAGTGCGTGCGGAGTTACATGGAGGGATAGACAGACTAATGAGGAAGTAAGGAGGTGTGGTGTGGAGGTAGATGTGCTGGAAAGTGTGAAAAGGAACAACTTGAGATGGTTCGGCCATATGGGACGTATGGGAAGCGAGAGAATGACTAAGAGGGTGTACGAGAGCGAGGTGGAGGGACAGAGAGGGAGAGGTAGACCGAAAGAGAGGTGGAAGGATGGAGTGAGGAAGTACATGAACGAAGGTGGTGCTGGTTGGGGGGAGGGGCGTCGACTGACTGGGGACAGAGGTGCATGGGGGCGGTTCGTTCGTGGTCACCCCTTCGGGGATCACGGCATCAGGCAATAGATAGGCTAGATAGCCTAGATAGATAGGAACGTAACCGCAAGTATACGAGTAGGCCTAATGTAAACAAATCTGGTGATATGCCCGGATGCTACATCCTTTCCAAAAAACGCTACGACCTAGGCCTAGGCTATTTCACGTTTTCTTCTTTAGCCTATAAAAATTGGTGGTTTAGTTTTTTTCAGCCTAATCTAGCATAGTATCCATTAGGCTAAATAAGGAAATATACTGATTCATGAAAATAATAATAGCATAGGCCTATTCCTACACAAATCGAGGGAGCCACTGCAAGAATTGGACAGAATAAGGGGAAAAATGTTATTTTAATACCACACATTTTCCGAGTGTTTTTTATAAAAGAAATTGTTCATTTGCATCAATAGGTATAGTGTTTGTAATTAATTAGAAATCTCGGGAAAACCTATTTTCCCCATTAGGCCTATTGATCGATGTTGAGACACGCCCATTGATAACGGGAAAGTACCGTATTGACAACCTTGTTACGAAAATTAAATTTTAATACCATACTTTTATATTAGGTTTTTCAGAGAGTTTAACACATTTTCATATGATCTTTAGAGCTATCGATAACTGGAAGTACCGTATTGCCAACCTTGTTACGAAAAAGAAATTTTAGTACCATACTTTTTTATTAGGTTTTGCCGAGGGTTAAAACAAATTTTCTTATGATCTTTACAGCATATAGATTATAGATTCAATATTTATCTTCAAATATATCAACAAAATTCGTGGTATTAAAATAACATTGAACCGAATAAGGAATGTGTTAAAAATCGGGGCCTCCTACTCTCTATAGGCCTAAGTCTGATTATTAAGTCAAGATATATAGGCCTAGGGTATACATAGAAACCTCTGACAATAATATTTACCGGTTCCAAAATTAGGGCCTAGGCTAGGCCTATCTATTTTTCAATATTTTCTTCGCGTATTTATATACGCCGGTTGACAATAACAACGTTTGAGCGTGACACACGTCTTGTCACTCTAGGGTTCAATTTTCATAGGCCTGTATGTTTTATTACTGGTATTTTGTATGGAAGAGATCACATAGGCTATATACTTTAGAATGGTGTTGAACCGTAAAAGCGTAGGCTACTAATTAATGCAATAAATGAATAAAATAACATGGTCTGTTATTACGCCATTTCACAGAAAACGGTTAGCGTAAACTATTATAAATGTATGTGACTGCTATTTAAACTATATATATTAGCAGATTTTCATTTCAAGATCATATAGGCCTATAAAATGTCGGCCATTTTTTTTTTCTATTTGAGTGAGGGAGACAAAAGACAGAACTGCCTGTATCGAGTGCCTCCCCCAGAGTTGAAAGAGTGACAGAGCCAAAATTACAGACGTTCGAGCCAAAATGCCTGGACACACGGAGTTTGAAACAATTTAAGTCATAGGAAGAGGGAAAGACTGATTCTGGGAGAGAGTTCCAGAGCTCAGCATCTAGCAGGCTGTGGTATCGAAACTGCATATATACCGAGAGGCGCTGCAATAAGCATTAATCTCCGACATTCACCCAACCTGACCTGATTCTAACCCTACGGTCATAATAAAACAGTCCCTAGTATAAGTTACAGAAATAGAAAACGAACATATGCGCGGCATAGAGAAAACGGTCATTATTGACGGTAAACTATTATTCCCCTTGGATCCTAGCACTACTGAAAATGCTGACAACACATACAATTATACGCTTATACACAACACACACTTACACTGTGAACAATGGAAGGTTAATTTGTAGGCTATTTTAGGTCTGAGTCCAAAAAGTCTACATAAATAATAAAAACACCATTTGAAGAGGAACACTATTGACAATGTTTTGCAGTTAGTTTCTTCAGGTCACCAACGTTAGTGAACTCCTCGAATGGTGTTATTAATCACACACTTACACTCACATTTACCAATGAATACACTTACATTATACGCTTATACACAAGCACACACTCACTATAGCCTACTCTGTTTTTTTCCAGCTGATGGTAAATTGGTAGGCTCTCTTCATCCTGATTATTTGATAAAATGATTACATGATTTTGTAGCTAAATATGTTGCTAATTATGAAAACCTGGCAATGATATGACGCACAGACATAGCAGTATCATATTTTTCCAGTAAGAATAAAGAAATAAGATGGTAAAGGATTCAATTTACCATCAGCTGGAAAACAATAGACTATAATAGACACACCTTCAGCCACATCTTTTCCTGGAGTGTTTAAGCTACTACTAAAGGGCTAATTAAAGAACAAAAATAGAAAAGTTTCCCCAGAATAATGTGGTTTATACTGAAGGATTGTAGGGTGAACTAATTGTCCCCGCCCAGGTTTCTTGCACTCTTGATCACTATAGTTGTTTATGCTCATATATTGCTTCTTTTAGACACCTAGAATTATCGTATCACAAACCTTGCGTCAATATTATCAAAAGATTTAGTATTCTGGAGGATATTCTACACTGCAAAAATAGATAAATATATACATACCGTAAATACATAGGCCTATACTTCTAAACAGTAAAAATTTACATCTTGAGGGGTTATTGCAGTGATGATTGCCTACCACCACAGACCGCCCCCCCCCCCCCCACACACACACCCTGTTGCATAGCATCTCCCCTCACTTGTAGGCTACCTGCTCCCAGAGTGCCTATCCCCCCCATAACCAGGCACCCCATAGCGCATAGCCCCCAAGATCTGTCTCCCAGTCACTGCCTCCCCACAGTGGCTACCTCCACAGTACCTGCCCCTACCCCTCCAATATGTCCCCCCCCCCCCTCCCCTAAGTACAGGTGCGTTAATCCTCCCCTCCCCTAGTGTCTGCTCCGTCTCCTCCCTAATACCTGCCCCCCGCATTACCTGTTCCCCTAATACCTCCATCCCACCCCCAAACTAGTAACAGATGAGTAGGCCTATATCCCCGCCAAAAGTTCACTCCCACTCCCGCCAACCCAGTACCCTCCCTCCTGCCCTGCTCCAGTGCCACTGTTTGCTCCTCCCCTCCCCAGTTCCTGCCCTCCAGTCCATAACCCCCACAATACCTCAAGAAAAGGGACGCAGGACTGGGGCGCAGCGGTGGAGCACCATGGCTGTGAGGCCTCGACCTCTAGACATCTTCAAGTATTCAAGTATTCAAGTATACCTGCCGCCCCACAGAACCTGTCCCCCACAGTATCTTTCCCCAGACCCTCCAGGCCCTTCGCACCCCACAATGCCTGCCCCCCACATAACTCGTCATACGGCAGTGCCCCTCCCCCTCCCCATTAAATGTCCCCTACAAGCCACAGGCGAATTAATCTATTTTCCCGCCAAACGTTCGCCCACACACCCGCATATCCGACCCCCCCCCCCCCCTACAATTTTCATCGCAGACACCAAGAAATGGGCACATTCGTGACATGTCGCAACAAAATCTTGAACCCTCGCATGATAATCGTTTGACTCGCAAGGCCTCGCAAGGGCCCTCGTGGGTCATCGCAAATATTCGGATTGTTCAAAATTTGGTACGAGGACTTGCGAGGGGTCCAAACCCTCGCAAGCATCGTCGAACATTGTCGAGGGATCGGCGAGGCCCTCGGAGATCCTCGGCGACATCGGCGAGACATCGACGAGGGTGTCGCACGAAAAAAAAGCGTCGCCGAGAGTATACCGCCACGGGTATACTTCGCAGAGGCGTGCAAAGGGCTGTGCGACGTAGATGAATGCTCGGAAAACACCTCGCCGAGGCCAAAGAGCACCTTCGGCAAGGTGGGTAAAAAAAAAGGATTAGGCCTATAGTCGAACCTGTCAACCCTTTTTTCCATGCACTTCTCGTAAGGGGGTTCACCTGTTTTTTTTTCTTCTCTTTCTCTCCTTCTCTGTCTTTCTCTGGCTTGTATCCATTCGGCCCCATTCAGCCAACTGTTTTAAGACATTTATCCCCATCCAAGTATCGATATCTTCCTGGCGAGCGATAGCGAGCAAGCATTGTATGGAGAAATCCGGCTTCGCCGGACACACTTTTCTATATTTTTTTTTTACAAATTTAGCTTGCTCTCAAAACAAAAATATATATATGTTGGCTCGCTACCGCTAACCAGGAAAATATTGAAACCTGGATGGGGGTAAACGTCTTAAAACAGTAGGCTGAATGGGGCCGAACGGATAAAAGGCAAAGAGAGAGGGAGAGAAAGAAAAAAAAAAAGTGAGGAGAGAGGGAGAGAAAGAGAGAGAGAGAAAAAAAAGCGAGGTGGGCTCAATTAAGCCGAAACGTAAACATACGGCAAGGACATTGCCAATTTCCGAATTAAAGGGAATTAGGATAGATTCCTGGCATAAGTTAACTCGTACCCCTGCCAGCCTGCTACCCCCCCCCCCCCCCACCCCATTCCAGTGTCACTCTGCCCCTACTCTCCAGTAGCCTATCTGCTACAGTGTTTGTCCCTCACTCCCTATATCATTTTGCGGTAACTTCCTCACCCCCGCTCCCCCCGGTGTCACTTTGGCGATCCCCTCAACAGTCCCTGCCCCCACAGTGTATCCTCCCCGCCCCGCCCTGCCCCACAGTCTCTCTCTCTCTCTCCATGTGTGTGTGTGTGTGTGTGCGCGTTTCCTACTTAGGCCTATCTATGTGGTGTGTTGCGGGTACAGTCCAGTCGGCCTCTGTCCAAGATACCGTATTATTTAATTAAGTAATAAGATATAACTCTATGAATGTGTCAAATAATCGACTGTAATAATCATGACAGGAATATACTAGATAGCAAAGTATAATAATTGTGAGAAATACGTCATATCAGTACTGGGCGGTACCTGCAACTCACTAACTTTCCTACCCTGCAGCCAGCCACTTAACTTCCATGCTTGGTAGCGGGAGATACAAAGTAGTGCCGTCAATGAAACTAGCTGTTATTGCAATATAGGCTACCATCTCTATAACAAACCAGCTGATTATATACACATTAAGCTTTCACAACGGTAATAAACCTGAGTGCAATTATACCTGGCATGTTTTTAATCATTAATACTATGGAATGTGTTGAGCCATAATGTAGCCTACTATCATATCCTTTTTTGCTGACGTAGTAAACATTTATGATCACTAACCATATTAACCCAAGTTACCCTAGACCAATATGTGTATTGGGTATATATAGAAAGCAGCTCCGTATGCTCATATTACAATATTAGTGCTAAAGACAATTTGTCACCAGTTTCCCGCCAAAAATCCCTTTGGGTGGAGATTTTCGGTTGCAATGCCTTATATCAATCACATTAGAGAAAGCTGTATCTTTATATGTACAGCACATGTTACCCAACCGCACGAAATGACTGTATTTAGCATAGAAAGGGTCTCTCGAACTTTGGAAAGCTATAAATAAGGTCAACTCTACGGTAACGGTGCAAATAGTTTAATTTATTGTCTTGAAATTCATAATTTTCTCACAAATGAATACATAAACAAATATGTATGGTTTAGTACAGTAATAACTTTCGTGGCAACGATATCCTATTTTACATTATAACTAACATATGACGATTTTATTGAATTTAAGGGGGTGAACTGTGTTTTTGTTTATCTCCTTTTCTCTCTTTTTCTGGCTTGTATCCATTCGGCCCCATTCAGCCTATTATTTTAAGAAGTTTATCCCCATCCAGGTGTCTATATAATATTATTTCTACAGAGCGATAGTGAGACAGCATTGTATGGAGAAGTCCGGCTTCGCCGGAGAAATTTTTCTATCGAAACATGTACAAAATTAGCCTGCTGACAAAAACAAAATATGCTGGCTCGCTACCACTCGTCAGGAAAAAAATTGACACTTGGATAGGGATAGACGTCTTAAAACAGTAGGCTGAATGGGGCCGAATGGATACAACCCAGAGAAAGAGGGAGTAAAAAAAGAACAAAAAACGAGGTGGGCCCATGGGTTAAGAGTGATATGTAGGCAAAGGGTAAAACATAAACTAATGAAGTGGTGCACAATATTAACCTTTCGAAGATTACACCGCATTTTGACAGTTCATTTTGGTTATTATTAGACGATTTTATACAATTTAGGAAGGATCTGTGGAAATTATAAGGGTAAATAAGTAACACCCCGTTCTTAACATTAATCATCCATAACAAACCCCAATGTACTTGAATAAACTAATGAAAGCATATGGTCCTCCCGGGATTCGAACTCGGGACACCACACCCAGAACATAAGCATCTAAACCATCACGTAACCACCAACACAGTTATACCATCTCAATTTACCATTTTAATTCCATGTACCGGCCTTTCCTAATCTGAATAAAAGTCTTCTAATGATAGCCAGAAAACAGAAAAGAAATGCGGTGTCGTATCTTCTAAGGATTAAATAGACCTACGGTTCAAGTCACTTCAGACCTCGGGAAGCACTATAGGCTACTCTGTTTCTTTTCAGTTGACGATAAATTGAATCCCTTGGCAGCTAATTTCTCGCGACGTAATGGAAAAATATGAATCTACTATGTATCTGCATCAAATTAAGACCAAGTATATACAATTATCACCATATTTCATTACAAAATCTTCAAAATAACTGAGAAAATCTTGAGAACTTTGCAATTTGCCAGCAGTTGAAAAGGAACAGACTATAGGAAACTTATGAAGAACGTTTACTCATTAAATAGCTACAGAGTAGGCTATCTCAATTAATCCTTTAAGCTATCATATATCCTTCCTGAGCTTAATATTAATCGTCTACATATATCTGAATCCAAAAAACAAAAGGTCGTCACCGGTACTGAAAGGTTTAAGTTGGGGGGGGGGGGGGGAATTGTGATGCAAGCTAATACAAAAAAATAATAATAATAAAAATAAAAAACTGAACACAATCAAATCTCGATTTCAAGCAGTTTTCCACCCGAAACCTCAAACAATTATACCCCGTTCATTAGCCTATAGGTAAGCAAAAAAAAAATGGAATTCCTAAACTCAAACAACCAGAGTACCGTAGCCTAATCCATCTATTTTCACCATTTGGGAAGAGTCAGCCAGGGAATAGGTGTGGATAATTACAACCCATTTCCTCTAGCCTTTTTTTATTACAAAGGTTAGGGGTCACAATATTTGCTCTTCCTATAATTAATGGACTATAGCATAAAGGAGATAAACGGAAAGAAATGTAGCCTATGTTCGCAAAATAACCTAGTTAACACTAACTCATCCGACGTAAAGGCTCCGCTATCGCTCGCCCAGAATATTAAATCGATACTAGAATGTGGCGAATCGTCTTACCTAGTTAATGGGGTGAAACGTCTAATCTAGCTAATGGGGCGAAAAGTCTCATAAACGAAAAACTAATGGGGCGAAACAGGGGTGGCTCAAGAATACCACCCTAGGAATATATAGGGTTCAGATGGATAGAATACAAGGGAATGTCAAGGGCTATCATGCATCGACTTCCCTGGGTTAGGCTACATTAGAGATCCTATAGTAACAGAGATCGGCCACCCTCCGCCATTTTGGTGCCACTGGTGATATCCTGATAATCTCTAGAATGTCGCTTAAAATGGCTCAAATCTCCAGAATATCGCTAGAAATCATGTAATGTAAAAATGTGCCACTAGATAGAAGTAAATAGGCTACCTCTAGTGGGAAAGTAGCTAAATGGGCATCACTGATAACAAGGAATAGTACAATAGGTCTATATATATATAGTCATACACCATTGAAAAGATTAGTAATCCCCCCAGAAAAGCCATAGACAAGGTTTCTTTCCGTTTATTTACAATACGACGGATTATTCCTGAATGTGATCACTTTCCCGCCAAAAACATCGATCCCAGAATGTTCTCGAAATTCTTCAAAAAATGCTTTATTTAACTGCCTCACATTAATGATTATGTTACTATGGCACCTATGTTGAGTCTGTCTGGTATGTTAAAGAGAAGTATGCCAGAAATGAAGCCTATGTGCGTAAAATGTCGTTTAAATGCCTTGAATTGCAAGGAAATCGGCCTACAACCAAATATCTCAAGGTTAATACATTAGCACAATCGACGTTCCTGGGTCAGATTTGTATTAATTCCAATTATAAATATATCTTATTATAGTATGACCTATAGAAATGCTCAGTTTGAATCATATATTGCGAGTCTGTGTAGGCCTATATAAAATTCCCGTTTAGGCTCCCTATTTCCACCACAGACATATAATTTAGCTTACATCATTACTACAATAATACAAATAATATTGATAATACTACTAATAATAATAATTATTATTATTATAATTAAGCAATCACGTCACGGAACCGAGGTTATAAATAGGGGAGGCTGAGCGGGAAACTCATTTCGACAAGTGACAGCAGGGGGAGCGCGTCACTCCGCAGGTCAGTAATATAGACCTATGTCTTACAGATACACCATATTTTTGTAAAGTCTGACGTACTTCATATGTTAAATAGGCCTATGTAGGCTATATGTAGCCCAGTGATTATTATTATAAACTGTGATTAAGGTAGGCCTATGTAATTAATTTTGTTTTTTCCCTAATAGGCTAGGGTGGCGGCAGATCCAAAGCCCGCTCAGAGATGCTGCATGGCCCTGCTACCACCAGCCGCCCATAATGCCTACGCATCAGCCGCCAACCTTCATATTAGGTGACAGGCGAGTTAATTTATTTTTCAGCTCAAAGTACTAGTGCAGTGTTATTCACTAATTTTTTCAAGAGAGCCAAAAGTTCAGGACATAGCCTATTCAGCGTGAGAGCCGCATAAGCCATAAGGCAAATAAGCCACAGGGATAAGCAGAACAAAATATATATAGGAACTAAATTACATATTTTTTGTGGGTTTCCATAGCCACAGATTTATAGAACAAGAGTAGCCTAGTAACAATTATTGTATTGAAATTCTTTAGTAAAAATATATTATATTGCAATTCTTGACTACTAATATACATTTAAAAAATAAATACTTAAATTTAATGTGATGACCGAAAATGAGCCAGCTGTTCTTTTAATTTCTCCATGCTGTACTTATAATTTGTCATTTGTGGAAGGTTGTATTTCTGGTGGTTTATTTTCTTTTGTGTGCTTACGTTTTATAATAAATTTGTCCATTTTGATTATAGCCTGGAATCTAGATAATTCCCTGCCTGGAATACGACAAATTGTTGAAAAAATAACCAAATGTGGAAAATACATCGTTTGAATTTGTAAAAATACGAGTTTAGGTCCATACATTTCATGCATATACCGATACAGTCTTTTTCTCATACAATAACACTAATTTATGAGGCACCTTAACCCACTTTTCTGATGTGGTGTTAATAAAACTAGTGAATGGACAAGACTGGCTGAGTATGGGCCGCCGAGCGCTGGACTTACGTAACCCACACGTAGCCTACATTTCCTGTAGGCCTACAGAAGGCTCGTTCTCTCTCTCTCTCTCTCTCTCTCTCTCTCTCTCTCTCTCATCTCATCTCATAATTCCTGTATAATGGGTGCTCTCTCTTTTCTCCTTTTCTCTTTGTGTTGAATAATTATGAAAAGTAAAGAATTGCCAGAGTCACTATATAGACCTATTCCCATTAGCAATTTTATTAAGTGATACGTCTGATACGGCATTATGATGCAATTTATATCTAATACTTTAAACTATTCTCTGATTACTGATGAATTCTCTCTCTCTCTCTCCTCCCCTCTTGCGAGCCGCCAATTAGGTCATCGCGAGCCGCCACTGGTATTCCTGGTTCACACTACGTACACGCCGCATGTCTGTAAGTGACGTCACTCTGACGTCACGATACCCATATGCCAACAAATTATATATTTTTTTTTTTATATAATACAGCATGAGAGAGAGAGATGTGCAGTGAATAACAACAAATATGATATTGTTACACATTAGGGAAATTCCTCACAAATTAGAGGTTCAGGCCCACTCCGAGATAGGAAAATTGGGGAAAAAACAGGGTGAGTTTTAGACAGATGGGGGACAACTACAACTGTCGGATTGATGGGAGGGTAGGGGGCAGCAAATATGCAGTTTAGTAGACATGCCCCATTTTTTTTTACCTACATTTATTCGTTTTAGTAATTGAACACTGGCGTTTCTCAGGCTATAAGGAAGTTGGAGCTGTAAGCATTGATATCTAACAGAATTATTTGCTGAAATACAGTTGTAAAGCATTTATAAATACATAAAATCGAATTCAACATACAGTACTTCCTATCCATCAAAAACCTAAAATAATTTTGTTTTTCTGTTTTATGTCGATGTTTACGGCTGCAACTTCTTTATAGACCGAAACTTGCAAGTGGTCAATTATTAAAACGTATTTATAATAAAACAATAATTATCTTGATTGTGTAGACAGTTTCAGTTTTTGTTATTGTTCATTAAAGGCGGTGTACTCTGATAGCTAACTCTTATAGCTAACCCTGACCCTAGCCCAGTGTAAAGAATGTAAGCCAGGGTAGATCAAGGACAGAAAGAGGACCCGACAGCTTAATACCCCCCTCCAAGACACCATTGACCACGTTCATAATTGGAATCGTTTACGTGAACAGCGGTTTAAGTGGAGATTTGTATGAACTTTGTTTATTACTAATATTATTAGTTTTTGTTTCCTTCATAGCCTTCCACCAAGCGTAAAAAGTACCCCCAATACACCCTTTGAGGTAAATCTATGCATTTTTCGGTAGAAAAGTGCCCCGGCCGAATGCCGGTTTTTCCTAAATTGAGCTTGCTTGGAAAACATGGAAACCTAAATGACACTAACGGTTTTTTAAATTTACAAATAAATTAAGTGAAAGATCTTAAAATAGCCAAACTAATGGGGCGTCTTAAAATGTCAATACCAATGGGGCTACACATGAGGGAGAAGCGGGTCCATAAAAACAAAACAAAAACCACCCCTTAACATCTTCCCCTCCCTTCCTCCACCAAGACACATTTTTTTTCCGACATTCGTAATTTGTATCGTTTATGTGAAGTGCGGTTTGACGTGTGGGCTAATTTCTTGGAATGACGACCGACGAATATCCCTGACATACGGTGTGGGTTTCCCTGACTGGGGTAATTACGTTGGCAGATCCGGTATATATTTGGGAATGCTATACCCTGTTCCAAATAGGTAGGCCAGGAAACGTAACTCTCAACCTCTGTGACCCAAAAGGGGTTAGAGCAAATGGGCTGTAAATTTCCACACCTATTCCCTGGCTGACCTTTCCCAAATAGTAGAAATATTAGCTCGATTACTGTAGTCGTTTGTGAGCTATAGAGGTTAATGTTCAATAGTTTTGGCCTACTTATTTGGAACAGGGTACTGTATATAGTTTCTTGGTATGACGGCTGACAAATATCCTACGGTGGGTTACCTGGCCTGGGGTAATTACGTTGACAGATCCGGCATTTTCGGGGAGGCTGGGATCAAGGTCTATATAAAGAAAACAAAATGTATATATACTGTATCTTGGCTGGGATGAACACAGGACAATTTTCATCCGGATTCTGGTAACCATAGCAACGGACTATAGGGACGGGAGGAAGATTAGGTTGGTTAGGAAGGTTTAGGTTGGTTAGGAGGGTTGGGAAAGTTAAGGGGTGTTATGTTTCTTTTTCTGGATCCCCTTCTCCCTCTCATGTTTAGCCCCATTCATTTTGAGATTGTACGACGTTTGCCTGATTGGTTTACGGATTGTAAGACCTTTTGCCTTTTTTCTTTGTCAATTTTTAGAACTTTCGTGCCATTTTGGAGACGATTGTTTCCTGGCGAGCGACAGCAATCCTGCAATTTCGGAGGAACCGGCTTATGATAATTGCACACGTTTTTTTCGAAGGAGGATCCTGGGGGTATAATCTAAATTTTTTGATAAAAGTCAAGGGAGGAAACTTAAATATAAAGAAAATAATAAATAGTAATAAGAATAAGAAAATGCATATAGTAAATTCTCCTCTTTCGTTGGCTAGGAAGGTTAGGATAATATTCAGAGTGCAATAATGGCTGGAGTGTTAACACCTGTACCGGCGACGTCTTTTAAATAATATTCTACCTAAATTTATACTATTTTGTACAGTTTAAGAAGAGCTATGGTAGTAAAAAGAGTCAAGTGAGATAGTTCGAAGCTTGTTAATTGCTGGAGGCCCCTTTGGGCTGAATAAAACCGGCTATTTATGGCCAGAATTAAGTTAAAAAGACGTTGCCGGTACAGAAGGGGTTAAGGGGAGGCTTGTATGTAGCTCCCTAGTGCTCCATCAAGTTTAAAACAGAAAAGAAACACCCTCGAGTTAAATTTTTACATTTTTCGGTAGAAAACTGTCCTGGTCGAAGGCCGCTGTGAAATACCGTTTCTTCCTAAATTGCGGGCTCGCTATCGTTCACCAGGAAAGAGTTGACATATAAATGGGACAAAATGTTTTAACATTGACGAATAAATGAGGCAAAAGGTATTAAAATCGCCGAAGTAATGGGGCAAACGTCTTGAAATCTCGAAATTAGCGAGGGTAAACATGAGGAAGAAGGTGGTCTAGAAAAACCAAACCTCCCCTTAAGTAGCTACATACAATAATAATATGTATTTGTGATCGGTATTAGCTTTTAAATCCCTTCATTACCGGTGCCGTACCTTTAACTTTATTCTGGTTACTATTATTCGATTTTATTCAGTTTAAAAAGGGCCTATGGCATCCAACTTTCTCACTTACCCGCAACAGCCAATCTAACCTCCGAATGATCATCTGGTAACTTTGGAACTCGACTGTGCCGTGCAACACCATCCAGTTAACAAAACAACTATTGAAGAGGAACGTCAGAAACCGCGGAGCTGTCTAGCGATCCCCCCCCCCCCCCCCACAGACACACACACACCGTCCACTCCCACACCATCCCACCTGCAGCCAGCCCCACCCAACCCACACATTTTGACAGCTTGCGCGCGGACTGCCCTTCCTCCCTTGTTCGACCCTTCCTGTGTTGTTCGGTTTGGGAGTTGAGAGTCCAGTAGTTGTATGTGCTGACCCAATATGTATGTACGTACAGTACAGTATAGTAGAAGTGAGTATGTGTGTGTGGGAGAGAGGGGGGGTGGGGGGAGACCGTTGAGGCATCTTCATCCTTTTGAGATTATTAAGAGACTACTGATTCAGGTAGGAGACAATAGGTAATATTAACAACAAAATGAAATGAAATGACACCGTAGGCAGGGGATTGGTATAGGTAGCGCCAACGAACTTGACAATAATCTTGATCCATGACCTCTCTGTAACTCAAAAGGGCCTAGAGCAAACTGGCTGTAAATATCCACACCTATTTCCTGGTGGACTCTTCCCAAATGATAGAAACGTCAGCCTATGTTTACTGTGCCTGCATAATATTTTTGTGCTTGCAATATTTGTGTACAGTGTTTATAATGTTTTTGTACTTATGATATTTGTGTGCTTATAATATATTTGCACTTATATATTTGTAATTATATTATCTTAACCCTAAACGCCTCCCCCTCTCCCTTACCCTGTACCCCTCCCCTTTAAAGACGTCCCTACCCGACCCTAGCTTCCCCTTCCCCTTACCCCACCTCCTTACAGACGTCCCTTCCCTACCCTTTCCCTAGTTCTAACTCCCCGCCCCATTACTGACGTCCCTACCCTCCCTCCCGCTCTCCCTAGTCTTACCTCCCCCTTTCCCGCCTTTTCCCTCCCTCCTTTTTCGTAACTCCCTACCCCCCCCCCCCCTCCCCTCCCATTTATCATCCAGCGCAGGTGCCCACAATAATGAATCCCGAGCCTGTAAATATATATAAAATTATAAATATTATACTGTATATATTTTTTGTTTTTCGGTTGAAAAATAGAGGAACAATTGAAAGTAACTTAAAGTGAGGATTATGCTCAGTACCTTCCTCCTCCCCATGTCCCGCCCCTCCCTATCCCCTCTCCCCCGCCCCTCCCTCTCATTCTGCACCGGCTATCCCCCCTCCCCCCCTCCAGTTCCTCCCTACTCTCTTCCCTCCCCCACTCCCGTCCCTCCCTTCTCAAGACTCCCTACCTCCCTACTTTCTTCCCTCCCTTCCTTCCTCTCTTCCCTCCATTCTGATGACTCCTTACCTCCCTTCCTTCCTCCGTTCCCTCCCCCTCCCTTCCTCTCTACTCTCTTCTTTCCCCCATCTCAGACTCTTTCTTCTCGTCTCTCTATATTTTATTTTTAATTCCTTTCGGTATCTTCTTCCTTCCACCCCATTCCTCCACTCTCACCTACTTCGGAAAACTCCCTCCACCCCCTCCTCCCTGTACCATTTAACCCGCCTACCCCCACCTTACTATCCCCCCTTCTACATTATAGCTCCTACTCCCATCCTCTCCCCCTTCTACGTAACGCCTCTCCCCCTCCTCCCTCTCTTCCTGTACCTTCTTCACTCCCCCCAGCTCTCTTCCCGCCTGTACTTCCTCCTCCTCCTCCTCCTCCCACCAGGACCCACCTAGCCACCCCTCCCTCCCTCTTTCTTGCTCACTCACTCACTCACCCTCACGCACGCATGTTGGAGGGAGGAAGGTCGCTCTGTGTGTTGCGGTGTGTTGAGTTCAGAGACTTGTTTGCTAGGTTTGGGGTTCACTTGTATCCCACGGTGTTTAGACCAGTGCTAGTGGCAGTATTTTAAGTACTCTGTGAATTGTGAACTCTATTTAATATGTGCCCGTGGTACTGTGCACTAAGGTTAATAATGTGCTTGTGAAAATTGAGTACTCGAGTTGATTATATTTGTGACAGCTGACTACTAGTTGATATGTGCTTGTGACAGCTAAATACTTTAATAATCTAAGCCTGTGGTTATGTACACTAGGGTTATTAATGTTGTACTTGTGAAAACTGAGCACTCAAGTTGATTTAGTTTGTGACAGTTGATTACTCGTGTTAGTATGTGTTTGTGACAGCTAATTACTCCAATAATGTGTGCCCGTGACCATTGATTACTCGAGTTGATTAGCTTTGTGACACTGTGTACTCTAGTTGATTGATGCTCTTAACATTGAATAGTGCTCTTAATAGTTAAATACCTTTGCTGGTTTGTGGTGACAGTGGGTCACTTTTGAAAACATAAGTATCGGTACTGGTAAAAACCCTATCCATTATAACCTTGACTGCGATGAGTGGTGAAATTAATCTAGGCATAAACGAGTGATTAGCATTATACTTTAGTGAATAATATATGACATTCAACCTCTAATACTGCACACATAAGCCTAAGCTGTACACAAAAGTGAACAGAGGAAGCTTGTTCGATCGACAGAGTTTGATAGCCATTAATCATTGAAGTTGATTGGAAAGCTGTGATTTGTTTATGGTCGAATAGTTTAAAGGTCCATTGAGGATAACATTGCAAGTGTATATTTAAAACAACCTCGCTTTGAATTTAACCCAATGTAATCAACCATATTCAAGTGATCTAAATAGTGTCTGAATAATCAAAATATGCAAATGACCCCGTTGGAAATGTTACCCTCCAAGACTTGAGATGTGGTAATCGACCTCTGGATTATGTATACAGCTGCTGGTCCTGCAATACCGAGGTGAGTACGGGAAGAAATGTCACGTTTAGGGGGAGTCTGATGATCACGATTTTCTCTTATATTTGGTTGACAACATTAATCTAGCAAAAATTGTGGAGTTCTTTGGAAGCTATCTTGTTTATTTCGTACATTATTCGGTCGACAACTTTAACCTAGCAATATTATGGATTTTTTTTTTTGGGGGGGCATGCATCTCGTCTTTTTCCAATAATATTTAGTGACCATCTGTATCTGGCCATATTTTGAAGTTCTTTGGCATCTATCTCGGCAGCTGGTTTGGAGGAAATTATTTCAGGTGGCTGAATGATTAAGCACATATATTAACCCATTCTGTACCGGCGACGTCTTTTTATCTATATGTTGGCCACTATTAGACGATTTTATTAATTTTGAAAAGCAGCAATTAAAAGGCTTCGTACTATCTCACTTAACCGTTTTTACTGCCACAGATCCTTCTTAAGCTACACAAAATTGTCTAAATATAGCTAGAATCAGATTAAAAAGACATCACCGGTACAGAAGAGGTTAACCCCTTCTGTACCGGCGACGTCTCTTGCATTATATTTTAGCTACATTTAGACGATTTTATGTAGCTTAGGAAGGATATAGGGTAGCTAAAAGGATTAATTGAGATAGTCTGTAACTTTGTAATTGGTAGACGTCCTTCCTAAGCTGAATAAAATCGTCTAATAGTAGCCAAAATAAAGTGAAAAGGACGTCGCCGGTACAGAAGGGGTTAAATAATGGAACTGGCCGATCATAATTATTACCGGGGAAAGCCTTCGTGTGACTTTGCCTCGGGGGGGTTTTTGCTATCACTTTTGGAATGTCGAGGAAAAAACGTGAATGGGGCCAGCAGAAGAGAGAGAGAGTGAGAGTGAGAGCGTGTGATCATGAGTGCAGAGAGTACGGGCAACATTAATTGTGTAATATGCAATGGATAAAGTTTTGTAGGAGTGTTTTACATTGGGTGAGTGTGTAAGTAAGTTTGTGTGCATTGGAAAAAGGTTGTATGAATAGAGACAGTCATTGAGTGAGTGCGTGAGAGTTTTGTGAGTGCAGGGAGTGACGTTGAGTGAGTGCGTGGGAGGTGTTGAGTGCGTTTGCGTGCGGCGAGGGCAGAGTGAACGGCAGGGGTCACCCAGGTCAGCCACCCACCTATCCCCCCTCACAGCCCACCCACCTATCCCGCCTCCCTCCCCACCCACCTATCACCCCACCCTCCTCACCCACCTATCCCTCCCCCTCCACCCACCTATCCTCCCTCTCCCTCTCCACCCACCTATCCTCCCTCCCTTTAACCCTCCCTCCCCACCCACCTATCCTCCCTCCCTCCCCACCCACCTATCCTCCCTCCTTCCCCACCCACCTATCCTCCATCTCACCCCCTATATCTCCCCCTCCCTCCCTCCTATCCTCCCTCTCACCCCATATACCTCCCCTCCCTCCCGCCCTCTCACCCTCTATACCTCCCCCTATCTTTACCCTCCCTCCCTACCCTCCTATTCTCCCTCTCACCCCCTATACCTCCCCCTCCCTCTACACCCACCTATCCTCCCTCTCCACCCAACTATCCTCCCTCTCACCCTCTATACCTCCCCCTCCATCCCCACCCACCTATCCACCCTCTCACGTTCTATACCTCACCCTCCCTCTCCACTCACCTATCCTCTCTCTCCCTCTCCCTCTCTCTCTCTTTACCCCCCTCCCTTCCCACCTATCCTCCCTCTCACCCCCTATACCTTCCTCTCCTGTTCGCTACTCCCTCCTCCAGTATATTTTGTACAAGCCATTTCTGACCCTTGAAACATAAGGCCACATCGCATACAATACCACTCCACTGTTTTTTATTTGGATTGATTTTATACACTTATACATTTACGTCTTAGGATGGAGTAGATTAGACTTGATTAGGCCAGGTTGACTAATATAGATGGTACCATATGGACAGTCAAAATCAACAGCTCGGCGAAATTCTTGATGAACTATTAATTTTGACCGTATGAATGATATAAATTGAGTTGCATAATATAATATCGTGACTCCTCCCCTTATTCCTCCGCCCCTTCCTTTCCTCCACCACCCTCTCCTCTCCTTCCCCACCCTCTCTCCCACCATCCCTCCTCTCCTTTCGTCCACTACCCCTCTCCTCTCCTTCCCTCTCCCCCTCCTTCTATCGTTCCTCTCCTTCCCTCTCTCCCACCATCCCTCCTCTCCTTACTCTCCCCCTCCCTCTATCTCTCCTCCACCACCCCTCTCCTCTCCTTCCCTCCTTTCTTTCCTCCTTCTATCGTTCCTCTCTCTCCTTCCCTCTCTCCCCTCCTTCTATCTCTCCTCTTTCCTCCACCACCCCTCTCCTCTCCTTCCCCTCCCTCTATCCTTCCTCTCTCTCCTCTCTCCTACCCTCCCTCCTTTCCTTCCCTCTCCCCACCTCCCTCTTCTCCTTCCCTCTCCCCCCTCCCTCCTCTCCTTCCCACTCGACCCCACCCACCTCCACCCCTTCCTTTCTTCCACCTTCCTCTCCCCCTCCCCCCTCCGGTCCACCTGGCTTCCGTCCTTCACATGGTCTCTTCACCTTCCCTCCGGCTTAGTTAAACTGCTCGCTGGCTTTGTTGTCCCCCTGGCTTACCATATCCCGAGCCAGCCTAAAATGTAATCTCTTTATTTGCTAGCTGACGTTAGACGCTTGTGTACATCTTGAGAAGGGCATCTACCTATCTAAGCGATAATATGAATCTCAATCATTAGACTTCCACTTATCCTTTTTAAGCTTATACAAATCGCCTACTGTAATGTGAAATTTAACGATGCTTAATGGAAAATTGAAAGGGATCAGACAACATTTTATGCTCGCAAACCACGTGTAGCCTATATGAGGGGCTTACGCTAGGCTGTTATATTTTATTTTATTTTATCTTATTTTATCTTATATTATTTCCTGAGGCGTTAATTTCCGCGTCTTAACTCTTTTTTAGTTGTAGTCTGTGGTGGATGAGCAACCTAGCCTGGTACCCAGGGGGTACTGCATAATATCCAGTTTACCAGAGATAGCCTCCCCAGATGGACCGTCACAAATGTCCACTAAGTTATAAATCTCACACAACAGATTTACTATACAATAATAGACCAATGTACTGCTTGGTGTAAAATAATATATAAGGCTAATAGTATGTCTATATATAATAGTTAAATGTGGGGACTTTATTGTTATTCAGTTTTTAAAATTGTACTTACATACATAAATCCACAGAGGTTTTTATCTCTGTAATGTTGTTTATATGAGTACCGGTAATAAGCTTATAATTAGGTTTCGAGTTTAGTTTTATATATGCAGTAGTTAATTCATCTTATTTTTTTTTCTGAACCCCCTTCTCCCATTAGTTTTGCGATTTTAAGACGTTCACCCCATTAGTTTGGAGAATATAAAACCTTTCGTGCCAATCAGGTATTCATTTTTTTCCTGGCAAGCGACAGCGAGCTTGAAATTTAGGAGGATCCGGCCTTTGTACATTAGATTGCAGTCGCATTTTATTCATACCCGGCACTATGTTTCCTTCGAGACATAGATGAACACGATTCATGTGGACGATTGTACTGCTGCCCACACATCCACCTGTTACAGAGACGCTCTTATCTATTTGGGGTAATCTGGGAAACTGTACAGCTGGATTCAGTATTTCTCCACCAGCCTAGATGAGAAACTAATGTGTGTTACTTTAAAGTGAAACACTTTATCTACACGGTCCTCGGTTTTGTCCAGGACCCCTTAACTTTTTCTTCTTGTATTTGCTCGTAAGATTTTCCGTTTAATGTGTTTCTGGATTTTGCGCGACATATCATCAAGGTTGTCGCCGAATTGTTCTGGGTGTACAGTCGCCTCTACAAAGAACTGGTACACTACTATATGATAAACGTCAGGCAGAGAACATTGGTATAAAGAAAACACTAAAAAGGAGCATGTGGCTAAAAGAATGCTTCAGACTATTGTATCAGCGTGTCATAATCATTCATTTAAATGTGTACCACCTCTGTCTTGGAGTATGCATAGCCTGTGATAGACTACACACTCTGTTCGGCCTATCGTCTTGGTAGCACACAGGCCTCCTTTAGTGTGCGAAGGGGTAGTTTGGTGGTTTGTACAAGTCTCACAGGCTTGCTCAAGCCCCCCCCCCCCCCCTCCCCTACACACACACACACACACACACACATACGCTCAAATTAGATTGAAACTGGTACATATAGTTTGGGTAACATTCAAGGAGACTACAGCAGGACTCTTCTTCTTACCTCTGACCAGGTATAGGCTATCCTAGTGTTTACTAGCCTATACCCCTTTGAAAGGACATTAGCCTAACCTAACAACCTTACCTAACCTATCCTAGTATTATGGGTAGGGGCTGCCGCCCCCGCACCCACGCTATTTGACATTTTTGACAGATTTTTGGTGTATTTTTTCTGTGAAATCGGGGTTTTTCAAGTGTCGATAACGAAATTCCTCCATGCGGACTATAATGAGACAAATATGGCGAGTCTATTGGTCCCTATTTTCTCTAATAAATTGTTTCTAATAAGGCGGATGTAGTGTCCTTGAAGATTATCATAGTCTGTACGTTGTTGGGCCTGGCATGTCGAACTAAGCTTGTGTGGCAGCTGTAGGCCTGGCGCACGTTGAGATGCTGGGAACACAGGTGACGGAGAAAAAGGCAGAGCATAAATCTGCAGATGGATATTTCGAATTTGAGTGCGTACATTGGGCCTATATCTAACTTAAATCAATAACAAATAACACCCCGTTCTTAACATTAATCATCAATTACAAACCCCAATGTACTCGAATATACTAATGAAAACATATGGCCCTTCCGGGAATCGAACTCTGGACACCACACCCAGAACATCAGCACCTAAACCCTTACTTCTGCCCTGCTCTGTGCTGCGTTGCCTATGTTGCCTGCATCTCAATATGCGCTGGGCCTAAATTATGTAGTCCATGAGCCAAGACCCGAATTTTGGGATATCGGTACCACCCGGGGTGACTAATTCTCTTAGGTGTTTTTAGCTTGCTACATGTCTCTAGTTTATGTTTTGATATGATAGCCCTTGCACATTGGTAGCTTAATGGTCGTTATCACTTCTTGAATAGACATACCCTACCGAAAATTCCGAAATTTTTTAAAATGTCAAATTTGGGGACAGGAATGCCTAAATGTCAACAAAATGCATATAGTAATTGTCACATTTAATACAAGTCCTGTAAATACACACTAAGCATGCCATGGGCTTGTACATACTATTATGGCAAATTACTACTCCTAAATATCATCTACGTCAGACTCGGAATCTGACTGTTGTGCCACCGGCTCTTCTTCAATAGCCTTGTTCTGACATGTCTGTAACCTGCACATGTCCGTGCATTTTAGACCATTGCTGAGGCAAGTACACTTAGGGAGTTCGCATGACCGCACACACTTGCAAGACAGTAGCTGCATAACAGCATCTGGTGCTGGTGAGCCTCGCATCCAGTTGACGGCAAGCTTACCGTCCTCATCTGTCATCCAACCGCAGTCTGTTGGGTTCGCAACAAATGGCTGGCTCTGAAGACTTCTCCTCCAGATCGCAGCCTGGTAGTTTGCACGCAGTGCATGCATGAAGAGGCAGTCCTCACAAGGAGGGAGTTGACTTGACTCTACCTCTCCACGTCTTGCACAGAACAGCTCATACCGAAGCTTGTTTACCTTAGTTGTGTGGGTAGATGGTAGGTACATGTGGCAGGTGATTTCCTGTAGCTTCTCAAAGAGTTCAGGAGACACTTCCCATGAGCGTCCAAGTTCGTGAAAAGCATGCTGGTATGTCTTGTCCATCTTCACCTGCTTGAGTGTCGTCATCTTCCCTCGGCCAGCGAATGCACTGACGGTATCACAGCCTGTAAAGGCATGCATACCAATCAATGAATCACACACGCTGCCTCCCAGTGTGCGGCTCAGTGTGGTGATATCCAGGAATCTTGTCCGGTTCTTCGTCCCGCACTTCTGGAACAGATGGGATGGGATCTTGTGGCACATGCCAAGACACAACACCATGACGTCTGTATCTTCTGCAGTGATGATGACAGACTTGTTCCCAGATTCTGCTGCATGAAGTGCATGGAGAAGAAGGCGTGTGTCTGCTTCTTCTTGAGTTGACTTAAGCTCAGGAGCCTCTTCCCACTGCTCTTTGGTGATCTTGAAGCAGCGCTGCTCACATGTGACATACAGCTCCTTGTCCTTGAGCTTCTCCCTGTGCTGTGGTGCCTTCCATTCTTCTACCAAGAACTTGATAAGACTTGCCTTGTTGGAGGAACTACCGAGTAACTTTCTCCACTGCTGGATGTTGTGCCCAGGTTGAATGTTCTTGAAATGAATTCCTGTGCCTGCACTTCTTTTGGCTCGTTCTGCATCCTTGATGGATGTCTCCTTGTAGATATCAAACACAACATCAATGCGCCTGCTCTTAGCACCTTCATGAACAGCGTGACTCAGTGCTGTACCTGCAAGCTGTGAAAAAGTTTTGTCGTTTCCCTTCAGTTTGTGGACCAGGCTCATCCCATCAATTATGGTAGCAGAGGGCTCGGGTATCACTTCTGCAGGAGAAACATTCCTCTCTAACTCCTTTGCGAGGGCAGCCTTGTTGGTCTTGCGGAGAGACCCATCACCGCTGGCAAGTGCCCAAGGCAAAGGCCCCAGGGGATGAGCCAAGACATCACTCATTTTGAGCTTTCTGTTCTCGGCAACAAGGATCATCTGGCCAAATAGGTTCCTGTCAGCCTTTAAGATAACCTCCTTGGCATGGTCTTGTGAGCGTGGCTTCATTCTGATGTTAGTGAACGTTTTCAGTTTCGTCTTCGTCATCGTGTCATGAAACTGTATAGTTGGCGTATCGATCTCCAGGCGCTCTTCCTTGAAGGCTTGATATGCATCCTCTCCTATTCTGTAGGCCCCTGGAAGGTCTTTGACAACTTCTGGTGGTGCCATAGTCGCAGTTGACAAACTGACAAGATCTTCTTGCTCTGCGTTGAAGGGGTTCAACCAGCTGGTCTCCATCAGTTGAACTAAAGATTGGACATCGGCCTCATCTCTTCTAATCCTGGGCATCTGTAGGTCTGGGTGGCTGAAGTCAGTATACTTTTGGCCTACTACCATAGTCCTGAGCTGCCTTAAGTACCTGCTGCGATACTCCGATGTCAGGTAGTACCTGGCGACAGCTCCGCCTTTCAGGCTGAAGCCTTTTGTGCCCCCTGGTGTCTGGGTGTCTTTGTTGATCGTCTCTTCGATTGTCTGGTCCACAGGGATCCGTCCAAAGGGATTCTTGCTACCGATCTGGACCGAAAAGCCACCTTGCATGAAGTGTTCATGGACCTCTGGGTGTTCAATGGGCAGTCGAGACATCAAGGCATAGTAGTAGGTTAGGAACCGGGCATAGTTCACTTTGTCATAGGCAAAACACCACGGTATCATCTGTCGGATTGCTCCTAGGTGGAGCATCCAGTTGCCTTCTCTGGAGGCTCGAATTAAGTCCAGCATGATCTCAACCATGTCCAGGTATGACATCCAGAATGCTGAGAGGTTGTGTTCATCTCTGAGGGTCTCAAGATAAACTTGGAAAAGCTTCATGATATGTGTGCATGATTCACTCTCCATCAGCTCTTGAAAGAGTCCCTGAGACACATTGCTGTGAAAGCTGTTGATGTCCTTCAGTGTTTCATCTAGATGGTGTATGTCCCTTGAATGGTTTTCTTCTAGCCATGAAAGGAAGCCTTTCCATGCAAGCCTCATCAGTGCTTCATACACGAGCTTGTGTAGTCTCACTGCTCTGTTGTACCTCTTGCCGTTCATCACTCCTGACACTGATCCTTCTGCGATGATACCTGATTCCACACACAGATCTCTAAGACCTGCATCTTGAAACCTCTTTCCTATGGTGGAGATGAGATTACAGATTGTGTGGAAGACGCCCATCCTGATGATAATGTTCTTGAACTTCTCTTGTTTCCAGATAACTTCGGCAGCTTTGGCATAGAGTGCTTGATCAAACACGCACACAATCTTGTTAAGCTGTAAGGACTGCATGATAGCATGCGTTTGTTCCAAGATTTCATTAACGGTGGACATTTCTGTTGCGGGAGCATTGATAGTGGGCAGGTAGCTTACAGTGTCCTGAACCACTGCAATGTCTCTGCGCATTTTGATGTTGAACCCAGTCCAACTGCTGATGGACTGGTCCTCATGGTCTGACATTCGAGTAAGAAGCCAGATATGGTTCTTTGTCTTTGAATCCTGGACTTCCTTGGTAGTGTCGACATACGCAGTCTCAATCCTAGGTGGCCCTGCCCGCCGCCCAACATTGTATATTGGCAGCATTGATGATGTCTGAGTGATGCTTCTTATCTTGGACTTGGTAATCTCTGGCAGGACTTTCTCTGGCACAGAGCCTGCAACCTTTGACTGGACAGCAATGCCATTGACTCTATGAGAAGTACCTGCTCCACTTAGGGTCTCTTCAAGTCGGTCAATGTTATCCCAGGCCAGGGTTGTGAACACACCAGGGTAGATGTTTGCTGGCAGTGGAATGTCATCCTTTGAGCATTCCAGCTTCTGGATACAAAGGGCTGTATCGATCTCCTCAAACATTGAGTAAGACACACAGTGACCAAGACGATTCAGAGTTCGGATCAGTTCTGTGTTTCCTGTCAAAGACTTTACAGCATTGGTCAGCAGTACGTGCTTGGGTGGTTTTGTCTTGCCACTGGTAACAGCAAAGACCAAGTCACTGCCAAAGGAAGTGGCAAGACGTTGAGCTCTTTCAGAGGGAGTTTCACACTCACACTCTCCTGTCAGCAGGGTGTGCAGGAATTGAGTGACTGCTGCAGGAATGACATTCTGATCTGTATCGGGAGGCCATGGCTGACTCACATCTTGTTTATTGATCTCATTCCTCAGCTGCATTCCTGCTTTGGTTAAGACATCTTCAGAGTTAGCTGCTCTTGCTTCTTGCAGGTCTTTTGCCATTTTGTGTGCTTGCCGGGCAAGGTCGTCCATTGAGAGGCTGCGTGGATAGATTAGAAGCTTTCCTTTCTCATCTGGGACAAAGCGTAGTGATTCTCCAAACTCGGTTTCAATCTTTCGGCGAACATGTTTCATTGTCGCTGGTTTCAGTTGGATAATACCACGGGACATCATGGATCTCTCAAGCCTAGATGTGAGGTTTGTCATAGGCAGTACCTCTGGGTTGGGGAATAATTTGGTCCTTATATACAAGCAGAGTTCCTCGAGGGCTTCTGTCTCAACCTCTTCGTAGCGTGCTTCCTCGCTTTCTTCCTGATTTTCACCTGCACCCGACCTGGCGGCCGCTGGGAAATAATCTTTTGTGAAGAGTTTGTAGCACGACTTGTGGTAGTGACCCTCTGCAGCAACAAGGTCTCTGCTAACTAAACCAAGGATTCTCTGGTTGAGTTTCCTTATTGCTGCTCTGCGAATCTTCTCATCTGCTCGTAGCTCAACACACTGTATGAGTGGCTCCCTTGTCTTTGTTTTTTTTATGTACTTGCTCGACTTCTCGCAGAAGATACATACTTTGGCATACACCCTGCTAGTACTAGGGGCATCCCTTGATGCCCTCCTCCTGGGGTCGACGCTTGCTGATTCTATCTTGACACCCTTGGCAAGGATAGAATCCAGTGACTTCTTCATTGTAAAGAGACTACGACATTTACGGTGATAATGTATGTGTGGTATTCCTCCTTCTTCAAGGCCCTTGGCTGCTTCCAGGACTGAATCATGCTGCCTGATTTCTGCAGCCCTGAGCAATGTGTTCCAGGAGTCCAAATCCTGTGGTGACACCAGAGCATCGCTGTCATCATCAGAGCAGTGGATGATACAGTCGATCCGTGCTCTCTTCCTCGCAGATGGTTCCATCCTGCCGTCAAACAGTCGACACACACCTGCAAAAAATATCACCATTAAACCATGAACAAACAAACACATTACATGGAAACCACTCTACATATGTTTGCTCCTTCCAATAATAAATTATCCCCAAAATATAACAAAAATCCCCAAATATGAAATAAACCCCTAAATATGGAGAAACTTGAAATACACATCGGAATAATTCTTGTAGAGAATCAAATAAGCTACAAGAGCTGTTAGAATATATTTTTCAATGTTCCCCATATTTAAGGATTTATTCTAGATTTAGAGGAAAATACCCAAAATATAGAGTATATTCCGAAATATGAGGAAATTTGAAAAATACCTAGGAACAACTCTGGTAGAGAATATAATTCTACATAGGTGTTCAAAGTTTCGCGATGATTGTGTGATGGATTTTAAAGAAAATGAGGAAAACGCCGAGCGTCACGCTAAAAATCTTTATTTTTGGGTAGCGCCCCTATTGCATCAAAAAAATTAGACTAAGCTACCAGTGCGAGAAGGCTATCATATCTTAATGTACTTACAGTCACTCTATAAACATTTTAGTACCATTCGTGTTTAGTCACCCCAGGTGGTACCGATATCTGGCCTGGCTCATGGACTAATGGTGGTGAGATGAGCTACACACATCACATCTTGTCCGCCCCGGTGCCTCCTGGGGTCGTGATCTTGGTGGCAACTTTTACTCTGGTTTTTGTTCAACAGTTAATTGCATATACTTTGCTTAACTGTAATCGTGTGTGTGTGTGTGTGTGTGTGTGTGTGTGTGTGTGTGTGTGTGTGTGTGTGTGTGTGTGTGTGTGTGTGTGTGTGTGTGTGTGTGTGTGTGTGTGTGTGTGTGTGTGTGTGTGTGTGTGTGTGTGTGTGTGTGTGTGTGTGTGTGTGTGTGTGTGTGTGTGTGTGCGTGCGTGCGTGCGTGCGTGTGTGTTCGCGAGCGCGTTATTGTACCTTAAATTGAGATACGATATGTATATACAGTATACGGTATATTGGCCAATTAAAACAAAATGGTGAGAACCCTAGGGCATGTTTCGATGCTTTATGTATGGAAGCAACATTAGCGTGGTCAGCTTACACGAATATTTGGTACCGTAACAATTAACTAATGCACTACTCTACTAACTTCACACTACTCTCCTAATTAACTGGACATCTAATATTTGGTACCGTAACAATTAATTAATGCACTACTCTCACACTACTCTACTCACTACACACTACTCTCCTAATTAACTGGACATCTAATATGAATAAAAGCGAATAGTCGATGCACTCTTCTAGGTAAAAATACAATTAATCAATCAATGGAGGCGTGCAATACCGGTACACCTTTAGCGAAGTGACTATAGGCGAAAAGTCGGTGCACCCTTTTCGGTACAATACATCTTTAGCAGGGTTACGAGGTGTCACACGAGCGATTTTTCCGTCAATTTTTACGGGCAATTGTATTCTGGCAGCTTCAAAATATAAGTTCCATAAGAATGAAACTATCTACCACAATCTACCTTCAATCTAGTTTCCGCCTCCAATACGAAAGAACCTCAAAATAGTACGAGAAACAACTTACTCAAAGAAAATTGCCGGTAAAAGCGCTCGTGTGACACCGGCTTTACGAAAGTGGACGTGATTGAAGGGGTACCGTACCGTACACTTTATGTATGTATTGTTTTGGGGAGGGCCTTATTGTTTTGGGGGTGCTTGAGGTTTTGTTAAGGGGGCCCACCTCGCTTTCTTTTTCTCTTTCTCTCCCTCTCTCTTTGGCTTGTATCCATTCGGCCCCATTCAGCCTACTGTTTTAAGACGTTTACCCCCATCCAGGTGTCAATATTTCGCCAGGAAGAAATCGACACCTGGATGGGGATAAACGTCTTCAAACAGTTGGCTGAATGGGGCCGAATGGATACAAGCCAGGGAAAGAGAGAAAAGGAGAGAAAGCTAAAAACAAAGCTGATGACCCCCCTTAACAGAAAGCTGTAAATCTTACTTCGGGAGACGCCTACAGTGGAAGCAGCGTTTTAGCACAGAGTTAAGGGAGCTTTTTTCTCCTTCTCTTCCTCTCTCTTTGGCTTGTATCCATTCGGCCCCATTCAGCCTACTATTTTAAGACTTTTACCCCCACCCAGGTGTCAATATTTTCCTGGCGAGCGGTAGCAAGCCAGCATATATATTTTTTGTTTTTACAGCAAGCTAAATTTGTACATTTTTAGATAGAAAAATTTCTCCGGCGAAACCGGATTAATGCTGGCTCGCTAGGAAGAAATCGACACCTGGATGGGGATAAACGTCTTAAAACAATTGGCTGAATGGGGCCGAATGGATACAAGCCAGAGAAAGAGAGAAAAGGAGAGAAAGATAAAAACAAACCGGTGACCCCCCCTTAAACTTCCATCACAAAGGCTAATAACGCCTCTTTGGCAACCATAAAGGCACGAGTCACTTACGAAACGGCAATTAACGAATCCTCGGAGAAACAATACATCGCTGACAATAGAGAGGGGAGCCGACGTGAAGGTGTTGACAAATCGGTTTCACAAGGGAGGTGCAGTCGCGCTAATAAGTCATGTTTCAGCTGTCATTACGTTTGGCTTGCTCTGTGCTGTATTAATGTCTGTCAGATGTTGAATAGGGTGGGTAAGTGTAGGAACATGTATATTTCACTCAATATGAAGAAATGAAGCTTAGTTATTGCTGATACCAATTATTGATCAAAACATACTTGGTGCCGAGATAGCACATATCTGCACGAGTAACCTCAGTGAGCAAAGGAGCCACTGTCACTTGTAAACAACATAATCACGGACCTCTGTTTGCCTCTGTCCAAATACAACCAGCGGAATATATTTTGTTTTTATAGTTTGTTTTGCATTACATGATATACTGTACAAGGTTTTGCAATATATATGTATGCAGTTATACACACACATGCACACACACACATCACACACACACAGGTATACGTATCTTACAGCACACGTTGTTATGGATCGTCAAAACCCTCAATGACATCAGGCAAACCAATAAGTTGAAGCAATATTGTTATCGTTATGCCCTCTACATTTTGGATTTATGGGAATTAAACATATTTCATGAGTACAGATATTTTGGTAGTTTTGGTTTGTAGTTTCAAGGATTTTTTAGAAATTTTATGTAGTAAAATACGATAGTAATGGACTGTTATTCAATTTAATATCCAATTTGCCAAACAAGTGAGAACAAAACTTCTCCAGCACTCGCATATACGTACAATATATAATTATATAAGTAGAATTCTGCCGCTTTAGGGGGGTGACCTGCTTTTTTTCTTTCCTTTTCTCTCTTGCTCTGGCTTTTATCCATTCGGCCCCATTCAGCCTACTGTTTTAATACATTCATCACCATCCAGGTGTCGATTTCTTCCTGACAAGCGATAGCGAGCCAGCATTGTATGGAAAAATCCTTTGCCGGAGACATCTTTCTATCGAAAACTAAAAATTTAGCCTGCTGTCAAAATCATTTGAAACATATGCTGGCTCGACACCTGGAGGGGATAAACGTCTTAAAACAGTGGGCTGAATGGGGCCGAATGGATACAACTCAGAGAGAGAGTGAGAGAAACGAAGTGGGCCCCCTTAACCAACTCAGACAACCTTTTGCAAGTTTTAGTTAAATAAACCTGGGTCAAAAGTTGGTTCCTTACCCTTAGCTCAGTGAAAAAGAAAATAGTTTGCTCTACGAATAAGACTATTGTTTAATGCATTTCAAGAGGTTAATGTGCAACAGAAAGAACGAAGATATGTTGAACAAATTGAAGGTGTTTCGCGCCAAAATACAGTCATTATATTTCTGTTTATTCTCATAATTCAATGCTGGTGTTTATATTTCTCCCTTTGTCTCGTTTGTCTTCCACCTCCTACTTCCTCCTGGTGGACTTATTTCGTTGCCGAACTAGTAATTTGTGCCAGAAAATCATGGACCTTCTTCCACGGTACAGACATAATCGATAGTTCGCCGAAAATATCGCTCATAAACTGTGTAATTTAAAGTTACCATAACTTGTCCTTGGCAGTCTAGCCCGTGACTACACCCTTTTCCAAATAAGTAGACAAAAACTCTTGAACATTAACCTCTATAACTGACAAACCCTAGAATAATCGGATGAATGCGCTCTACCAATCGCCTCCAAAATTGAATTACTTATTACTTGGCGCATTTCCTATCTGCCCACCAATTTTCGTGAACATAGGTTCATATTTCTTTAAATAACTTGTTTACAGATAAACGGACAGACAGAGGTAAAACCAATACCTCTGTCCAATTTCGATGGCGGAGGTAATTATGAAAACGCCTATTAATGTTAAACATAAATGTACCGTTGCAGATAAGTATTCTGCAACTGGTGTAAACAAAAATAAGCGTATACTAAAAACAAAAATAAGCGTATACTAAACAAAATAGAGGGAACACAACATTTGACGCCCACGTTTAGATGAATAGTGTATAGACAAAAATAAGAAAAACAAATGGAACTTTCCCTAACAGTATGCAATGGTGACTTCGAGAGCAGATGGTGACGTTATTGTAGTGGTGTCTTTGGCGATGTTTATGTTACTTCTATCGGCTGTTAAGGGGGGTCACCTGCATTTTTTCTCTTTCTCTGGCTTGTATCCATTCGGCCCCATTCAGCCTACTGTTTTAAGACTTGTATCCCCACCCAGGTGTTGATTTTTCCCCAGTATGTTTTAGATATTTTTGACAGCAAATGTCTCCGGCGAAGCCGAATTTCTCCGTATAATGCTGGCTCGCAATCGCTCGCCAGGAAGAAAATCGACACCTGGATGGGGATAAACTGTCTTAAAACAGTTGACTGAATGGGACCCGAATGGATACAAACCCGAAAAAGAGAGAAAAGGAGAGTAAAAAGCCAGTAGA
The DNA here is from genome assembly GCA_032716605.1 of Paralithodes platypus. Classification (NCBI taxonomy): domain Eukaryota; kingdom Metazoa; phylum Arthropoda; class Malacostraca; order Decapoda; family Lithodidae; genus Paralithodes; species Paralithodes platypus. The sequence continues at coordinate 59,911,122 of CM064482.1, forward strand.
CCCCTTTGAATTAAATGTCAAAACTCTTAGCATCAGGCAATCAGCTCACGTACGGTACTGTACAAGTTCAATTGAGGTACCGTTACTTCCTCCAATAAAGCTAGTTAGGTATTGCTCTCTCTTCCTCACGTTTCACAGTGGAGTTGTTTATGGAACATGTATTTAAGCCAATTAACCCCTTCTGTACCGGTGATGTATTTTTGTTTTATTTTAGCTGCATTTAGACGACTTTATTGAGCTTAGGATGGATATGGGGTAGCTAGAAGGGTTAATTGATATAGTTTTCCGCCTTTTTATTGACAGACGTCCTTCTTAAGTTGAAAACAATCGTCTAAAAGTTGGCAGTATATAATGAAAATTACTTCGTCGGTACTGAAGGGGTTAACTATTTTCTTTGTGCGTGAATTAACCTCTTCAGCACTATAACGCCTTCTTCCATCTAATTAACCTCTTCAGCACTATAACGCCTTCTTCCATCTAATTAACCTCTTCAGCACTATAACGCCTTCTTCCATCTAATTAACCTCTTCAGCACTATAACGCCTTCTTCCATCTAATTAACCTCTTCAGCACTATAACGCCTTCTTAATTAACCTCTTCAGCACTATAACGCCTTCTTCCATCTAATTAACCTCTTCAGCACTATAACGCCTTCTTCCATCTAATTAACCTCTTCAGCACTATAACGCCTTCTTAATTAACCTCTTCAGCACTATAACGCCTTCTTCCATCTAATTAACCTCTTCAGCACTATAACGCCTTCTTAATTAACCTCTTCAGCACTATAACGCCTTCTTCCATCTAATTAACCTCTTCAGCACTATAACGCCTTCTTAATTAACCTCTTCAGCACTATAACGCCTTCTTAATTAACCTCTTCAGCACTATAACGCCTTCTTCCATCTTATTAACCTCTTCAGCACTATAACGCCTTCTTCCATCTAATTAACCTCTTCAGCACTATAACGCCTTCTTCCATCTAATTCTGCATAACATTAGACAAATGTATGCAGTTTATGGAGGTCCTACGGTACGTTATTCAGAGTTGTTAAAACAATCGTATTTACCCCTTTGAGTCCTAGAGAAAGATTATTAGCTAAAGCAAATCGACTAATGGTAATCAGAATATTCCAAAAGTACGTCATGGTGCTGAACAAAAGTACGTCATGGTGCTGAACAAAAGTACGTCATGGTGCTGAACAAAAGTACGTCATGGTGCTGAACAAAAGTACGTCATGGTGCTGAACAAAAGTACGTCATGGTGCTGAACAAAAGTACGTCATGGTTCTGAACAAAAGTACGTCATGGTGCTGAACAAAAGTACGTCATGGTGCTGAACAAAAGTACGTCATGGTGCTGAACAAAAGTACGTCATGGTGCTGAACAACATTAGACAGTTTTATGCAGCTTATAAATAGTCTGCTAGCCAACCTAGTGAACCTAGAAATGTTGAGAGTACCCGGTACTGTAAAGTTTTATGGTAGAAATGCAATATATGGGTCTTAAGGACTAAGAAACTGCCGGATGCTATTTGGTATCTGTGTAGCATTTTGCATAATTGACCTAATTAGCATATTAATTATATAATAACTAAATACGGAATATCTTGATAGAAACGCAACATATAGACTTCAAAATAATATCCAGACCTGTTTTCGACTCCAAGGAATCCAAATAACATTCTGTTTATTTCCTAAAATCCCTCTAACTACCCAGAATCCAATATAGCTACCATGGATAAGTAAAGAAGTCCTAAAATCACCCAAACTCAGAAATTGTTAAAGATACAGATTATTTTTTGATGAACACATACAACTGGGAAAGTAAATCTGCTAATGCACCTGTTAAACGCAAAGCACAGAGGGGAAAGAGGCGATAGTTGGACAAACAAGATCGACAGAAGATCCTAAGCAAACTTCAAAAGTACGGTATTCTCACCCACTTACTAATGACTCTACACCCCTGTACAATATCCTTAATGGACAAGTGGCATCAGCCAATGAGGTAAATGTGCATGATGCCCTCAAAATTGGACAAGAACTGATAACGAAATTCATGGCATCCCTTCCGGATGGTTTCCACAATCCAATTATATCTAAAGTAAAACCCATGCAGCTGCTGAAACGGGATATGAAAGTGAAACATAAAACTGTCTATTACCTGGAAGCCATGTTTTCTCTTCTGATAGTCGGACAGAAGAGGAACCTTGAGTTGTCCACTGTGTTCTATCATGTGCTATGCCCTGTGCCTCCATCACTTATCGATAAGTACCGGTATGGCTTTCTAAGGAAGAGAAATCAATCTGTACTAGTTAAACATCATAGCATCACCATACGAAACCCCCCTCCTCATAAAACACTATGGGGGAGACACTCGCTACAGGCAGTTATGCTGCCTTTTGTCTCCCTCACTCACATAGAAAAAGAAAAAGGGAACAGTATGGAGAAAGGCGTCCCCGTCCTGAAAGGGTTAACTCAACACACACACACACACACACACACACACACACACACACACACTTTTTTTGTCTCTCTATCTCTCTTTCACAGGGTCGTGAACACTAATGAGGTTGGGCTCATACTGTACCCTGCACCAGCTAATTTACCTTGGCTTAAGGGGAGGTTTTTAGTTGGTTCGCTAGACCTCCATCAAGCTTAACATTACAGCCCCTAGACCCCCTTTCAAGATAAATTTGTACATTTTTCGGTAGAAAAATGTCCCGGCCGAAGGCCGATTCCTCCTAAACTACAGGCTCGCTATCGCTCGCCAGGAAAAAATCGACAACTAAATGGTACGAAAAGTCTTAAAATTTACAGAAATGGGGCAAAAGTTCTTAAAATCGCCAAAATAATGGGGCGAACGTCTTAAGATATCAAGAGCAATGGGGCTAACCATGAGGGAGAAAGGAATCAAGAAAAATATCCCTCAAGTGGAAATCTCCCCTTAAGCGAAGAAAGATTGTTTTGTTTACGACGTGTGGGACCTTGTGTGTAAACCTGCGTCTGACTTGTATTGTGAAAGTAACCCTTTCAATCAGAAAACGTCCATTTTGTAATATATTTTAACTACCACCAAACGAATTTATTTAACACTTAGGGAGGATCTGTCGTAGAGGGTTTATTGTTAAGATAACTTTTATCTCTTTGATTCCTAGAAGTTCTTCCTATCCTGAGTATTATCCTCTGTCATTGATATACAAATGGGAAAAAACGTGTCACCTGATTGATGGATTTTATAGAAGGGAGTAGTTTGAAAAAATAGTAATTTATCTGTTCCAAAAACTTCTCACGACAAACAGTCAGATCAAACAAACCTGTCAATATTCCTGTAGTGTACAACCTCCAAGACTTATAAACTTAATTGAATATGTTTTAATTTGGTTTATTAAAGTCTTAGCGCTATCCTATTTTTTAAAAAGCGAAATTATGGTGCGATATGTTTGTATCTTCCACATTATGGTGCCGATAGTGTTTGTATCTTCCACATCATGGTGCCGATAGTGTTTGTATCTTCCACATTATGGTGCCGATAGTGTTTGTATCTTCCACATTATGGTGCCGATAGTGTTTGTATTTTCCACATTATGGTGCCGATAGTGTTTGTATTTTCCACATTATGGTGCCGATAGTGTTTGTATTTTCCACATTTCATTAATATATTGTCCATAGAAATGTGTTGGCCACAATATTTAGCTGTTAAGGGGAGGTATTTAGTTTGTTCCCTAGACCTCCATCAAGCTTAAAATTACACCCCCTTGAGTCCCTTTCAAGATATATTTGTACATTTTTCGGTAGAAAAATTTCCCGGCCGAAGGCCGATTCCTCTTAAAATACAGGCTCGCTATCGCTCGCCAGGATAAAGTCGACACCTGAATTGCACGAAAGGTCTTAATATGGGGTGAAAGTTCTTAAAATCGCTAAACTAATGGGGCAAACGTTTTATAATGTCAAAAGCAATGGGGCTAAACATGAGGGAGAAAGGGGTCAAGAAAAAAATCCCTCAAGTGGAGATCTCCCCTTAATTCTTGAGATGTTGTATTTTACTTTAATCTACATTGTTAATCTACTTAATCGATTTCACTTATTTTATCAAATCATATCTGGAATAGTGAGACCCATTTTAATTAAAACCAGATTAACCCCTTCTGTACCGGCGACATTCTTTTAACTTTATTCTGGCAAGTATTAGACGATTTTATTCAGCTTTGGATGGACGTCAACCCGTTAATAGGCTACCACAGACTATCTCAATCCTTTTAACTACCATATATCCTTCCTAAACTGCATAAAACCGTCTAAATATAGCTAGAATGAATATGCAAATCCGTCACCGGTACAGAAAGGGTTAAGTACAATACTAAGCCTCTAAAGATGAACACATAATTATCTCTCTAACTGTCTGGTTATCTAATATAAGTCAATTATCTCTCTAACTGTCTGGTTATCTAATATAAGTCAATTATCTCTCTAACTGTCTGGTTATCTAATATATAAGTATTATCTCTCTAACTGTCTGGTTATCTAATATAAGTCAATTATCTCTCTAACTGTCTGGTTATCTAATATAAGTCAATCTCTCTAACTGTCTGGTTATCTAATATAAGTCAATTATCTCTCTAACTGTCTGGTTATCTAATATAAGTCAATTATCTCTCTAACTGTCTGGTTATCTAATATAAGTCAATTATCTCTCTAACTGTCTGGTTATCTAATATAAGTCAATTATCTCTCTAACTGTCTGGTTATCTAATATAAGTCAATTATCTCTAACTGTCTGGTTATCTAATATAAGTCAATTATCTCTAACTGTCTGGTTATCTAATATAAGTCAATTATCTCTCTAACTGTCTGGTTATCTAATATAAGTCAATTATCTCTCTAACTGTCTGGTTAAATAATATATAAGTCAATTATCTCTCTAACTGTCTGGTTATCTAATATAAGTCAATTGTCTCTCTAACTGTCTGGTTACCGGTATCTAATATATAAGTCTATTATCTCTCTAACTGTCTGGTTATCTAATATATAAGTCAATTATCTCTCTAACTGTCTGGTTATCTAATATAAGTCAATTATCTCTCTAACTGTCTGGTTATCTAATATAAGTCAATTATCTCTCTAACTGTCTGGTTATCTAATATAAGTCAATTATCTCTCTAACTGTCTGGTTATCTAATATAAGTCAATTATCTCTAACTGTCTGGTTATCTAATATATAAGTCAATTATCTCTCTAACTGTCTGGTTATCTAATATAAGTCAATTATCTCTCTAACTGTCTGGTTATCTAATATAAGTCAATTATCTCTCTAACTGTCTGGTTATCTAATATAAGTCAATTATCTCTCTAACTGTCTGGTTATCTAATATAAGTCAATTATCTCTCTAACTGTCTGGTTATCTAATATAAGTCAATTATCTCTCTAACTGTCTGGTTATCTAATATATAAGTCTATTATCTCTCTAACTGTCTGGTTATCTAATATATAAGTCAATTATCTCTCTAACTGTCTGGTTATCTAATATAAGTCAATTATCTCTCTAACTGTCTGGTTATCTAATATATAAGTCAATTATCTCTCTAACTGTCTGGTTATCTAATATAAGTCAATTATCTCTCTAACTGTCTGGTTATCTAATATAAGTCAATTATCTCTCTAACTGTCTGGTTATCTAATATAAGTCAATTATCTCTCTAACTGTCTGGTTATCTAATATATAAGTCTATTATCTCTCTAACTGTCTGGTTATCTAATATAAGTCAATTATCTCTCTAACTGTCTGGTTATCTAATATAAGTAAATTATCTCTCTATCTGTCTGGTTATCTAATATATAAGTCAATTATCTCTCTAACTGTCTGGTTATCTAATATAAGTCAATTATCTCTCTAACTGTCTGGTTATCTAATATAAGTCAATTATCTCTCTAACTGTCTGGTTATCTAATATAAGTCAATTATCTCTCTAACTGTCTGGTTATCTAATATAAGTCAATTATCTCTCTAACTGTCTGGTTATCTAATATAAGTCAATTATCTCTCTAACTGTCTGGTTATCTAATATAAGTCAATTATCTCTCTAACTGTCTGGTTATCTAATATAAGTCAATTATCTCTAACTGTCTGGTTATCTAATATAAGTCAATTATCTCTCTAACTGTCTGGTTATCTAATATAAGTCAATTATCTCTCTAACTGTCTGGTTATCTAATATAAGTCAATTATCTCTCTAACTGTCTGGTTATCTAATATAAGTCAATTATCTCTCTAACTGTCTGGTTATCTAATATAAGTCAATTATCTCTCTAACTGTCTGGTTATCTAATATATAAGTCAACTACGATAATGCCTATGTTCCGATATCATTAGCGGTTAGTCATAATAAAATGCCTATCACAATATTAAGTAGTGCGTAAAGTCTGATAAGTGCTGGAGCCATATTATTAGTTTAATTTTGTTGGCACACTGACTTCACTACTTAAGGGGGTCACCGTTTTTTGTTTTATCTTCTCTCCCTCTCTCTTTGGCTTTTATCCATTCGGCCCCATTCAGCCTACTGTTTTAAGACGTTTACCCCCATTCAGGTTTCAATATTTTACTGGCGAGCTGTAGCGAGCCAGCATACATATATTTTTTTTTTTGACAGGAAGCTAAATTTGTACATTTTTCGATAGAAAAATGTCTCCGGCGAAGCCGAATTTCTCCATACAATGCTGGCTCGCTATCGCTCGCCAGGAAGAAATCGACACTTGGATGGGGATACACGTCTTAAAAAGTTGGCTGAATGGGGCCGAATGGATACAAGCCAGGGAAAGAGAGAACAGGAGAGAAAGATAAAAAAAAAAGCCGGTGACCCCCCTTAAGGGGAGGTATTTAGTGTGTTCCCTAGACCTCCATCAAGCTTAAAATTACACCCCCTTGAGTCCCTTTCAAGATAAATTTGTACATTTTTCGGTAGAAAAATGTCCCGGCCGAAGGCCGGCTCCTCTTAAATTACAGGCTCGCTATCGCTCGCCAGGATAAAATCGACACCTGAATTGCAGGAAAGATCTTAATATGGGGTGAAAGTTCTTAAAATCGCTAAACTAATGGGGCAAACGTTTTATAATATCAAAAGCAATGGGGCTAAACATGAGGGAGAAAGGGGTCAAGAAAAAAATCCCTCAAGTGGAAACCTCCCCTTAAGCTAACTGTAAACTCACTATCAGACATTCGTGAACTTCTTTGTTTTTCTATAACCTACTCCAGCCGTTTATGTCTATTGTGTAAATACAGTTTTACATATAGCAAGTTCTACAGACCTAGAGATTATATACTGTATAAGGGTATATGATGAATTAAGTTCTATATACAGTAATTTAGTGTGACATTTTCTATAATATAGCTACTACTTGGAGTGACTTTAACATTTATTTTCATATGTAATTAGAAGTCCATAATATTGCTTTATTAATGCATGACAAATTACAGTACGGTACTATCATTAATATTATAAGATACCGGTAACTATAATGTATCGCTTACAATATTTAGAGGTCCCAGAATTGTTCTAAAATACTTACTGCAGTCCGTGGCTGCTATTGTACTTCTGAACATGCCAAAATAACTGTAATATAGGATAAATATTGTGTGTGTGTGTGTGTGTGTGTGTGTGTGTGTGTGAGAGAGAGAGAGAGAGAGAGAGAGAGAGAGAGAGAGAGAGAGAGAGAGAGAGAGAGAGAGAGACAGAGAGAGAGAGAGAGGTCACGAGCCTGAGGGGAAGGGGTGAACACTGTCATTACCGTCAACATAATTTTTGACTTTCGTTTTTAAAGATAGGAACTGATCACTATGCCCAGCCGTTACAGTCACACCCACACACACCCACACACACACACACACACACACACACACACACACACACACACACACACACACACACACACACACACACACACACACACACACCTGCTCTACCGAGGATTAACCTCCCATTGTAGTACCCGCACCCTCTTTACCTCACTTACCAAAACAGTTTCTGTATTTTCAGCTCATGAGGCTGCCATTCTTTAATAAACCGCCACACACACACACACACAATCTCTCGTTGCTTAGCTATCCTTTTTTCTTAGTCACAGGTTATTTTGACGTGTAACAATCAGTTTCAAGGGTAAAAGTTCTTTTGTTGGAGTTGTAACTTTAAGGTGGGTGACCTGCTAATTATATATATTTTTTCTTTTTCTAGGGTTGTATCCATTCTGCCCCATTCAGCCTACTGTTTTAAGACGTTTACTTCCATCTAGGTGTTAATATTGTTCTGGCGAGCGGTAGCGAGCCAGCATATATATATTTTTGTTTTGACAGCAAGCTAAATTTGTAAATTTGTCGATAGATGTCTCCGGCGAAGCCGGATTTCTCCATACAATGCTGGTTCGCTATCGTTCGCCAGGAAGAAATTGACACCTGGATGGGGATAAACGTCTTAAAACAGTTGGCTGAATGGGGCCAAATGGATACAAGCCAGAGAAAGAGAGAACAAAAAACAGGTGACCCCCCTTACACTTTTTCTTGCAATGTCAAAACTCTCTATATTTACTGCCGCACACTCTCGATTATCTCTTACTGTTCTCCCTATTTAGCTTCTCTCTCTCTCTCTCCCTCTACCTTTCCTCCTTCCCCTCCTTGTCTCTCCCCCCCCCCCTCCTTCCCTTCCCTCCCAATCCCTCTGCACCACATCAACTTGTTTCAGTTTTCTTTTTTGGGGGGCTCTGCTATATTGTCTAGAAATGCATACTGACCACCTCGCTTGGATCGTCAGGTCTGTGTGGTTAGTAAGTTTGTGTAAATTCCCTCCGACTCCCTCCCCCCCCCATTCTCCTCTCTTTCATTCTCACACTCTTTTCAACCCATTCACCAATTCTTCTTTTCTTCGATTATTCCCTCTCCCTCCCTCTCTTTCATTCCATCATTCCCTACCCCCCCCCCCCCTTCTCAATCCTCCTCCAGTCCATTCACTCGCTCTCCTCCCCTCCCCATCCCTCCCCAGTCCCTCCCTCCCTCCCCCTCAAGGTATGTACTGGTGGTAACTGGGACTAGGTAATAATTTGTCGTGTTGGCGTGGGAACTATCTGTCAGGGCTGCCACCAGGGTCATGGAACCAGAGATTACCACAGGGGGGAAGGGGCCAGTGGAAAGGCCAGTTGGGAGCAAGGGAAGGGGCAGTTGGGGGAGGGGAGGGGGCAGTGGAAAGGCCAGTTGGGGGAGGGGAGGGGGCGGTGGAAAGGGCACTTGGGAGCAAAGGAAGGGATAGTGGGGGGGGAGCGGATGGGGCGGTGGAAGGGATAGTTGAGAGCAAGGAAAGGGGCAGTTGGGGGAGGGGAGGGGGCAGTTGGGAGCATGGGAAGGGGCAGCTGGGGGGAGGGGAGTACGTGGTGGTGGAAGGGGGAATTTCAGAGCAGGGGAAGGGGCAGTTGGGGGGAGGGGACGGGGCGGTGGAAAGGGCAGTTGGGAACAAGGGCTCCAGTCCTGACGCTATGCTTTACTTGCAGTGTGCTGGCTTAATAATCCAGAAGGGTTGATGGCCTCTGAAGTCCTATTTTAACTAACTAATCAAGAAAAGGGGCAGTTGGGAGAGGAAAGGGTAATTGGGAACAAGGGAAGAAAAGGGTGCAGTTGGTAGAAGGGGAAAATCCAGTTGACAGTGAAGAGGGGGGTGTTGTTGTTGTTGTTGTTGACAGGGGAGAGATCAATTGATGGTGTTTGTAAAGGGACATGCATTTTTTGGCAATGTCAATGAATCATCAGTTGAGGGACCTAAACAATTTGAAGTACGCAAAGCCCAATAACAACTTTCCACCAACACACACTCATCCATATTCAATCCAACTTTCTAATCCAACGGCGAGCTGATCTGTTTGTATTTTGCACAGCTGTTCTTTTATACAGTCGATAAAAGAGGTGTCATACGAACGCATTTTCTGGCAATTTTCGATGAGTAATTTTTGTTCTCGTACTATTAGGAGGTTCTTTCACATTGGAATCAGAAACTAGAAGGAAGGTAGATTATGTTAAGTACGGTACTTTAGTTCTTATGGAACTTATATTTTCAAGCTGCCAGTTAATATTTGCTCTTAACAATTGACAGAAAATACGCTCGTGTGACACCGCCTAAACCAATTCGTATCTTTGAACCTACAAAACAAAGTTCTTTAGCATCTAGGATATGATAAAGCAGTGTACCGGTATAGTCTCGTTTGAGTTCGATACAGATTCAAATGAGTGAGTACATATTAGTGTTCTCGGTTGTACCTTAATCTCACTTCTGTACCCAAGTAAGAGTTTCTACATATGACTCTGTCGTATGTCCTCTTCTTCCACACAGCCCTCTACAGCTCAATTCCAGTTGCTACAAATGTTTCTTTCCATGAAAGGATTTTGGTTGTACAGTACCGGTAGGCTACCTGTATTGAACTTGTTTGTCCTTCAATTGGTTTCGTGAATCCCCAGACTATTTGTTAATATAAATATTATTTGTCCTTTTTTGTTATGTCTGCATGATTTTATATATGTTAGGAAGGACCTTCCGGAGTTCTTTAGGATAGATTTTAATCTGTTAAGTAAGAGGGTTTATTCCTAAATTATATAAAACCACCTGTATCAGGTTTTAATAAAATATAAAAAAATAGAGTAGTTAAATGGAAATTCGTAGGTGAAATACAAAACAAAAACAAAAAACGGAGATATGGCCAAGGAGATTTATTAGAGAATGACTGGAAATTAGATGCAATCAATAGTTTAGGAAAAAAAAAAAAAAAAAAAAAAAACACACACACACAGGACTGATACATAAATCGAACGAAAACGACAATTGACAATGGGAGGGAAGGGTAGGAAAAAAGAATATACTATAGTCAGGAATAATAGGAATAGACAAACAAAGACATCAGTGTGGGAACGGGAAGCAGGATATTTAAGGGAACCCACCTCGCTTTTTTTTATCTTTCTCTCCCTCTCTCTTTGGCTTGTATCCATTCGGCCCCATTCAGCCTACTGTTTTAAGACGTTTAGCCGCATCCAGGTGTCAATATTTTCCTGGCGAGCGGTAGCTAGCCAGCATATATATATATATATATATATATATATATATATATATATATATATAGAGAGAGTATATACCCGGTATATACTGTATATATATATATTTTTTTTGACAGCAAGCTAAATTTAAATTTTTTGTAAAGAAAAATGTATATACAGTATATATATAAAATATATATATATATATATATATATATATATATATATATATATATATATTATATATATATAACATTCAGAGAGAGAGAGAGAGAGAGAGAGAGAGAGAGGGAGAGCTAACATATGATTTAATAACCAACATCAACTTTAATAATACGGAGTTTGTTCTGGTATAAAACCCTCGAATATGGACATGGACATCGCGGGGAAAGCTCACAAGAAACGAAACGAAGTGTTGAATGAAAAGATATAAGATAAATAAATTAATCAATATTAATGAAATATAATAAAACGATAAGCAAGATACACTATACCGGTACTCGTATATATACTCTTTTCTTGTAGGCGTTGAAGCGCAATTGGAACTCCTAAAAATACCCTCGTGACGTAAAATACAGTAAGAAGCGTACCGAGAAATCCTCCGGAAATGGTAGTATCTGGATTAGTGTGTGTGTGTGTGTGTGTGTGTGTGTGTGTGTGTGTGTGTGTGTGTGTGTGTGTGTGTAGAAGGTCGGAAGTAAATAAATAAGGCGGGCGAAGAAAGCGAATAAGAATGAGACGAATAAGTAAATAAATAGGAATTACCATTCCACCGTAAAAATCCAGTAAGGAGCACGCCAAAAAATTCCCCGGAAGTGGCGGGAGCGGGATTAATAGAGGCCCAAGAAGGAAGCGGGCGGGGGAGAACATGAACAAATCTTCCCACGAGTTATTACGGCACCGGCACTTAAAGGTCCAGCTTAAATCCTCACCCTTCACAACATCCCACAGTCACTCATTATAAGTCGTGGTCATCTAAAATATTATTAATGTATATACGACGAAGTTGGTTGGAGGTTATGTTTTTGCCTCAGTTTGTCTATTTGTCTGTTTGCCTGTCATTAAGATATCTAAAAAAACTTTATGAGCTGATTTTGACGAAAGTTGGTGGGCAAATAGGATATGTGCAAAGGAAGAAGTGATTCAATTTAGGAGGTAATTGGTAGAGCGTATACCTGCGCCAGTATAGGCGAATCACAAAGTTATGTACCTATGTTCATGAAATTTGGCGTGCAGATAGTTTATGCGCAAAGGAAGAAATAATTCCATTTAGGAGGCGATCGGTAGAGTGCATACTTCCGTCAGCGTAGACGGAGGTATGCACTCTCCCGAGTGCCCCGCTAGTTTTCCTTAGATAACAGGGTATAGGCCTAATAGATATAGTTTTGTAATTAATGTGCATAGACGATCACATTAATAAATCAGTGTTTTTATCTATACCGGGTACTTGCATACATTAAATGTGAGAAATCCATGAAATTAAATGTGACATTACAGTCACTCTCATGTCAGTCCTGCTTCCATATTGTCAACTTTCTCTAGATAAGGATAATAACATATAAGTTCCTGCACACACATGAGCATATAGAGGGCTCAATATGAACTGAAACTCTTGTGGCAATACTTATTTTGTTGATATGTATATGGTTTAAAGTTAATTTTCACATTCAAAATGTATTAAGTTTGGTTGAGAAGTGGTTTTTGGCGTACCGTATATCAGAAGAGCTAAATACATTATAGGGTGCGACAACGGACAACGGTTACTACTTTTAACCCTGGCTCAGGATGCGGTGGCTGGCAGGATCCTATAGTAAATATTATTATTATTATTATTATTATTATTATTGTTATTATTATTATTATTATTGTTATTGTTATTGTTATTATTGTTATTGTTATTATTATTATTATTATTATTATTATTATTATTATTATTATATTTGATTAGTATTTTTTTTTGTGACAAAAATGAATATAGGTAAATCAATTTAAGGTTGCGAATACGAGGAACGACTATTAAAAATACCTGTATTGTGATTCATAGCAAGGGTCAGGCTGCGGTGGCTGGCAGGACCATTCAGTTTTATAGCATGTGACCTGTTGACTTCCCAGTGTCTCTGTGTAAAGCTTAGTAATTAGTATAACGGTATGTTTTTATTTAAAACTTGATTAATAGGGTAAAGGTTTTAACTCTACGCCCTAATGTGGTTGTTGCAGAAGATTGTGGAATGCTACGTAAGTAAACGGGCCTCATTGTCAGATCAGGTGAATGTTGGGGAATAAAGCCATTGTAACGGCTCCCCTTGTGTGTAACATGTGAAGTGCATGTTGAATGTTACAGTCTTGTTGGCGTGTCTGTGGTTCAGAGTGTTGCATGTAAGTAGTGTAGTCATCTCGATTATGCTGAGCAGATGCTAGCATTCACATTGCAAACTTGCCAGTGGTGTACTGCACCTCTGATGTCCTCCATTGCAAAGAAGGGTTGGAAAGCCATGGGATGGGATGAGTGTGTCATTTACAATAAGGATTTCATAAAGGCACGTTTGCATTGGAAAATAAAATCAACAAATATTAACATTAGGTTAATAATTGTCGATTTTGGGATTAACAAAATAATAAAAAGGTTTACGTCTGGGAAAAAGTCACTAAAAGGTTGACTTCATATTCCGCAAAACTTGGTCCACAGTCAAACTTATTATAACCAACACATGTAGGCCTAATTTATTTGTTATCTCGACTTACTAACTTTGATTTAGGTTGAAAACACACTTAAAGTTAATCGAAACCTGGCATAGAGATACCAGTCATGTGTGTGTGCGTGTGTGTGTGTGTGTGTGTGTGTGTGTGTGTGTGTGTGTGTGTGTGTGTGTGTGTGTGTGTGTGTGTGTGTGTGTGTGTGTGTGTGTGTGTGTGTGTGTGTGTGTGTGTGTGTGTGTGTGTGTGTGTGTACGAAAAGGGAAAGGTGTTGTTGTAGAAACGAAGGGAAACTGGGAGTGGGAGCGAGGAGACGGGGGGGGGGGGGGTCAATACTCCACTAGAAAGAAAGAGAGGCAGAGGCAAGGCAAATATATTTAATTATACATCTAATATATAGGCCTTGGGCAGAGGGAATACTAGCATGACGCGTATAGAGAGAGAGAGAGAGAGAGAGAGAGAGAGAGAGAGAGAGAGAGAGAGAGAGAGAGAGAGAGAGAGAGAGAGGAGAGAGATAGAGAGAGAGAGAGAGAGAGAGAGGTGAGGGGGCACAGGTAAGTCACACAGAGAAGGGGGGGGGAGGGGGTAGTAATAATGGGGTGGTAGTGTGGGAAGGTAGAGAGGGTCGGGGAGAGATTAGCATAAACAATGTCGGTGGCCTGTTGTCTTAAAGAGAGTCACATGATCACCTTTTCCGGCATATTTATCAACGATTAGGTTCTGGCAGCTTCTGTTTTCAATCCCTGCATACATTGAGCCACCTAATATACTTTTAGTCTATGGTGGACTACTTTACAGTGTCGTGAATAAGTGATTGGAAAATAAACCCATATATTGAAAAAGGGGAGGGACAATAATTGTTCATACGTCTTCTAGGCTAGTTACCGATTGATTTATTGGGTTTAACCAAGGATAGAAAACGTAAAGGTAATTTAGTATAAAAGGATCTTCTCGCAATATTACCACCTTTTTGTTGATATGTTGGAGTATTCTGAGAGCTTGGGTTGGAAAATATGGGTGGTTGTGTCGCGGGGGTATGTCAGCATTGTCAACGTAACACCACTAGTACTGAATAATTATTATTTTTCATGAATTAAGAACTCCTTCGGGTCCATGGCTGTTGTTTTCATGGTATTTGTTTTTCCTACATTAATTTCATTCTGCTAAAAAAGAGCCTCAAATGATGTAATATTAACCCTTTGAATACCAGCGACGTGTTATATTTTTATCTAGCTATATTTAGACGATATTTTGCAGCTTAGGAATGATCTGTGGTACCGGTAGTTAAAAGAGTTGGTTGAGATAGTTTGAAGTCTTATTATTGCTAGAGGTCCTTCCTAAACTGTATAAAATCGTCTAATAGTTGGCAGCATATGATGAAAATTACGTCCCTGGTACTGAACGGGTTAAAGTTGAGTATTGATAATCGCCAAAAGGAGGAAGCAATGGAAGGGAGAGATAAAATAAAAGTTAGATGGAAGAGAAGAGGTGGGAATAGAGGAAACGATAGCTGGAAAGGGGAATTTGTCTATCTTTATACTATATCTATCTATCTATATAATCAGGCTCAATCCCCACTGTTTTTATTTTTTGTTTGTTTTTTTTTTGTTGAAAGGGGGGTTTGTATTGGCTGCATATATTGCGCGCTGAGACTAGTGGACAAGAGATAATGAAGAGGATATACAAATAATGTTGTCTTGGACCTATACAGGTTATTATTGTTTTTATTAAAAGGGGAATACCACGACAGTGAATAATAATGATGCGCACAGTCAAATTAAAAGATAAGTGTAGGCACATGGTGGTTTATCTCACTCAAAAATAAGAAATCATGTGTAAATATTGCTGATACCAATTATTGATCAAAACATAATTGGTGCCGAGACATCACTTATTAGTCCGACTGTACAACAAAAAAATGTGAACATAAATGCATTTAAGTGATACAATGATTAGACGGGACAGTAATGAGTTAGAAGAGGGAGAGGGGAGGCTACATGGATGCTATGAGAGACCGATATTCTAGGAGATTTGGAGAACTAAGAAAAGGCAAGGAGATGAAATGAAAAGGAGACACATTAACGTGAAAAGGAAGAGTGGGATGAGATAGAAAGAACACGTAGGATGAAAGACACAAGACAAGAATGGGGAGAGGAGATTATTAAAGTTTGAAGAAACACAATGTTGACGCATAAGGCATGTGAGAGATAAGGGGGAGTGTGTGGGACAACGAGGAAAAGAAAGATGGGACAGGAGAATGAAGCAGGGAAAGTGAGTTAAAGAAGAGACAAAAGGTACAATATACCGTGAAATAGACAAGAAAATGGGAAAATGCGAATTAAACGACGAAGTGTAGAGGCAGGAATAAATGGTGACTGGTGCAGGGGAATATAACAGAAAGGTGACAAAGACATTGAAGCAAACGAGAAGCTTATTAGATACAGAGTATTTATTATATTTGTTAAAGGCCTTAAGACTTTCTTGCATGTGAAAGCAATGTTTACCAATCAGCAGCATTCCATGTGTCGCGGCCGAATACAATGTCTCTATCCAGTTCCATTTCCCTTATGTGTTTCGTAAGACTTCATCCCACATCTTCTTCAGTTTACCCTTTAATGACCCACAGCAAAATTCACACTCGTGCCTAAAAAAAAAAAAAATCAATCGAACAAACGGGCAAACGACGGGAAGTCAAGACACCAAAAGAGGCTGGGGGGGGGGGGGGGGGCTAGAACAGACACACAAGAAACAAAGAGGTTAATAAGAGATAGAGAAAAGGTGATGCTGGGTGAAGGTACAGAAGACATACTTAGCTATTATTGCTATCATTAGGCAATTTTCATTAATTGAAGTTGGATGTGAGGGATAGGGGATTAATTGAGATATCACCTCTGTGCCCTCTATAGGTCCTTCCCATGCTGAATACAATAATCTAGTGTAACCCAGAATAACATAATTTAATAATGCCTCGCAATGCCTATAATGAAGTGGTTGGAAATATAAATACCGATACCGACAAAGCAGAGTCATAGAGGTTAATAAAAAGAGGTTAAGGGGAGGTTTTTAGTATGTTTCCTAGACTTCCATCAAGCTTGAAATTACACCCCCTTGACCCTCTTTCAAGATAAATTTGTACATTTTTCGGTAGAAAAATGTCCCGGCCGAAGGCCGGCTCCTCTTAAATTACAGGCTCGCTATCGCTCGCCAGGAAAAAATAGACACCTAAATGGCACGAAAGGTCTTAAAAGTGACATAAATGGGGCGAAAGTTCTTAAAATCGCCAAACTAATGGGGCGAACGTCTTAAAATGTCAAAAGCAATGGGGCTAAACATGAGGGAGAATGGGGTACAGAAAATAATCCCTCAAGTGGAAATCTCCCCCTAAATAATAGAGTCCGCTGATGCCAAGGTGAGAGTAGAGGCCATTATTAGAATCCCCCGCCCCTGCCAGTTTCACACGAGCGATTATTCAGCCAATACTATGGAACTATTATCGTCTGGTAACCACCTCAGAATTACACTTTGATCAGTCATAAGCCACCACAAATATTCTAATTCCCGTCTAGTTCTCGATACCGAAAGAGTCCCCGAAATATTGCGAGATTGAACTTGCTCATAGGAACATTGCCGGAATAAGCGCTCGTGTGAATTAGATTCGTTTATTTATGCTTCCTCCCACGACAACATTTCCTTTCAGACAGCCGTAATAAATTGGTGGCAGGATAATTTCTCTATTTCACGGTCCCGCAATTTACGGCGAGGTGCTTGGTTGAAGGGGAGAGGATGACTGACTTGGTTGAAGGGGAGAGGATGACTGACTTGGTTGAAGGGGAGAGGATGACTGACTTGGTTGAAGGAGAGAGGATGACTGACTTGGTTGAAGGGGAGAGGATGACTGACTTGGTTGAAGGGGTGAGGATGACTGACTTGGTTGAAGGGGAGAGGATGACTGACTTGGTTGAAGGGGAGAGGATGACTGACTTGGTTGAAGGGGAGAGGATGACTGACTTGATTAGGACTTTTTGGTTTACCCTTTCTGGCTAATTTTAGACGATTTTACTGACTATACTTACTGGTTGCCGTACGCCTTCTGTTGTTAAGGGGAGGTATTTAATTTGTTCCCTAGACCTCCATCAAGCTTAAAATTACACCCCCTTGAGTCCCTTTCAAGATATATTTGTACATTTTTCGGTAGAAAAATGTCCCGGCCAAAGGCCGGTTCCTCTTAAATTACAGGCTTGCTATCGCTCGCCAGGATAAAATTGACACCTGAATGGCACGAAAGGTCTTAATATGGGGTGAAAGTTCGTAAAATCGCTAAACTAATGGGGCAAACGTTTTATGATATCAAAAGCAATGGGGCTAAACATGAGGGAGAAAGGGGTCAAGAAAAAAAATCCCTTAAGTGGAGATCTCCCCTTAAGGGGGGTACTGTTTATTTGTAAGGTTGATTGAGGTCTAGGGATGGTTTCTCGACTTCATGGTCAATTGACGGCGAGGTAGAGGCTGACTTTAGACGTTGTTGCTGACTCTACTTACTGAAAGGCCGAGAGGTTACCGAGTTGATTAGGACTTCTTGGTTTACCCTTTCGAAACCATGGCGCCGTCTTGATTAGTGGCTGACATTAGACGATTTTGCTGACTGGTTGCCTTACTCCTGTTGTTGTTGTTGTTGTTGTTGTTGTTGTTGTTGTTGTTCCCCAAGCTGCCTAGCCGAACAGCCCCAAGGCCCCGAGCACGGCCAAGGCCATAACCGAGCGCCCCCACAGAACCCTC
Source organism: Paralithodes platypus (assembly GCA_032716605.1). NCBI lineage: Eukaryota > Metazoa > Arthropoda > Malacostraca > Decapoda > Lithodidae > Paralithodes > Paralithodes platypus. The sequence goes on from CM064482.1 coordinate 59,929,645, forward strand.
CCTGCCGACCACAATAAAGCCTGGGTGACCGAAGCCACTCCATGGCGGGGAGCTGAGGAGGGTGCGGAAACGCCCGGGAAACCAAAGCCCCACCCAGGGCCCTGTGCCCCTCAACAATTATGAAGAGAATGTTGAGGGGCAAGGGAAAAATGTGACGCTTTGGCTTCCAATCTTGGTAGATTGGGAGGTCAATCCACGGAAGAGACGCCGTCACTCGAGATCTAGAAAATATATAAGTAAAAGGAACAGTCAGAGTAAGCTATGGGTATGGCAGAGATCGCTCAGTTCTCACTCTGATAGACCAGCCCATCACCAAAGACCGCCCATCACCAAAGACCGCCCATCACCAAAGACCGCCCATCACCAAAGACCGCCCATCACCAAAGACCGCCCATCACCAAAGACCGCCCATCACCAAAGACCGCCCATCACCAAAGACCGCCCATCACCAAAGACCGCCCATCACCAAAGACCGCCCATCACCAAAGACCGCCCATCACCAATCTCCCTTGTTGTTAAGTCATACTGTACCGGTGACGTCCTTTTCATTATAGTGTGGCAACTATTACGCGATTTTATTAAGTTTAGGAAGGACCTATAACCATTCAAAGACTATAAACTATCTCAATTAATAATTTAATTGTCTTGAATATGAAAGTGGGTTGTTATCTTAATACTACGGCTGCCATCATAATTACTGAATAACCTGATCCTATGCATTCTAGAATATATTGGATCACATTGTCTATTAAACCCTTCCGTACCGGCTACGTCTTCCTTTCTTTATTCTGGCTACCATTAGACGATTTCATTCAGTTTGATAAGGGCCTCCAGCAATCAATAGGCTGCGAACTATCTCACTTAAACATTTTTACTACCACAGATCCTTCTTAAGCTGCACACAATCGTCTAAATATAGCTAGCATTAACTTACAAAGACAGTACAGAAGGGGTTAAACACGATGGCAGCCCTAGTATTAAGATAACCAGCGAGTTTCACCAATTAGCGAAGGGAACTAATGGTTTGGCACCAGCTGATAAATCTTCTGTGAATTACCTACATACCCATTCCTAGGCATTAGCTGTTAGTATACCGATGTTGGGCTTTTAGGACTCCCATATTTCACCCCATTAGTTTGGCGGCTTCAAGACATTGCGCCCCATTTGTTTGGCTAGTATAAGGTATTTCGACCGTCATAGGTGTCGAATTTTACCTTGTGTGTGATAGCCAGTCTGCAACCTACAGTACTGTAGGAAAAATCGTCCGAGATAATTTTTCGACTAAAAAAATGCATAAATGTAACCCGAAAGGCGATATTGGGGGGAAGGATTAGCTTGAAGGGGTTCGAAGGTGTGTGTGTGTGTGTGTTTTGTGTGTGTGTGTGTGTGTGTGTTTTTTTTGGGGGGCGGGGGGGGGGCTTACGACTGAAAAATCTATAGTGGATTAAGTACAAACCCTTTTCGTAGTTATAAAGTCACATTAAGTAATTTTACCGGCTGGTGTGTATCGGAGTCTGACGTTCACTATGTTAAAAAACGAAAACAAAAGAAAAAAATATATAAATTATATATATATATATATATACTGTATATATATTTATTAAAGTATCGTTACAGGCTCGCTATTGCCCCCAAGGAAGAAATCTACACCTGCATGGCACGAAAGGTCTTAACATTGACAAAAATATGTGGTAACAGGTTTCATAATCGCCATACTAAAGGGCGAACGTCTTCAAATGTCAAAAGTAATGGGGCTAAATATGAGGGAGAAGGGAGTCTAGACAAATCTTATACCTCCCTTTAAGCACCATAAAACTCAAGAGGCGTCATGACACCGAACAGGTTAATAATTACCTTTATATATTATGACCTCTGACCCCAGGTAAAGGTATAACAGGTGCCTTTCGCTAATTACCACCAGAAGGTCAGAGGTCAGTGGGAAACTTATGGGGTTAAGGGGAGGTTTTTAGTTGATTCCCTAGACTTCCATCAAACTTAAAATTATTCCCCCTAGAACCCCTTTCAAGATAAATTTGTACATTTTTCGGTAGAAAAATGTCCCGGCCGAAGGCCGATTCCCCTTAAATTACAGGCTCGCTATCGCTCGCCAGGAAAAAATCGACACCTGAATTGCAAGAAAGGTCTTAATATGGGGTGAAAGTTCTTAAAATCGCTTAACTAATGGGGCGAACGTTTTATAATATCAAAAGCAATGGGGCTAAACATGAGGGAGAAAGGGGTCAAGAAAAAATCCCTCAAGTGGAGATCTCCCCTTAATCATGAGGGAGAAGGGAGTCTAGACAAACCAAATACTACCCCTTGCCCACCATAAAACTCAAGAGGCGTCACAGGTTAATAATGACCTTTAAATATAAATTACCTTTGATCCCGGGTAAAGGTATACAACAGGTGCCTTTTGCTAATTACCACAGAGAGTCGGGGGTCATCCGGAGACGTATGGGGTTAAACATGAGGGAGAAGGGGGTCTAGACAAAATAGATACCTCCCCTAAAGCACCATACAACTCAAGAAGCACCAGGACACCAAAAAGGGTTAATAATTACACTGATATAAATGACCTCTGACCCCAGGTAAAGGTATAACAGGGGCCTTTCGCTAATTACCACCAGAAGGTCAGAGGTCAGCGGGAGACTTATGGTGCCCTTCCTACACGTGACCTCAAAGTGCCCCACTTGTCTCTATCGTGTCTTTACTGTACATGACCTTATTATTCTTACTCTTCCTTGACCTGACCCTCCCTCTGATGAAGGGGGGTCACCGGCTTTTTTTATCTCTCTTTTTCTTTTCTCTCTTTCGCTGGCTTGTATCCATTCGGCCCCATTCAGCCAACTGTTTTATGACGTTTATCCCCATGCAGGTGTCCATTTCTTCCTGGCGAGCAATAGCGAGCCAGTATTGTATGGAGAAATCCGGCTTCGCCGGAGACATTTTTCTATCGAAAAATGTAAAAATTTAACTTGCTGTCAAAACAAAAATATACTGTAAATATGTTGGCTCGCTACCGCTCGCCAGGAAAACGTTGACAGCTGGATGGGGATAAACGTCTTAAAACAGTAGGCTGAATGGGGCCGGATGGATACAAGCCAAAGAGAGAGAGGGAGAGAAAGAGAAAACAAGCGAGTTGGGCTCCCTTAAACATTAGTATTCGCCATATTTCGTCTGAAAGTGATAATACGTTTTAGAGTGATCAGGCTGTCAGATCATTGACTACTTGTGAGTTTCGTTCTATAAGGAAGTTGGAGCTGTAGACAACGATATTTAACAGAATTTACAGCTAAATTACGGTTGTAGTGCATATATAAATACCCAATTCAAAATTTTTTTTTTTTTTTTTTCTATATTCCAACTTACTTCCTCTCGGGCATAGGCTGAGAGCCTTAACATTCACCGCTTTACAATGAACAGTGAAGCCCGTGAGGTCTTGTTCCAGTCTAGGGAGTGAGACATGTGAAGCACGTAGAGTACAACGAGCACCTGCCATCTTGCCTTTACATGAGGCACGGTGCTCACTCATGGCCCGAAACGACCCCATCTCTGAAGCCACCTCGTTCCCGTGCTTCACTGTCTCACCCCTACACTCGGACTCTCACACTTACACACACACAACGCCACCTGTTGAGCAGATAACTCACCAGGCATTGCACCCCTATAGCATATTTTGAATATGGGAATATTCATACAGTGCTATTTAATCAGGGAACAATGAGGGTATTTTATTGACGTTTCGGTGGGCTTGTGGTAATACACTGATACCAGGTACAGCACAAATTCCATCCCAATAATAT
>CM064482.1:59935950-59941662 GCA_032716605.1 Paralithodes platypus
ACACCAAGCTTTCGTCTATTTTCTCTCAAGACATCTTCAGGTATTACCCTGAAGATGTCTTGAGAGAATAGACGAAAGCTTGGTGTTCCATGCTTTCAATTTTCCTAGCGAGTTTTACTATATATATATATATATATATAAATCATTTCTGCATAACTTACCTATTTTAATATCATTCTCTCTAATAGATATGTCAGATTTGCAGGAGATTGTAGTGTGATTACATTATCAGACTGATGACTAAGCAGCTCCTACCTTCCATGATGTCATCTTTTGTATCTTACTTAACTCTTCCTTTCTGTCTTCCTGGTGCTTGGGTCTCAGACACTCTATGTACGGCATGCCTTCCTAAACATGGGTAGCAATGATTCGCCTGGGTGCTTTCTGGGCATCCTACTGCTCGTGGGAGAGACAGAAAACAAAGGAAACGCATAGGAAATCAAGCAACAAAATTTTAATTGTGCCTATTATAATATGGCTAACAGATAACTAACTATATGTATAAAGCAATGCAAGTGGTGAAGGTATTGAGGGATAAGCCTTTACAACGGCGCCTCGTATTTACTTTTAGAAGCCAACAAATAAATCGATCTATAAGGAATGAGAACATGGATAACAAAGACGATAGAGGAAGTATGAAGAACTTAGTACCGGTAATTACTGAAGTAAAAAGTAGAGAGAGCTAAAAAAGGCAGATTAAAACCCGCAGGGAGAAAACTAAGGAAATACCAGAGAGAGAGAGAGAGAGAGAGAGAGAGAGAGAGAGAGAGAGAGAGAGAGAGAGAGAGAGAGAGAGAGAGAGAGAGAGAGAGAGTAGAATAATGTAACAGAACAGAAAAATGAGTTACGAGAATATAAATGCTTTACTCTCTTTCTCTACTCTCTCTCTCTCTTTCTCTCGTAAGAATTTGATAGATCTCTTGTCGATAGAAATCCATTGCATTAATTTGCACACACACACACACACACACACACACACACACACACACACACACACACACACACACACACACACACACACACACACACACACACACTAATTTTTAAAGCAAAGTTAAATCATTGTAACTCAGGAAGCGGGACATACGAGCCTAAAAACCACAACTCCTGCATACTACAATTAGGTAAATACAATTAGGTAAATACACACACACTCTCTCTCTCTCTCCCCCACCTACCCTTCCTCCTTCCCCTCCCGCTCTCCCATGCGGGAATTGAGATAGCTATTACCTCCATGTAAACAGGCCCAACAAACTCCCATTAGGTCTACCACATACTATATTTTGTATGCCTTCATACGAACCAATATCTCTCTTTTTTTACAGTCTCATGTAATCATAAAATTCAAACACATATTTCTATAGTTTTTACAGGCTCTCGACATAGTATCTGATTACTAACATATCTCACATATATTTTTCATTTATTTTCACAGGGCTTTTGAAACTGTATCTTAAATTAATACTATATCATCTTAGCAGCCAAAATGCCTTCGAACTTGAAACGTTGCGAGCAGTGTACAGGTCGATTCGCTGGACAATACTTCAGTGACTACTTCTCCAACCCGGAATGCAGGCTGTGCGAAAACCGCCGACATCTGTTAGAAGGTCTGAACGAAGTAAAAGCCAACTATGTCAAACTCCAGAAGGAATTCTACTCTTTGCAGGAATTTGTTTCCCTCAATGTAGCAGCAACACCAGAAACCCAGCAGGATGTAGGACTACCAGTGCAGGTGTCTACCCAAGACAACGCAACTGCCCTCCCTTCTCCCCCTAGATCTCCTTCCCCACCCAGAATTGACCAGCCGCTAACACCCCCACCAGCCAGCCCACCCGCCCCCCACAACAGCCCTCCATCCCCTCAAAATTCCAGAGTCTCTCCCACCAGCTTTACTCCCGTAAGAAATGGGGCGAGGCAATCAAAAAGGAGGTCACATCTGCCGGTCACCACATTTAATAAATACCAGATTCTGACAGAAACAGGAGACGAAACTGAGGAGACCAGGCTCATTGGAGACTCCATCTTACGAGGACAACTTGAAGAGTTCTGTGGAAGAGTCCCAAACCACAGAAAGCGTTTTTGCATACCGGGTGCAGGTTTGGACGACATCACAGCAGCTTTCGACGATGTCACCATCAACGCTGACGAGAACACCCTGTTCGTGATTCACGCAGGGTCGAACGATGTAATGCGCACCAGATCAGAGGAACTAATGGAAAAATACCGTAAGGCAATCCAGCGTTACAAGAGTAAGTCATGTAACATAATCATTTCAGGCATTCTTCCCAAGATCGATGCAGAGACCGGTTTCTACGATAAGGCGTTCAGTACTAATAACAGACTTAAATCCCTCTGCTCACAGGAAGATGTCGAATATCTCAATCTCTGGGACCATTTCTACAATCAACACATTCTCTTTCAGGATGATGGCTGCCATTTGAATTCAGTCGGAGGAGCACGCCTAGGAAGACTCCTACATGATGCAGTCTGCACTTTCAGATCAAAAAACGACAACCGAGCAGGGGCAGTAGCAGCGACATAAACTACCCCATATCAAATGTAAACTCTATCCAAAATAATATCACGGCCTGCTACGTTAATGCACGCAGCTTACGCAATAAATTCGAAGACCTGGAAGCACTTGCATGTATGGAGGAATGTGATATAATCGGTGTTTCAGAATCTTGGATCAACACGGAAAAGCGTGATTTTTTGGCGTTTTTGGCGGAATACGCATTACCAGGTTATACTCCCTTCAGCTGCGAAAGATCCCATAGAATGGGAGGTGGGGTTCTGCTATATGTTAAAAGTAATCTTCACCCAATCGAGGTAACCAAACCTGCCATAAATAATATTGATACTAGTTACGTTCAAATAAATAATCAAGCAAGCAAGATAATAATTGGCCTAATTTATCGACCTCCTGCACAATCACCCGATACTGACGAGAAACTCTATGATCAAATAGCAGAAATAAGTTGTCAGGAAGAAGCAGTAATATTTGGCGATTTCAATCTGCCAGTCACAACATGGGGCGAACCACTAAATGCTCACGCGGGACATGATCTATATGCTAATCTTCAGGAAAGTGCCCTTTATCAACACGTAGAACACCCAACGAGGGGAAATAACATTCTGGATATTATTCTAACGACAAATGAAAGACTGGTAAATAGCGTTAAAATCGGACCGGAATTTAGCTCTAGTGACCATAGGATAGTGTCCTTTAACATTAAAGTAAATAATGACAAAGAAAACGTGAGCACGGAAAAAAGTACCAGATTATCGAATGGGCCGACTTTAACAAACTTACAAGGCATCTTGCCAGTACTGCCTGGAGTGAAATGACCGAAACTCACGATGTAAATCGATTATGGAACATATTATCCATAACCTAAACAAAGCAATAATACAAGCATCCCTCTACGAAACCGGCGCCCAGCAGGCAAATATAAGCCAAAATGGTGGAATAATGAAATAAAAAACATCCTCTTAGTAAAAAGCAGGCATACCAAATATATAAGGCAACTCAGAATAATAGCGGCAAATTAGAACACGATAGACTGCGTCGAACAACCAAAAATCTCATCAAAGGAAGAGTAAGAAGAATCTGGAACTTCATATTGCCAGCTCCAGCAAGTCCAATCCGAAAGAATTTTACAGCTATATAAGAAACAGAAAACGGTAACTTCAACAATAGGCCCACTTGTTGCGGAAAAATGGAGATCATACAGATAACAAAGTACAAATGGCGAATATCCTAAATACCTATTTTGCATCAGTTTTCACGTCGGAAGATACTACCGGTAACCGACCTACCCCTACGAATCAATCAAATGGCACTGAGCTCGAAAACTTTACGATTTATGAAGACGATATCCTGTTCGCAATCAACAATTTGAAAGTTAATAAAACCCCAGGCCCTGATAAAATATCCCCAAGGATCCTAAAAGAAAGCAAACACGAATTATTAAACCCACTCGCAAATCTGTTCAACAAATCATTGAATGTTGGGATAGTTCCAAACGAATGTAAACTAGCTAACGTGACACCCATATACAAAAAAGGAAATAAGTCTTTCTCCCGGCAATTATCGACCAATTAGCTTAACATCGGTAACGGGCAAATTAATGGAAACCATTATAAGGGACAAAATAGTAAAACATTTGGAAGAAAATAATTTAATAAAAGATTCTCAGCACGGTTTTAGAAATAAACGTTCATGCTTAACAAACTTACTCGACTTCTTCAATGATGTTTACAATCATATGATAAGGATAGAGCAGTTGATATAATATATCTCGATTTTCAGAAAGCTTTCGATACCGTACCCCACAAGAGACTAATTGACAAAATAAAAGCTCATGGCATAACAGGAAAAACTCTGAAATGGCTCGAAAATTGGCTCTCAGACCGTAAACAACGAGTTGTAATAAATGGTGAAGAATCAGATTGGTGCAAAGTAAATAGTGGCGTTCCCCAAGGGTTCGGTATTAGGTCCTATTCTTTTTATAATTTACATAAACGACTTAGACGAAGGAATAGAATGCAAAATTTCGAAATTTGCTGACGATACAAAAATTACTAATAAAGTAACCTCAACATTACATTGGCAAAAAACTACAAGGTGACCTAGACACTTTAGAAAACTGGGCAGTAAAAATGGCAAATGAAATTCAACATAGAAAAATGCAAAGTATTACACATCGGTAGTAACAACGCTAAAAAAGATTACTCCATGAACAACATTCAACTATCAAATACAAATAATGAAAAGGATCTGGGAGTTATAATATCAAGTGACCTGAAGCCGAGTAAACAGTGTACAGAGGTATAAAAACTGCTAATACATTGTGTGGGTTTCATCGGCAGAACATTCAAATTCAAATCAGAAAAAATCATACTTACTCTATTCAACTCATTGGTGCGTCCCCATCTCGAATACTGCGTGCAATTCTGGTCACCGTACTACCGAAAGGACATAAATAAACTTGAAAGGTTGCAACGCAGAGTCGCTAAAATGATACCCAGATTGCGTAATAAACCGTACGAAGAGCGCTTAAAAGAACTAAATTTGTTTAGCTTAACAAAGCGCAGAATGAGAGGTGACCTAATAGAGGTGTTCAAAATCTTCAAGGGATTCAGCAACCTAAATGTAAGCGAATTATTTACGATGAATCAAGCAAACACGAGAAACAAATGGTTATAAGATTATAGGAAAGCGTTTTCATTCTCACGAGGCGAAGCATTTCTTCTTCAACCGCGTTGGTGAATAACTGGAACAGACTACCCTCGAACATTGTAAACTGTAATACTGTCGAAAATTTAAGAACCATCTGGATAAACACATGGCAAATAACCCCCGATTAACACAGTTTCTTTCAGAATAACGCGCAACGAAATGTCAACGCATACCGCAATGTATATTGATTTTCATACATCTGTTCCCTTTCAGAATTGTAGTAAATAGAGTTAGCTTAGATTACAAATCAACTTCTTTTTTCTCCCTGTCCTGTCCGAATTTCCGTGTCAGTTTTTCAATACTGCATATTTGTCCTATCTGTTTCCATGCCCGTATTAGCTGGAGGGAGTGGTGGGTGGGGAGTAGGCCTTCTTTCTTTCTTTGGCTATCCTTGTTCCCTCTCATCTAACCCCCTCGTAGTCAGTAGATTAGTAGTTTTAGATATCCAAAACTGCCCCGTAAGGACCAAT
>CM064482.1:59941762-59961762 GCA_032716605.1 Paralithodes platypus
GATGCTGGTAAAAGGCGATAGATGATCTGAGGAGGGTAGGTGGTGTGAGGGGGTAGATGCTGTAAAGGGGTAGATGATCTGAGGAGGGTAGGTGGTGTGAGGGGGTAGATGCTGTAAAGGGGTAGATGATCTGAGGAGGGTAGGTGGTGTGAGGGGGTAGATGCTGTGATTACTGAGGTAGACTGGTTTATAAACTGGTATTTAATTATTAGTGTGACAAAAATATAATAGCCGATTAATTAAACTTTCTAACACGAGCAGTTAGTCTCCTTATAATGATTTCCGACGGACGAAAGTTTAAACACTTTTGAATATACAAACTGTTAAATTAAATTAAATGTCTCTTGAATTATTTGCACGCCACCAACTAATATAATTGTATTCAGTCATACTTGTTTAACCCCTTCCGTACCGCGACGCATTTTTGTTTACTTAATTCTGGCTATTAGACGATTTTATTCAATTTACAAAAGGCCTCCAGCAATCAACAGGCATCGAACTATCTCACGTAACCATGATTAATACTACAGAATCACAGATCCTTCTTAAACAGCACACAATTGTCTAAATTTAGCTAGAATAAATTTAAGGGGAGGTGTTTAGTTTGTTCCCTAGACCTCCATCAACCTTAAAATTACACCACCTTGAGTCCCTTTCAAGATAAATTTGTACATTTTTCGGTAGAAAAATGTCCCGGCCAAAGGACGGTTCCTCTTAAATTAGAGGCTCGCTATCGCTCGCCAGGATAAAATCGACACCTGAATTGCACGAATGGTCTTAATATGGGGTGAAAGTTCTTAAAATCGCTAAACTAATGGGGCAAACGTTTTATAATATCAAAAGCAATGGGGCTAAACATGAGGGAGAAAGGGGTCAAGAAAAAAATCCCTCAAGTGGAGATCTCCCCTTAAAAAGACGTCATCGGTACAGAAGGGGTTAAGCGAATAGACACAGGAATACGAACAGATAAACACAAATGACACAGGAATACGAACAGATAAACACAAATGAGAGTCTGTTTGAGTGTAGAGAAAAACTGAACGATAAGAATTTTTCACTTTTTCACTCTTCTTCCGTATTGGTTATAAAAGTATGTGGAATTGATTGTATAGAATTTCGCTGTGCATTTTAGTTTGCTCCCTAGACCTCCATCAAGCTTAAATAAATAAATGTGTACACTCTTCGGTAGCTCGCTGTCGATCGCCCCCCAAAATATTGACACGTAAATGGAATAAAAGGGCTAAAATTTCACCAAAAAATGGAGTAAAATGTGTTAAAATCGTCACTATTGGGGCAAAACGAATAGGTCTAAGCATGAGGGAAAAGGGGTCGAGAACACTCCCCCCCCCCCACTTAACCCCTTCAGCACCATGACGCCTTTTTACCTTTGACTCGAGCTAAGCTTAGATGGTGTTATGCAGTTTAAGAAGGACCTATGTTACAAAGAGGATGCAGTGAGATCATATTTACCCACTTGAGTTGTATAGGTAGATTATAAACTAAAGAAAATCGTCTAATGATAACCAGAATATGATCAGACTTACGTAATGGGCGTGAAGGGGTTAATATATAGAACACTCGCCTCCTCCCTCATTACACACATATTTACGCAGTAGATAAGAAAGGGACTATATTTGTTCTCTAATCTACGTAAATATAATCCTACAGAATGATAGCCATTCGCTGTGAAACTCCTCAGTCTTAAGACTTGTTATACTGCATACTCTTAAGGGGAGGTTTTTAGTGTGTTTCCTAAACTTCCATCAAGTTTAAAATTACACCCCTTGAGTCCCTTTCAAGATAAATTTGTACATTTTTCGGTGGAAAAATGTCCCGGCCGAAGGCCGGTTCCTCTTAAATTACAGGCTCGCTATCGCTCGCCAGGATAAAATCGACACCTGAATGGCACGAAAGGTCTTAATATGGGGTGAAAGTTCTTAAAATCGCTAAACTAATGGGGCGAACGTTTTATAATATCAAAAGCAATGGGGCTAAACATGAGGGTGAAAGGGGTCAAGAAAACAATCCCTCAAGTGGAGATCTGCCCTTAAGGGGTTAGTGCTAGGTTTTTGGTCTATGTATTTATATATTTTATTAATTTGTTTAGTTTCCTCGCTAGACCTCCATCAAGCTTAGAACAACACCCCCTAGACCCCCCTTTCAAGTTAAATTTGTACATTTTTCGGTAGAAAAATGTCCCGGCCAAAGGCTGGTTCCTTCTAAAATTTGAGGCTCGCTATCGCTCGCCAGCAAAAAGTCGACACCTAAATGGCACAAAAGGTCTTAATATTGACAAAACAATGAGGCGAAAGATCTCAAAATCGCCAAACTAAATGAGTGAAGGTCTTAAAACCTCAAAACTAGTATGCTAAACATGAGGGAGAAGGGGGTCCAGAAAAAGACGAGTACTACCCCCTTAAGGAATACAGTATTTGTTTATTATGATTTTAAGATACATTACTGTGAACCCAATTATTATGATTTTAAGATACATTACTGTGAACCCAATTATTATGATTTTAAGATACATTACTGTGAACCCAATTATTATGATTTTAAGATACATTACTGTGAACCCAATTATTATGATTTTAAGATACATTACTGTGAACCCAATTATTATGATTTTAAGATACATTACTGTGAACCCAATTATTATGATTTTAAGATACATTACTGTGAAACCAATTATTATGATTTTAAGATACATTACTGTGAACCCAATTCTTATACAGTATATTTATTTGCCTGAAGATAATCTAAGCATATATTCAATAGTAATGCGAAACTTAATTAATATATCCTATTGTTTACATGTAATATAGTTTCAACTTTCCCATGGTCAATATATTTGTTATTGTCATATATATATCATTGTTTACAAGTTTCATCTAGTTGATAACAAACTTAATTGATAGGGGTTTTGTTTTGTTTTTCTGATAGGATTATGTGATATTTACAATTTTCCCTTAACCCCTATGACGCCTTCTTACCTCTGATTCTGGCTAAAATTAGATTATTTTATACAGTTTAAGAAGGACCTATGTTAATAAGAGGGTTTATTGAGATCGTGTTTACCCATTTGAGTCGTAGAGGTAGATTATAAACTAAAGAAAATCGTCTAATGGTAACCACAATATGATGCAAATTACGTCATGGTGCTGAAGGGGTTAAGCAATACTTGACGAAAAATTCTTTAGAGATTTCAACGCCAGAATAAGTAACTATCCTATCTGACAATTCTTTAGAGATTTCAACGCCAGAATAACTAACTATCCTATCTGATAATCTGACAATGTGAAATGTCTTCACTCTTATATCCCCTTGTATCTATAGACCTACAGTCTTACACTTATATAAAGAAACTATCCATTTTCCATTGAAATTAACACGAATGAAATGAAATTCTGTAAAAAGAAGAATGAATGAACATGGGGAGAGTGAAGCAAGCGGCTGTAGATGAGTAAGCCACCCAATAGTCATTGAAGAAAACGGGTTACCAGAACTGGAAAAGAAAGTGACAAGTGTAGGGGAGACGTAACAAAATATGTGCTTTTTAACTATGCCACAATGTGTGAGGACGAACATACTTACTGTCGTCCTCACAATTGTGTACCATACCAGGGTCCCTTAACCCTGTACCGTACGGTAATAATTATATAAACAACGCATAACCCATATATTGGGGGTTGCCTTCCTGTATAGTTCTCCATATATTAAATATTGACTATATGCTATAAACTCTGAACATTGTATAATATGATGCATGGCCTTCAGTAACTACGTTCCCCAAAGTGTTGGGGCTTGCACTGAGTGGTAAATAAACAATATGATTTTTTTTTTTTTTTTTTTTTTAACTCCAGTCAATTATCGTAATCACTTTATATTAAATTACTGTTATAATATATGTAAAACAATAATTTGATTTATGTGATTAGATAATAAATGGCATTATAAAAAATAATCTTGTGAGGTTAAACAAATCATATGCATTTAACACTTCCTATAATGACATTCACCAAACGCACATATTTTATGTTAATTCAGTGGGTCAAATGCAGCTCTCGATGGACTCCCGAGACAGCGAAAAAGTACATTTAAACTTAAGGGAGATGTTTCATTTTTTGGGCTATTTTTGCATGTATTAATTATTTGTCTAGCTTCCTCCCTAGACCTCCATCAAATTTAAATAAAAAACATCCATTAGATACCCCTTCTAGATTAATTTGTAAAATTTTCGGTAGAAATATGTCCCGGCCGAAGGCCGGTTCTTTCAACATTACAGGCTCACTATCGTTCACCAGGGAAAGAATCGACACCTAAATAGCACGAAAGGTCTACATATTGACGAAGAAATGGGGCGAAAGGTCTTAAAATTGACTAACTAATGGAGCAAACATGTTAACATCTGAAAACTAATGGGGCTAAACATGAGGGAGAAAGTGGTCCAGAAAACCGGCCCATCCCCCTTAAATTTCACAAGATAGGTCTCATCAAGCTAAACACTAGCGTGATACATCCCTAGAGTTATTTGTCACTACTGAAATTTCCAACTCTAAATGCGCTGAACAACTGATCAAACCCTAGCTCAAACAGTAACAAGCAGGAACAACAACAATAACATCAACAACAATTTTAAAGCTTGATGGAGGTCTAGGGAGGAAACTAAAGACAATATCATAAGATGAAGAACACAAATGAATACGCTCATTCCCTCTTAAGTTCATTATTTCCAGAAACACTAAGTAAATATCTTTCCCCGACCTTTTGATACTTTGCATAATATAGACCAGGGATTATCTATCTATCTATATACTCAGGCCCAATCCCCACTTTTCCTTTTTTTTTTTTGGGGGGGGGGGGGGGGGAGGTTTGGCCAACTCAAGACAGAGCCAGAATAGGGACAACACAACAGCAATAAATGAACACACAAAAACTAAATACAAATTCACACACCCAACATTAATTAGATAGAGGTTAAAACCTTCATTAAATATAAAGAATGATACAAACAATTATATATATATATATATATATATATATATATGTTTGATTATCAATCGCTTATAGATGTACGTAAATATTTATTTCCAGTAATATGTATGTTTAATGCATGTGTATGATTATAATTTAAGTTATATGTAATTAAAAATGCTTCGTAAGTTAAATATATACGTTTGCTACTATAGTGGGTAAATATACACGCCCTTCATTTTTACTACCCTTTTCTCTACCTCGTAGTCAATAGATTAATAGTTTTATATAATTCCATTCTGCTCCGTAAGAACCAATAGGTCTGTTGCAGTTTGTTCTCCTTTGTATTCCTTTGTATCCCCCCCCCCTATATATATATATATATATATATATATATATATATATATATATCTCGCTCTCGCTCTCGCTCTCTCTCTCTCTCTCTCTCTCTCTCTCTCTCTCTCTCTCTCTCTCTCTCCTAGTCTGGTGGGTAATGGTTGACATGCTGTGATGCCGGATTTATGGGGTTGGTTGGTCAGGTTGTTTGGTTGTTTTTGGTTTATTTACTTTGTGTGTTTTGTTTGGGTTGCTTCACTATCTTGCTGTGTGGTTTATTTGGTGTCGGTGTTGCTATATTATTGCTTTGGGTTGCTTTTCGTTGTGTCTAATGTTTTTTTGTTTTTGTTTTTTTTGCTTGATGATGTCCTTGTGTTGCTTCGGTTGATTGGTTATGCTTGGTTTGTTTGTGTTGTGAGTGTGTATCGCTTGTTTGTGTCAGAAGAAAATTTAGGCCTATGATATTAATGGTAACAAACCAGTCAGCGTAGGATGAGGTATGCGCTCTAACGAGCATATTATCATAATTAACCACAAAGCTGTCGGACCAAAAAGGGTTAAGCCTTTGGTTACTGTGGAGTCTTCACCAGGTTCAAGTCTGTGCTCTGATCAGGCATTTCTAGGATTCCTAAATAAATTGGAAAGTCAAAACTGAAAGATTAGGGCGTTCTTTTTTCAGTGGGAGAAGACAAAAATTATCTTGACAACACATTTGGATGACTTTAGTATTAAACAATGAACCAGTCGTGGATTATACCTCGAAATTATAGAATTTGTTTTAATTAATCACAGACACAATGTAATTAGATTGATAGAAAATGTAAGTATTTATGATTTTGTTTAGCAGCATAAATTACAAAAACATACTTCAGAATTTAGAGTATCATCAATGCAATTTCAAATATTACCAAACAATATCCTTGGCAAGCAATATCATAGCTTGTCCACATCTCCGGGTTGCATAACAATGCATATATTATTCTAATGAGTCTTGTTTTGAGCTGCTCCAATCATCCACGTAAAGCAAACTACGATAGTATTAGCATAAATTATGCGAAACATGGTAATATTCAACATAAGCTATGTTACACAATGTATTATTTTAACCACATCACCAATTTGCTTAAAAATGCATGTATTATTCTAAAGAGTCTCATTTCTGCCTGCCCCACAGATTGTCGTGATGAGGGTGTTGGCGGTAACGTTGGGTCGGTCATCCCGGCCCCGACCCGACCCTCACCAGGCACCAGGGAGGAAGGATGACGCCAGCAGGAGCCTCATACAAGAACCCAGCCCGAGAAAACCTGATGATAACAATGAGGAAGGGAGAAACAGAGTTCTTGGTCGGGGCGCCACCAGAATTCCAAAAGCCAAGAGTCATCATGATACATCTTCTAATGGCAGCAAGTCCAGGGAGACAAGCCAGGATATACTGATCCGCGTGGAGCCTGAAAATGAAGCCAAGTCGGCAAAAGTGACTAGAATTCCCAAGGAAACGATGAGCGCCCACCGAAGCAGCAAGCTAGTGAGAAACTCGTCTATCAGCAAGTGGAGGGCGAGGTTTAAGCGGCCGACCGTGACCTCTGAGACCACAAGTGAGACAGACACCGAGCAATTACTAGATGAATCGGAAGACAATCAACTTCAGAGTCCCAGGCCTGAGGGAAGAAAGAGAGAAGGGCGGGATGAGAGCCTACAGAGAGATATGGCCAGAATGCATATTCCAGTACCTTCACAGAATGGTACCCGAAGCAGTATCTGTAGCAGTAGAAGCAGCTCTAGCAGGAATGGAATATACACCAACATGACTAATAACTCGGAGGTTTTATCGTCAAGCAACAACACCAATGGTCGCTTAGCAGGTAGAGAAGATGCACTCAATGGTTGGGTCTCTTCTAAGGGTCAGAACAATAAAACTCTCCAGGAAGGATCAGGCGGTCCTCCACCCAGATGCCTGACCCCTCACAGAATACAGCCAAGGGGAGAGCTGATCCCTTGGGTCACCCCGAAATCAGCAACAACGGTCCAGCTTCAACCAAAAACCGAGAGTGACAGTCCTAGATATCTGCCGATGGGAATTGGTCTTAATTTGGTCCCTTCGGCTTCATCCACCCCTCGACAACAATCCGTGAATAACTCCAATTCTATGCCAGTACCGTCCACATCACGTCAATCAATAAGCAGCACTTCTACCTATATGTCAACGTCGTCCAATTCGCGGCGACAGTCTATCACCACTAACTCTATATCAGCACCATCCACTCCACGACATCATGTAACCAGCACTCCAGTCTATGCATCACCATCATCCATTATCCGACAGCACACTACCAACGCCTCCACACCTATATCATCATCTGCATCAAAACAACAAACAGGCAATACCTTCACCTCTATAGCACCACCTTCCACATCACGTCAGCAAATTAACAGCATTTCCACTTTGATATCATGTCCTTCCATATCACGACCGCTAGCAGGTAGCAGCACCTCCACCTCCACTATACCGGCCCAATCCATGCCACACCCACAAACAAGCACCACCTCCAACTCTGTATCATGCCAAACAACTTTTACGACTGTCCCGAAACGCCCACGAGCCACCACCAGCGGCCAAGTTAGCTCTTGGCCCCGATCATCAAAACCCCATGAAAGCAGGATAAAAGATGAGGGCAAAACGACCGGAGAGCACACCAAAGAGTACCTATCCCAGCACCCCCAAACGTCCCTATACCAAGACCCTAAAATGTTCCTATCCCATGACACTAAACATTCTATATCCCAAGATCCCAAAACGTCCATATACCAAGACCCCAAAACGTTCCTATCCCATTACACCAAAACTTCTCTATCCCAAGATCCTATATCCTCCCTAACCCTAGACCTTAACATGTCCCCTTCTGAGCATCCCGCGACATCGCCCCCCTCCCAGCATCACCAAACGCCCCCCTCCTCCCTTCCTACTCCCACTCCCGGTCCTACAAGTCACAGTGACCTTGCCAGGATGAATGTTCCCTCGGGTCCCTACCACTCTCCTTTTGGTACATTCCCACGCAGAAGACCGTCTCAGAAAGGTAAGTCATTAAGGCAAATTGATGTAATTACCCCTCTTTTTATCACTTACTTTTCATTCTCTCGCTCTTTCTTTGAGGAGCTGACCGCATGCTTGAGAGGTACTGGATGCTTTGGGACAGGTTTTGAGTTACAGCTGGAGTTTATTTGATTAACCCCTTTGATGATTATGATGCATGTTGACAGTTAATTCTCTCTATAATTAGACGAATTTATTCAGATGAAAAAGGGTGTATGGAAGTCAGAGGGTTAATTGAGATAGTATTTACCCTTTTGAAGGCCACAGATTCTTCCTAAGTTGTATAAATTCGTCTAATGATAGCCACAATATACTATCAAAATGCGTCATAATCCTCAAGGGGTTAAGCTACAGAAGTTTATTTACTTAATGGACCTTTTGTTTTTATGATTATTGTGTGTTTATAATCATGCCGAGAAGTTACCTCGGCATGACTCGGGTAAGTCAGGTGATTTTGTTGTTTACAATTACTTGATATTATCTTGACCATGACATGCAAAAGCTTTTGTTATTTTCTTAATGATCTTATTTTCAAAGAACTTCTCCTTCATAACAATATATATGTTTTATTAGATTCTCAACAAAACCTATATTGAAGTCATTGTACCGTGTCGCGAATGAGGCTTGAAGACGATATTTATATTTCTTATAAAAACAGTGGTACAGTTATGTATTAACCCTTTGAGGATCATGACGTGTTATAGTAGTTTTTTCTGGCTATTATTTGTCGATTTTATACAGCTTAGGAATGGCCTTTATCAATCAAAAGGGTTAATTCGATATCGATTAACCTTTTGACTCGCGCGGTTCTTTTATTACTCAATACAATCGTCTAGTACTAGCCAAAAATAAACATTCAAATTGCGTCATCATCGTGAAGGGGTTAAGTAATGTATCATAATTTACAGCTAATCGTTAACCCCTTCTTTACCAAATACATCTTTTTCACTTTATTTTGGATACTATTAGACGACTTTATTCAGCTTTGGAAGGACGTCTACCTATTAAAAACTACAGACTATCTAAATGTATCCTTTTAGCTACCATTTATCCTTCCTAACATACATAAAATCGTCTAAATGTAGCTGAAATGAAATACAAAAGACGTCACCGGTACAGAAGGGGTTAAGGGGAGATGGGTCGGTTTTCTTGGGGAGGGATGGAGGTTTCATTGTATTGTTCCTCTGTTTTTTTTTATCAACATTGACTGAACACGATAATTGTGTTTACCTCTCCATCTGACTGCTTCGTACAGAGACTCGTTATATTCCCCCTCCCCATTTTCTATTAAGGGGGGTCACCTGCTTTTTTTCTCTTCTTTTGTGCTCTTTCTCTGGCTTGTATCCATTCAGCCTACTGTTTTAAGACGTTTATCCCCATCCAGGTGTCGATATATTCCTGGCGAGGGATAGCGAGCCAGCATTATATGGAGAAATCCGGCTTTGCCGGAGAAATTTTTCTATCGAAAAATTTAAAAATTTAGCCTGTTGACAAAAAACATTATAACAAATATGCTGGCTCGCTATCGCTCGCCAGGAAAAAATCGACACCTGGATGTGGATAAACGTCTTAAAACAGTAGGCTAAATGGGGCCGAATGAATCCATCCAGAGAAAGAGGGAGAGAAAACAAAAACGAGGTGGGCTCCCTTAAGGGGAGGCTTTTAGTTCGTTCCCTAGAATTCTATCAATCTTAAAATTACACCCCCTAGACCCCCTTTCAAGATAAATTTGTACATTTTTCGATAGAAAAATGTCCCGGCTGAAAGCCGGTTCCTCTTAAATTACAGGCTCGCTATCGCTCGCCAGGCTAAAATCGACACCTGAATTGCACGAAAGGTCTTAATATGGGGTGAAAGTTCTTAAAATCGCTAAACTAATGGGGCAAACGTTTTATAATATCAAAAGCAATGGGGCTAAACATGAGGGAGAAAGGGGTCAAGAAAAAAAATCCCTCCAGTGGAGATCTCCCCTTAAGCAGGCACAACTACGGATATTTATTTCCCTAGTGCATAACAGTCTAGCATATTAATAACCCTTGAGAGATACGATGACGCATCTATTGGCTGTTATCTGGCTGTTATTTGACGCATTTATTCAGATTAGGAAGGGTGTATATGGAAGTCAAAGGGTTCATCGAGAGAGTCTTTACCCTTTTAACTCCCACACATCCTTCCGACGCTGTATATAATCTTCTAATGATAGCCAGAATAAACTGTCAAAACGCGGCATAATCTTCATAGGATTAATAATTAACTTTTTTAATTTAGTGTATGGCAAAGGACATCTATTACTAAATCCCGATAGTTATCATTAGCACAGTGAAATGCATAGCCGGGGTCTTTTCTGCATGACGGCACAGTTGCTCATAATCGATTAAATTTGATTGCAGAAGCTTTGGGATCAGAATTGCCAAGAAAATTTGACGGAAAAAGCCACCGTGTGAATCAGTCTTTTCCGAAGCTTTTTAGACCATAATTGCCAGGAAAAATTGCCGGAAAAGGCCACGTCCGTGCGAATCCCCCCATTGCAGAGTCTCGCGGTGTGTTGCAGGGTACGGTATAATTTGGCCTCATCTGGACACAAGAGGACCGAGGGGAAGATGGATTAGGCTAAGCAACTTCCAAATGACGCCAATGATTCTCGGGGGTCAGGGCTTGTCTTGGTTTGTCATTATTATTTTCGTTTTTTTTTTCTTATATTGTTCTTTTTTATTATTCTTTTAAAAAATAACGAGGACGAGAAGGAGGGAAGGGACAGAGGAGGTGTAGGAGGAGAAGAAGGAAGAAGAGGAAGAGCAGAAGAAGATAGGACAGAAACAAAGGAGTAACAATAAGGGAGAGAGAAAGCGTAGGGGATGGACAAGGAAAATTAAGAAGAAGGTGAAGGACAAGAACACAAAAAGAACAAGACAATAATAAAACAGAAGAGGGCTAAGAAGGAAGAAAAGGAAGGATCAGCAGAAGGAGAAGAAGAGACTGAGAAAGAGGGGGAGGAGTCTTGAATGATGAGTGTTACTGATGACGAGTGGAGAGCAAGATGGCACCCCTATTAGTTCTGTGTCTGGGGAGGAGGAGGAGGAGGAGGAGGGGGGGGGGAGGAGGAGGGGAGGAGGAGGGGGAGGAGGAGGAGGAGGAGGAGGGGGAGGGGGAGGAGGAGGAGGAGGAGGAGGAGGCGGATTCTTTGGGGACGCTTTGATCTTTTGTAGCACTTGGTATGTGAAGGATGCCGGGGTTGTTTAGGATAATTAGTACCCCCAAACGATTTTCTTCAACTTATGAGGGATTAGTTGGAATTATTCATGCTAATTACTCAAGACGATTTTGTTCAGCTTAGGAGGGATTAGCCGGAATTATTCATGCTAATTACTCAAGACGATTTTCATTAGCTTAAGAGGGGAGTAGCTCGAGTTAGCGAGTTCACTGGGGCAGATGATAACTCTTTGAATGTCCTTCCAAAGCTAAGTAAAAAAATAGGACGGATTTGCAGGAGTTAATTGAGAGAGTTAAATGGGGTTGCTTGTAAACATTCAGAGGTACTTCTTGTGCTGAGTAAACACAAGAGGGATTTGTTGAAGTTAGAGGGTTAATTAAGATACAGTAGAGTTCAAGCCTTTAAGGGGAGGTATTTACTTTGTTCCCGAGACCTCCATCAAGCTTAAAATTATACCCCCTTTGAGTCCCTTTCAAGATAAATTTGTACATTTTTCGGTAGAAAAATGTCCCGGCCGAAGGCCGGTTCCTCTTAAATTACAGGCTCGCTATCGCTCGCCAGGATAAAATCGACACCTGAATGGCACGAAAGGTCTTAATATGGGGTGAAAGTTCTTAAAATCGTTAAACTAATGGGGCGAACGTTTTATAATATCAAAAGCAATGGGGCTAAACATGAGGGTGAAAGGGGTCAAGAAAAAACTCCCTCGAGTGGAGATCTCCCCTTAAGAGATCCTTGCTAAGCTGTAGGTATAATTTAAGCCTTTAGAGATCCTTCCTAAGTTGAATATAAATACCTGGCAGTAACACACTGTATATTGGGTGGAAAAATAATGGTCTGGTTGAAGGGGCGAAATACCAAGTGACACAAGCGTTTTTGCGGTATTTTCTTTTAAGTAAATTTGGCACGGATATTTATGAATTTATGTTTTACACTTATTCAGCTACGATATTGACCCGTCTTTAGTCTATTTACCTACCCCAATGCTAAAAAGACACCGAAAATGTCTGTCAGTCTAAATTAGCAGATCGATTGTCGCTGAAAAGAAAGGGTGTGGGGGGGGGGGAGTGTTCTTAGGAAGCACTTGGTATGCAGGGGGAGGTAGGAACGCTGGCAGGGTTAGCGGCGAAGTCTGGAGGTCGGTCACTGAGTAACATGGATGGCTTCAGTAATGAGGCCCCAGTGATTTGAAGGGAGGATTGTTGAATATGTTTGCTACATTAGTTTGGTGATTTTAAGACCTTTTGCTTAGTGCTTTGTCAATTTTAAGACCTTTCGTGCGATTTAGGTGTCGATTTGTTTTCCTGTCGAGCGATAGCGCGCCTGTAAATTAGGAAGAATCGACCTTTGGCCGGGACATTTTTCTACCAAAATATGTACAAGTAAATCTTGAAGGGAGGTCTTGAGGGTGCTTTAATAAGCTAGATAAACTTGTTGGAGTTCTAGGGAGGAAAATAAAAATACATATTATATAAACAAATACATATATACAAATACATATATACAAATACATATATACAAATACATATATACAAATACATATATACAAATACATATATACAAATACATATATACAAATACATATATACAAATACATATATACAAATACATATATACAAATACATATATACAAATACATATATACAATACATATGATACAAATACATATAACAAATACATATTAATGAATACATATAACAAATACATATTAATGAATACATATAACAAATACATATTAATGAATACATATAAACAAATAAGAACATATGCAAATACATATAAACAAATACATATAAACAAATACATATAAACAAATACATATAAACAAATACATATAAACAAATACATATAAACAAATACATATAAACAAATACATATATACAAATCTTCCCTTAAATTTCAAAGCTAGTTGGGCTAAGCACGAGGGAAAGGGGTTACAAAAGAAAAAGAACTCTCCTAAAGTTCAAAAGGTGAGAAAGGGTTTTGGAGAGAGCGGAAGCTGTATGAGTGGCTTTGTTGTGTGTGCTAGTCTGTATACGTCGTCCAGGTGTCCCCTGACTGAGTGAAAACATGTGAAAGACGCTAGGACGTACTACCACACCCATTAAATATGTCCACCTTGACTGTGATCGAACCCTGGCCAAGCAGATTTAAACGCAAGCGTGCTCTCCACGCAACCGTGGAGGATTGGTAAGGGAAGATGTGTATTTATTTATTTATCATTATTTGTTTAGTTTCCTCCCTAGACCATCAAGTTATACCCCCCTCCACCAGACCTCCCTTTAAGATAAATGTTTACATTTTTCGGTAGAAAAAAAGGCCCGACCAAAGGACGGTTCCTCCTAATTTACAAGCTCGATTTCGCTCTCCAGGAAAAACTCGACACCTAAATGGTACGAAAGGTCTTAAACATTGATTAAGAACTAGGAGCAAAAGGTCATAAGATCGGCAAACTAATGGGGCGAACCCCTTAAAACTGCAAAACTAATGGGGGCTAAAGATGGACCTAAAATCTCCCCTTAATCCAGGCATATTGGGCATGGAAATTCGATAGAGACTGGTATCAACCTTCAACATTATAAGATTACTACTCTGATTGTTGATGCAATAAACTTCGTATGCTCTTCACAAACAGGTGTATGTCACACAGTAAATTCAATAACGTGTGCTTGGATCATATTTGTTAAAGGCTACATTTCTACGCAATCGAGTTTCTGTAGACGTGTGGACGGTTTCTGTAGACGTGTGGACGGTTTCTGTAGACGTGTGGACGGTTTCTGTAGACGTGTGGACGGTTTCTGTAGACGTGTGGACGGTTTCTGTAGACGTGTGGACGGTTTCTGTGGACGTGTGGACGGTTTCTGTAGACGTGTGGACGGTTTCTGTAGACGTGTGGACGGTTTCTGTGGACGTGTGGACGGTTTCTGTAGACGTGTGGACGGTTTCTGTAGACGTGTGGACGGTTTCTGTAGACGTGTGGACGGTTTCTGTAGACGTGTGGACGGTTTCTGTAGACGTGTGGACGGTTTCTGTAGACGTGTGGACGGTTTCTGTAGACGTGTGGACGGTTTCCTAACCCCTTCAGTACCATAACGACTGTTTACCGTTGATTCTGGCTAAAATTTAATTATTTTATGCAGTTTAAGAAGGACCTATGTAAATAAAAGGGTTTATTGAGATCGTACTTACCCATTTGAGTCGTAGAGGTAGATTGCAAACTAAAGATAATCGTCTAATGGTAACCAGAATATGATGAAAAATACGTATTGGCGGTGAAGGGGTTAAGCTCAAAACTATTTCTTGGACTGAAGCACCTTTTCTTGACTTCCTCATAGTTGAATCCTTATATGTACTGCCGTTGGTGAACGCGCTGGGCATTTAAGAAGAGCAAATAAGTCTGTGAGTCGGTTAACAATCTCTACGCTTACTATTGTATTGTTATTTTTGTATTGTGTTTTAAGGATACAATTTACCAACTTTTGTTAAGGACACAATTTTTAGTGTTGCTTCCAAATATAATACAGTTGTTGTCTTGAATTAGTCACACAGAAGCTTGGGTCCATTAAGGAGGGGGGGGGGGAGGGTTTACTGGTGGGTCGATTTACATATTTGCTTATATATTTAAGTTAGTTTTCTCCCTAGACCTCCATCTAGCTTAATAAAACAATTCCTAGATCCCCTTTCTAGATAAATCAGCTGTCTCTCGCCAGGGACAAACATACCTATATGGCTCGAAAGGTCTTTAGATTGACAAAGAAATGGGGCGAAAAGTCTTAAAATCGCCAAACTAATGGATCGAACGTCATAAAATCTGAAAACTAATGGGGCTAAGCATAAGGGAGAAGGGGGGACCAGAAAAAAACCCCATTATCCCTCTTTATGTCGAAGCTCTTTTATGGAACTGAAACTAAATGTCTTTTTGAACCGTTCATAATATTTAATAATTTAAGTTGGGTTAGGATAAATACGTTATAATGGGTGTGATTAGATTAAGTTAGACTAGGTTAGGTTAGTTTAGCTTAACATTACAGTAGGTTACATTAGGGACGATCAGGTTATCTAATGCTAGATCAGCTTAAACAAAGTTGGTTAAGATTAGATTAATGGTACTTTAACATAGATTAGGTCAGGGTAGGTTAGTTTAAGATTGAATTGGGCTAGGTTAGAATAAATTAGGGTAGGTTAGTTTCAAGTTACATTGGGCTAGGTTAGATTAAATTATGGTAGGTTAGTTTCAAATTGGATTGAGTTAGGTTATATTAAATTTGGGTAGGTTAGTTTCAAGTTACATTGGGCTAGGTTAGATTAAATTATGGTAGGTTAGTTTCAAATTGGATTGAGTTAGGTTATATTAAATTTGGGTAAGTTAGTTCAAGCTTGAATTGGGCTAGGTTAGATGAAATTAAGCTAGGTTAGCGGTGGGTATATCGACGTTGAATGGGGGCAAAGTAACCAAGTAGAAAACATACTTGCCAACGAAAGGACTACATACCAGACTTGTGATACGCATGCAGGGAGAGGACCTGTGAACGAGCTGGCGTAGAGTGTGGTGTTGCATACATCACTACCATTAAGGCTCTCTTTGTTAGCTCTTAGAAGATACCATTACGTATTTCTTTAATTGTTTTCTGGCTATTGCTAGACGATTTTATTCAGATTAGGAGGGGTATATGGAAGTCAGATAGTTAGTTGAGATAGTCGTTACCGGTACCCTTATATTACCCTTATAATTCCCACAGAACCTTCCTAAATTGTATATAATCGTCAAATAGTAGCCAGATTAAATTGTCAAAATGCGTCATAATCTTCAGAGGGTTATTTTTATTTTTGTTTTGTATGTGGATGAGGGCGACAAAAGGCAAAACATCCTGTGACGGGTGCCTCCCCCAGAGTTGAAAGAGTGACAGGGCCATAAACAAGGATTGTTCGAGCCCAAATTTCTGGACACACGGAGTCTCTCTCTGCCGATTTAATTCCTTGTAAATTGATGAGGGAGGATGAAAAGAAGGAGGAGAGAGAGAGATGAAGAGAGAAAAATAAAGAGAAGGGGATGGAAAGAAAGGAGAGGGAGAGAGAGAGAGAGCGAGAGAGAGTGAGAGTGAGAGAGAGAGAGAGGGGAAGGGGTAGGGGTAGGGGTAGGGGGAGGGATGTAACGCCTGGTGCAGCATACGTAGTTCCACTGTGTATTATAGCCTTCTTTGATGTCACCGTCCATGGTAACCCCCCCTTTGTCTCCCTCACGTACAGTAGCCACATGGAGTACTGTCTCAACACCCCGAACCGTATGGTCAAGTTAAACAAAATATTAACCCTCTCCGACATATGACGCGATTTTGAGCCTATTAGGGATACTTTAAAACCTTTGTTACCATCAGGGGTATTTAGAAACCTTTACTTTAGTTACTTCAACCTCCGCAGTTGTCTTTGAGTTAGCTGTGGGCAGAAAACTAATTTTGGAGAGGTAATTATAAGAGTGAGAGAACTCTTTCTTATTGCTAATCTGGCAACCTCTGCGTCATATGAGTCTGAAGGGGTTAAGGGGAGGTTTTTAGTTTGTTTGCTAGACCTCCATTGAGCAAAAAAAAAAAAAAAAAAAAAACAATTAAAAAAAAGGAAAAACAAAAAACTCACACAAGATAAATGTGTACATTTTTCGGTAGAAAAATGTCTCGGCCGAAGGCCGGTTCCTCCTAAATTACAGTCTTGCTATCCCTCCCAAGGAAAAAAACGACACCTAAATGGCACGAAAGGTCTTAAAATTGACAGATACGGGGTGAAAGATCTTATATTCGTCAAACTAATGTGGCGAACGTTTTATAATCTCAAAACTAATGGGGCTAAACATGAGAGAGAAGGGGGTCCAGAAAATTATACCTTAAGTGAAAATCTCCCCTTAACTACTTTGATATCCCGATGTGTATATTCACCTTCGGAAATTAAGATCTACATCAATAATTTTAACTTAGATTATCTATTAGTTAACATTATGTGATAACAGTTCCACATGAACAGGCTTACCCTGATGCGTAAGTTAATCTTTATAAATCGAGATATACTGCAACAATTTCAACTTTGATTAATTATGTATTAATTATATATAATAAAATGTCATTAATGCACATGTCTTGATAGCGTAATGCATCGTGCTCGGAATTTCGATGTGAGTATCCTGGGTTCGAGTCCTCGGATTGCCACATGTATTTGTTGATTTCATTAATTGAGTTTAGATGTGAAGTTGGTTGGTGTAAAAAACATGATAATATACACGATTTGTTCAGCGTGGTTGAAGCATATAATTATTGTCTTAGAACCAAGAGGGAAAATATAATTGAATTCGTAACTCTTTCAATTTACTATTACGAATTTATTTTCTGTTTATTATTAGCCTAAGCGATTTTACTTACATTACCAGGTGTTTGTGGAAGTCAGAGGGATGATTGAGATAGTCTTCACTCTTTTAAATCCCACAAATCCTCCCTAAACTGTATAAGATCGTCTAGTGATAGCTAGAATAAACTGTTAAAAAGCGGCATCATCCTCAAGGGGTTAATGACAGGCCACAACTTTTGAGCCTGATAATGTGGCTAGCACCAATATTGACCAGGTAAACAGACTGGGTTGTTGAAGCTAAGTTACTACGAATTAACCTGGCTTTGTTTACTTCACAAATGTATTAAACCTGACTAATTAAGGGTAGTGTATTCTTATATATATACTGTATATATATAGTTATATAATTATATATATGTATATATATATATCGAGTATTATATATATATATATATATAGTTATATACAGTGTGTATATATATATATATATATATATATATATACCGTATATATATATATATATTATTATATTTGTTTTCTTTTCTCCCTAGATCTCCAAAGCTTAAAAACTCCTCCAAGACCGAACAAATTGGCCGAAAAGATTAACGGAACATAATACTCGTGTAACAGTGGGTTTATGTTTAGCGTTATTTAACGATTGATGACAAGAAATAATGCTATTGTTTTCAAATATTGAAGGAACATGCCAATACTCTAACATTAAACTAATTTCCAGAAAATGATCATAGTATTATTTTTTAAATTAATGAATTACTATATATTATTTTAGCTGGCGAGAAACTTACTTTTCCCCGTCGTCATTACTCAGGTACATGTATTGCCAAGTTCTTATAACCAACTAGGGTGTTTATTGTGAAAACCTGTCTATAACATGATGGAGAGATATAGGGTTTCATATTTTTCTATTAAGTATCGATACATCAAATTGCCAGGGGATTAAACTTTCCACCAGGTGCAAATAGATCGAGTATAGTAACCTTATAGCATTGAGATACACACAAACATGTCCAAGTGTTAATATTGTATGGCAATATGAAAAGCTTGTAGTGTAATCCGTAGAGTTAATTCAACCATTCGAAAATGATAACACGTTTTGATATTAATTGAAAGATATACTGTAGATGAATAGGTCAATAAGGAAGAAGGAACGACAGATAAGAATGAATTAATAATGAATGCATAAGAATGAAGGAAGGGAAGAAGAAAGGATGAATGGAACGAGAACACGAATGAAGATAGGAAGAAAGAAGGAAGGAAGGAAATAGGAGCGAAAGTTGGAAAGAAGGAAAGAAGGAAGAAGTGATAGATAGAAAAATAACACTAAAACAAAAGTGGTATTTGTGATAGTAACATTTGGTAGTAGTTATGGTAATAGGTGGTAGTTGTGTTATTGTGATAGTGGTAATTAAGATATGTATTGTGGTAGTTGGGGGTAGTTGTGGTAGTAGGTGGTAGTGGTGATAGTTGTAGTAGTTGTGGTAGATAGGATTGTAGTTGTGGTAGTTGGTGGTAGTTGTGGTAATAATGGTGGTTGTGGTGGTAGTTAGGATAGTTGTGGTAGTTAGGGTGGTAGTTAAATGGTAGTTATGGTAGTAAGGGTGGTAGTTGTGGTAGTTAGGATGGTAGTTGTGGTAGTGGTGTGGTCGTCTGGTTCAACCTTAGTGACTGGAATGGGTAGAAGGGCCGCGGGGTGGGTAGGTTGAGAGAGAGAGAGAGAGAGAGAGAGAGAGAGAGAGAGAGAGAGAGAGAGAGAGAGAGAGAGAGAGAGTAATAAGAAAGAGCTGATGAGGCTGGGTGGGTTGAGGTTGAGAGAGAGAGAGAGAGAGAGAGAGAGAGAGAGAGAGAGAGAGAGAGAGAGAGAGTTAAAAGAGCAAGAATCATGTAAGAAGAACGTACTGGGAAAAGATGATAGAAAATGGAAGTAATTGATGTGAAACTAAAAGGTTCTAAATAGTGAACAATTAACCACTTGAGGATTTTGACGCAGTTTAAAAGTTTGTTCTGGTTATCATTAGACGATCATAAGGGTAAAGATTA
>CM064482.1:59966762-59994262 GCA_032716605.1 Paralithodes platypus
GTATTACTCGTTATTCATTCGTTTGGCTTTGGTTGTACACGAGTCACCTTATTTATTTCCTTAGTCTCATCACATCACAGTATGTATTTTGTGTATGTATGAATGCTGTGTATGTATGCATTCTGTGTATGTATGTATGCTGTGTATGTATGCATTCTGTGTATGTAAGTATTTTGTGTGCGTCACATATACAAACACACGTGCTTGTAAAATCAATTACCTGTTTTTTTCCCCATTTCACTCGGCTTTCCCTGTCCACTTTATTCTGGTCATTAATTATCCCCTCCCCGCTATCCTTGTCCCATCTTACCTCCCTCCGTATCCTCGCAGCACCTGTCTCACCTGCACCTCTCTCTCTCTCTCTCTCTCTCTCTCTCTCTCTCTCTCTCTCTCTCTCTCTTTTTTGGATGGGAATGGAGGGTGGGGAAAGAGCCTCTTTCCTTGTCATATTTTTCAATAATTCTTTAGTAAAGGGGAAGGACAAGTTTACCAGTAGTCATTTTTAGGCCGGATCACCTCGCTGCGACCTAATGACCTGTGTGTATTTTGTATCTATGAAACTCTCTCGGTTTATTGTATCTAATTATCTACAGTAAAAAAAAAAAAAATTGATTGACAGTGTGGATTAAAACAAAATGTTTAGTCTCAATATGAATACAACTCGAAACGATGTCCGGAAATTAGAATTGAATATGCTGAACACTAATGTATATGGAACATTTTCTGCATACACGATATAAGTTCTTCCTGGACAGATCTTCCTCCAGAAGTTGTAAATAGTTCTTCAGTCGTACAAGTTCAAGAACAGAATACAACATATGGTACACAGTTTGTATTGGGTGCACTTCACCATTAATTTATTTTGTGTACCTAGAGTACCTCCTTGGAATGGACTGCAAGGTCTTTGCGATACTAACCATTCCTTGTAATTCCTTATAACTTGTCCCCCGGGGTACCTTTACCTGTGTACACCTGTGGGTATTACACACCTGTCTACACTTGGGGAACCACTTTGCACCTATGCCATAAACAACAGGTGACTTTATATATATTTTGATGTATATGTATTTTCTGTATGCTTCTCAATGTATGCAGTATGGCTATCCCTCTATATATCTATCTATTTATATTTATTTATCTATCAATCTATGTCTATATCTATTGATCTCTCCAATAATCTCTAACTATCTGTCTATCTGAACGCAGCTACTGCTCATTTCATTTTTTCCATCGTACCATTGGCTAGAACCGTATTTCGCTCACCTGTGCAATATCTATGTATATATCTATCTATCTATCTATCAGTGTATCTATGTCTATATTTATCTATCTATTTATCTATCTATCTATCTATCTATCTAGCTATGTCTATATATATCTATCTCTCCATTTATCTATTAATATTTGTCTATCTGAACACAGCTGCTGGTCGCTCTTTCTTTTCCTCCTACTTCACCTGTACAATTTTCTCCTCATCAGTCGTCTTTAGCAGTGTACCTTTTACACCACCTCTTTATTAGCTTCCGGTACCTTATCTCTCGTATATACCTTTTTCTGTGTATCTTGATCTATCTTGTCTGTCTATCTATCTATCTTTCTGTCTATCAATCAATTAATCAAGCAATCAAGACAATTTTGGGACTAAAATACTGGGAAAGTAACCATAAAGCTTGTCAACTTGCTGGCCTAATGACTTTCAACCATTTGATGAACTGGAATAAAGTCAGATTTGCCAATAGAATGATTGCCCATCCATGTAAATTTCTTGAAAACAGTTTAGTGGATGTAGTTAATAGCTTGTACTAACTAATGAAGTAAATACTATTTCAAATGCAGCATACAGTATCAATTGTTTTAAAGACAATGACATTGAAGCAGTGAAGCCAAGAATTGTGTACGTTCAAAGTCACGAACCAACATTGCGTTAATGTTTACCTTTAATTTTAATTGTATCTGTAAATATGTAAAAAGTTACTATGTATAGCTTTTTATGAAATAAAGAATTGACTGAATGACTGACTATCTATCATCTCACATAGAACAAAATCTATCTATCTATCTATTTACCCGCCTACCTATTCTTCTATAAAACAAACCAGAATTTCACCACCCGTCTTCCCTCTCCCAACATCTCTTCATTAACTCCCTTATCTCCTATTTCATCGCCTCCTCCTCCTCCCTCTATAACAACCTTGGGGGAAACCTGAAACGCTAAAGCTTAATTGATTCTTGTACTTGATTTTACTTGACTTTTTTTTTTTCTCGCGTAAATGAACCTCCGCGTTTCTTAATATGTTCGATTTTCGGCATTAGTGGGATTTTAGGATCTTGGTATTGGATCTTGTATCTTGGATCTTGGTATTGTGTCTTTATTCATTTGTTTTCTAGATTGTAGTATTTATTTAGAATAAATGAACTGTTCTCATTTCTTAATTAGTTTGCTATATTGTTGGGGCTTAATTGGAATCCTCACATTTCACGGACAAGGAATGAGTGTTGTAATTAGGTTATTTATAGAATTAATGGACTTTCCCCATTCTTAATTACTTGGAGTACTGTATCTGTTTTTATAGTTAATGGGGTCTTCCTTATTACAAGTGTATTTGTGACTAAAGCGAACTTGTAAATGAACGGTAGGTAATATGAATGCCTTTGTATTTATTACAGTAAATAGACTTATCATTTGTTTATCATTATTAATATTTAATATATTCCAACAATAACAAAATAACAACAACAACAACAACTAGTAACGCAGCCATAGACCTCCACACTAACAACAACAACAACAACAACAACAACAACAACAACAACAAAAACAACACTAATCACAACACCACCACCATCAACAACAACAACAACAACAACAACAACAACAACAACAAGTAACGCAGCCATAGACCTCCACACTAACAACAACAACAACAACAACAAACAAAAACAACACTAATCACAACACTACCACCATCAACAACAACCACAACAACAACAACAACAACAACAACAACCATAAACTTCCACACCAATAAAAGTTCCACCACCTCATCTACAGGTGTAAACCCAAGTCATCCTCCTTAAGGGCAGATCTCCACTTGAGGGATTTTTTTCTTGACCCCTTTCTCCCTCATGTTTAGCCCCATTGCTTTTGATATTATAAAACGTTTGCCCCATTAGTTTAGCGATTTTAAGAACTTTCATCCCATATTAAGACCTTTCGTGCCATTTAGGTGTCGATTTTCTCCGGCGAGCGATAGCGAGCCTGTAATTTAAGAGGAACCGGCCTTCGGCCGGGACATTTTTCTACCGAAAAATGTACAAATTTATCTTGAAAGGGACTCAAGGGGGTGTAATTTTAAGCTTGATGGAGGTCTAGGGAACAAACTAAATACCTCTCCTTAAGGGGGTAATGCATGTTTTTTATTCTATTTATATATTTATTAACATATATTATATTTATATATTTATTAACATATATTCTATTTATATATTTATTAACATATATTCTATTTATATATTTATTAACATATATTTAAGTTTCCTCGCTAGAACTCCATCAAACTTAAAACAAACACCATGTAGACCTCCTTTAAAGATAAATTTCTACATTCTTCGGTAGAAACATGTCCCGGCCGTAGTATAGGCCAGTTCCTCCTAATATTACAGGCTTGCTATCGCTCGCTAGGAACAAATCGACACCTAAATGGCACGATTGGTCCATATATTGACAAAGAAATGGGGCGCAACGTCTAAAATCGTCAAACTAATGGAACAAACGTCTTACAATCTCAAAAGTAATGGGGCTAAACATGATGGAGAAGGGGGTCCAGAAAAAGCGACTGCCTCCCCCTTAACACTATCTGGTCCGAGGTCCACCAGAAAATACTCAGTAGTACAATTTCAACATATCATTCTGCGACATCTGTATCAAACATCCACTACCATCCCCTAACCAAACCTCCAGAGCTAATATCAACCCCTCCCCGTCTCCATCAATGTCACCAGCATCCCCACCACTACTACACCATCTGTGCCATTCTACACCATCTGTGCCATTCTCCACCATCCCCAACTCTCCTCCACCATATATACCATTCTCCTCCATCCCCACCACTCCACCATCGGTGTCATCCTCCACCATCTGTGCAATTATCCACCACTCCTCCACCATCTGTACCATTCTCCACCATCCCCACCACTCCTCCACCATTTTTGCCATTCTCTACCATCTTTGCCATTCTCCACCATAAGCTATGTGCCATTTTCCACCATCTTTGCCATTCTCCACCATCTGTGCCATTCTCCACCAGCTGTGCCATTCTCCACCACTCACCACTTTTCCATCATATGTGACATTCTCCATCACTCCCATCACTTCTCCACCAACTGTGCCATTCTCCGCCACTCCCTTCACTTCTCCATCATCTGTGTCATTCTCCACCACTCTTCCCCCTTCCCCCTCATGTTGGGCCTGGTGTGGGGCTGTAACAAAAAGTTATGATAGAGAGTCTGTGGTACTCGGGTCAATGATGGGGCTATAGAGTTACAAGATCATCCCATTTCACCACCAATACAAGAACTCCTTCACCACTCTATACTCCATCATTCTCCACCGTCAAAATCTCCATCAAAACCCTCCAACACTAGATTTATACTTCATAATTATCCACCTTCAGTACCATCAACACCTTCCATCACTTTATATATACTCCATCATCATTCTCCACCAGCACCAACACAATCTCCATCAAAGCCCTCCACCACTGTGTCTATAATCCACCAGTCTCCACCTCCACCACCATCAAAATCTCCATCAAACCCCGAATAAAACAAGAACGAGTCTCTACCATCTACATAAATACCACCTCTATCCCCTCTCCAACATCTCCATCATTCTCCACCATCAAAATCTCCGTCAAAACCATCTCCACCGGTATAAAACAAAGAACCCTATGATTTGCCTACTCAAAGTCCAACCCCATCACCACTACTACATCTACATAATTTCTCAAGCATCTCCACCACATCTCCACCATTTCTCAAACATCTCCACCACATCCCCATCAATCTCAAAGCATCTCCATCATTCTCAAAGCATCTCCACCATTCTCAAAGCATCTCCACCATTCTCAAGCATCTCCATCACCTCTACACCATTTTTCAAGCATATCCATCAAACCTCCCACCACATCGTATACACAATTTATCAAACATCTACATCAATCCTCTCACGACATCTACTCCATTTCTCAAGCATCTCCACCACTACTACACCATTTCTCAAGCATCTCCACCACGTCTAAATCATTTCTCAAGCATCTGCACCACCTCTCCATCACCCCCCTCCCCCTCTCCACCACCTGCCCCCCTTTCCCCCCCCCCCCTCCTATCGTGCTAGTGCGGGTGACTGTAACAAGAAGTGATGATAGAGAGTTATAGTGAGGCTCGGGGTAATGATAGGCTGGAAGTTATAAGATCCTCACTCTGATTGTAAAGCTACCCCGGCATCACTCCTTCTGCTCTCTCTCTCTCTCTCTCTCTCTCTCCTTCCTCCCTTCCTTCCTTTTTTTTGTCTCTCTCTCTCTCTCTCTCTCTCTCTCTCTCTATCTCTCTCTCTCAGTGTATCTATGCAAATCTATGCAAATCTATGTAAATCTCTTTCTCTCTGTCATCTACCATAAACCTAATTAATTGCTTATTTAACTCCCATCTTTCCTACTCTGTTCGCTCCGTTTTCTTCTATATATAACTCTCGTATTTTGCATTTGCGTATATAAGAACTCTCCATAAAAAAAAAATCCTTTCCATTCAGTTTCTCTTTCGCTATAATTATACGTTTTCCAGATACGCTAAGCAAGAAAGGACAGCAAACTATTACAAATACAGAAATATTGTGCATAATTGTGGAGGACAAAAATACAAACATGAAGTCCACAATTTTTTTTATAATGAGTTGCATCTCATGAAATACTGTATACTGTATACAACTATATACATATACGGTATACGGCCCCAAGTATATATACCGTATAATGTGGACACGAATTTATAAATATATTTTTCTACACATGAACTACAAAACTACAGAACGGTACTACTGCATAAAATATAGAAAACCAAGTTCTATGCAAAAATCCATCCAGAGATAGTTATAATTCCAGAAAGAAAGAAAAACATAGAGGGGTCCAAGAATGTTTTATGAATGGACTAAAAACTGTGGCATCCGAGTGTACATTAAGGGGAGATTTCCACTTGAGGGATTTTTTTCTTGACTCCTTTCTCCCTCATGTTTAGCCCCATTGTTTTTCTAATTTTAAGACGTTTGCCTCATTATTTTGACGATTTTAAGAACTTTCAACCCATTTCTGTCAATTTTAAAACCTTTCGTGCCATTTAGGTTCGATTTTATCCTGGCGAGCGATAGCGAGCCTGTAATTTAACAGGAACCGGCTTTCAGCCGGGAATTTTTCTACCGAAAAATGTATAAATTTATCTTGAAAGGGGCTCAAGGGGGTGTAATCTTAAGCTTGATGGAGGTCTAGGGAACAAACTAAATACCTCCCCTTAAGTTAACCTTTTCAAGATTCCATAACGCCTTTCCCTTCTGTTTTATGGCTATTATAAGACGATTTAGTGGAGATTAGGAAGGGTATATGGAAGTCAGAGGTTTACTTGAGATAGTCTGTACCCTTATAATTCCCACAAGTCTTAGGTGAAGCCCACGAATATTTACGAGTGGGCTATGGCATCCAAGTGTACTGTTGGTGTATGTTAGCCTATTCATACATCCGAAATAACCATTACCACATTATCCACTAGCCCTCCACAACATTTGCACCAACTATTAGCATTTCCAAATTATTAAATTTAAGGCTCTTTTAATATCTGGTTACCATATAGGCGAGATATTTTACCGATCTGTCTGTCTATAATATGATTATTAATGAAAACATTATTATAAACACAACTAACAGCTGTTGAAGAAGTTATTACAGAAAGGAGGAAAAATGTAGAGAAAGCCCGCGTGACACCCATCCTTCTCTCCTTCCCTTCTTCCCCCAACCTTCCCTCCTTCACCCATCCTTCCCTCCTTTCCCCAGCTTCCCTCCTGCCCATCCCCCCCACACCCACCTCGCAGCCCCAGCGGTACCTTAGAAGTCTCTAGGTGAAGAAGTCGTCATAACCTCTGGAGTTTACTGTACACCTTTCTCTATTTGGGGACGGGGGGGGGGGGTTCGTTTCGCTGGCAGTTTCTTCGCATGTACAGTCGTGGACATATTATGTTCTCAACCACCCCGTGATTATCATCATGCAATAAAAACTGTTTTTTATCAATTTATGGGCAGCTTTGCCATTTGTCTCCTTTATACACGTAAACAAAAAGCCTAAGGGTTCTCAAGATACTGTAGAAACACAACGACAATAATCGTATCTGCTGTTTATCTTTGTCGGTCGATAAACTCATTTCCTGGCAATCGACTTTCAGAAAGTTAATTCATATTTTTTCACCAACCAACTTTACTTCTAAACTCAATTAATTAAATCAACAAATACATGTGGCACTCCAAGGACTCGAACCTAGGATACTCACACCGAAATTGTGCGCATTTGTGCATTACGCTATAGTTTGTAATTTAGTATCATCATATCACAGTTCAGTCACCAAGATAGAAAGATGACATCATGACAATCTCTCGCCCAGTTGAGATGGACAGAGTATAGTGAGGGCGACAAAGAGCGAAAAGACTTGAGGACGAAACCTTCTGCTATTCCACAGACGACACAGCTGTAACCCTTTGATAGTCCGGCAAATACAGCGAGTGTGAGATCCGGGCACGAGGGGGAGTTGCTTAATTCAAGGGGAGACGTGTCGTTTTTCTAGACCCCTTTCTCCCTCATGCTTAGCCCCATTAGTGTTCAGATTAGCCCCATTAATTTGTCGATTTTAAGACCTTTCGCCCCATTTTTTTTAAATATTAAGACCTTTCGTGTGGTGTCGATTTTTTTTCCTGGCGAACGATAGTGAGCCTGTAATTTATGGAAGAAAACAATACCAATTCATCTAGAAGGGAGATCTAATGGATGTTTTTTCGTTTAAGTTCGATGGACGTCTAGGGAGGAAACTAGAAAATATTAAATATATGAAATAATCGACCAAAAAATATACCTTTCCCCCTTAAGGGGAGATTTCCACTTGATAGATTTTTTTCTTTACCCCTTTCTCCCTCATGTCTAGCCCCATTGCTTTTGAGATTTTAAGACGTTCGCCCCATTAGTTTGGTGATTTTAAGAACTCATCCCATATATGTCACTTTTAAGACCTTTAGTGCCATTTAGGTGTCGATTTTTTCCTGGCGAGCGATAGCGAGCCTGTAATTTAAGAGGAATCGGCCTTCGGCCGGGACATTTTTCTACCGAAAAATTTACAAATTTATCTTGAAAGGGGGTCAAGGGAGTGTAATTTCAAGCTTGATGGAAGTCTAGGAAACATACTAAAAACCTCCCCCTTAAAGGAGTTTTATACAGCAGTGCTACACGCTTATATATATTTACATACAGTATATGGGCGACACACACACGCACACACATACGTACACGCAAATACACACACATAGACTGTACTTACAAACATACACACACACACACACACAGACTGTATTTACACACACCTAGACTGTACTAACACACATCCACACATACACACACACAAACACACACACACACCTACAGTACACGTCTGTGAAGGGTGAGAAATAAGTCATATCTCTCTTGCTCATAGCCCCCCCCCCCCCCCCCCCCGCCGCCATGACCTCTTCTCGCTCGTGCTGTACTCATTGGTGGAGAGAGAGAGAGAGAGAGAGAGAGAGAGAGAGAGAGAGAGGTTGATTTACATAGATACACTGACCACACAGACCTTGCGATCCAAACGAGGTGGTCAGGACTTAATTCTAGTAGAGAGAGAGAGAGAGAGAGAGAGAGAGAGAGAGAGAGAGAGAGAGAGAGAGAGTGTGTGTGTGTGTGTGTGGAAAGGCGTTATACTGTACTGCCGTAGACATCAATGATTTCTGGACAATGTTTCGAGGCACAAATAGGATGCATTAATGAATTACTTTGAACAAATAAATAAACACAAAAATAAACTCCATGGAGTAAATTACTGGGATCACAATTTACTGTTCATCGTCATGTTCATATCATTAAGAGTTGTTCAAGTATTTATGAACACGACTGTATATTTGAAATACGTTAGCGTGTGTGTTTGCGAGTGTGTGTGTATGTGTGTGTGTGTGTATGTGTATGTGTGTGTGTGTGTGTGTGTGTGTGTGTGTGTGTGTATGTGTGTGTGTGTGTGTGTATGTTACTCAGTTACTTGTTCGTCAAGGGGAATCCACGCAATGCGAGCTAAGCTCATTATTATGGCGCCTCCTTAACTGGGAATGTATTGCGTGAAATGCATGTTAAGTGTTTTTTTTATGTATCGTTGGAATGGCTGTGGATGTGTGTGTAGTCTGTATTTTAGCCAATTGGCGACATCTGGATACGAAGGCTTAGGGTTAATCTGTACGGTACCATTCTCACTACGGTACCAGTCTCACCCGAAGGCTTAGGTTGACCAGTAGCTTAGGTTGACCAGTACGATACCCATCTCACCTGGTAACCGATCACCAACCCCAGAGGGGACGTCACAACTTCGTCCACTTACACCAGGTTCCTATTTATACTGCTAGGTGAACAGAGGCTACACCGTTAGGAGACTTGCTCAAATGTCTCTTCCCCGCCCGGGTCTCGAACCCGGGACCTTCTGGTTGTGAGCCAGACGCGCTATCAGTTACGCCACGGGGAGGTGTGTGTGTGTGTGTGTGTGTGTGTGTTGTGCGTGTGCGTGTGTGTGTGTGTACTTTTGCGTGCGTGAATGTTTGAGTTAGGGTTTGTTCATTCCAAGGCCGCAACCAGACATAATATATGGCGCCAAATACAGTATATACAGCATATTGAAGTGAAATTACATTGGATTGAAATATTTGAAGCAATCTTGATATACACTATACAGTTACGCTCTTTTAAATACACCACCTTGTTTATTTATTTCTCTTCTTGTCTTTCTTCCCATACTTGGTTTGTTTTGTTATTATTTTCTGGTATAGATTGTTATTATTTCCTGGTATAGATTGTTATTATTTTCTGGTATAGATTGTTATTATTTTCTGGTATAGATTGTTATTATTTTCTGGTATAGATTGTTATTATTTTCTGGTATAGATTGTTATTATTTTCTGGTATAGATTGTTATTATTTTCTGGTATAGATTGTTATTATTTTCTGGTATAGATTGTTATTATTTTCTGGTATAGATTGTTATTATTTTCTGGTATAAATTGTTATTATTTCCTGGTATAGATTGTTATTATTTCCTGGTATAGATTGTTATTATTTTCTGGTATAGATTGTTATTATTTTCTGGTATAGATTATTATTTTCTGGTATAGATTATTTTTTTCTGGTATAGATTGTTATTATTTTCTGGTATAGATTGTTAGTATTTTCTGGTATAGATTGTTATTATTTTCTGGTATAGATTATTATTATTTTCTGGTATAGATTGGATTTCCATTACATACACAAAAAGAAACGAATACACAACAAGCTAAGTAAAATCAAATGAACTCTAACCTCTGTAACTCAACAACGACTAGAGTAATCGAACTAATATTTCTACCAGTCAGTCAAAAGTTACAGCCAATTTGCTCTAGCCCTTTTTGAGTAACAGAGGATGGAGGTTATGATGTCTCGCCTACTTACAGCGAATAGACTATACAGTAGTTGGGAGTGCAAGGTTTGTGTGGTCTGATTATCTGTGTAACTCTATGTAACTCCAATCCATCCATCCCACACCCAGAGAGAGAGAGAGAGAGAGAGAGAGAGAGAGAGAGAGAGAGAGAGAGAGAGAGAGAGAGAGAGAGAGAGAAGGCCTTATATACCAGGTGAGGTGAGGTGGAGAGGGAACAGGTTTATAAACAGATCAATATTTAATAATGTGTGGTTTAATGACTGGGGCCCACATCGCTTTTTTTCTCTTTCTCTCCCTCTCTTCACTGTCCCCTTAACCATAAATTGCGACACAGCCATGACAACGGCACCCCCGGGACGTTCTTTTGATCTTCATGTTGTGCGAGGGTTTCACGATGGCCGGGTGGGATAAGTTTTTCTCCTACTTGCGAGTTTCGGGCTATAAGGAAGTTGGAGGCATAACCATCGATGTAAAACAGAAATGCAATAACAATGTTGGTCTCTGACGGATAGAAAGTATGAAGAATTTGGCAATACAATCATATTTTAGCTAAACATCGATATTTAAAAAAAAAATCCTAATATAACTCCTTCCTAATAACCTAAGATTTGCACTTGGTCACTTGCCTATTTCACGGGTCGTATTCTGCTTCAGTTGCTTTGTTTTGCTTGATTTCATATGTAAACTTAGTCCAAGAACAACCCCGGGAGCGTCAAGATGGCCTGGGTGATAAGTTTTTCTCCTAGAATTGCATAGGGTGGGTCATAATTTGCTTCAGTTGCTTTGTGTTGCTTGATTTCATATGCAAACTTAGTCCAAGAACAACCCCAGGAGCGTCAAGATGGCCTGGGTGATAAGTTTTTCTCCTAGAATTGCATAGGGTGGGTCATAATTTGCTTCAGTTGCTTAGTTTTTTTCCTTTGCTCGTAAATTTCAGACTTGCTCTCGCTCGCCAGGAAAAAAATTACTCTTACATGGCATGAAAGGTAAACAAATCTACAACAAAAATAGGGCGAAAGGTCTTTAAATCGCCTAGCGAACGTCATAAAAGCTAAATCCACATCCTCTACCATAGATATTGAATCGTTTATTGAATTAACAACTACATTGGGGAGATTGTAGGCACCAATCGAGCAGGCCAGTACCCACATAATAAAGAGTTGCTGGAACTCCTGTTTCGTTTGCCTGGCTCCCCCAACTTTTTCTATTTGCGCCTCACCTGCACAGAGAGTGAACCTACTAACTCTCTCAAACACCTTCTCCTCCTATTCATTTCACTACACTTCACAAGCACACCACACTTCTTTCCAATACACTTAAATTTCCTCTAACGTGCCTTTAATTTGGCTTATTGTTGCGCTTTCAACCTTGGGAAGACACTTGTTACAATCACCTTTGTTTTTTGTCATCTTCATGCATATATATATAAGTATTTCTACCTGAAGTGTTGTAAATGTTAAGTGAACTACTGGTATATTAAAGTTGTTTAAAAGAGATTCGCTAACACTGCATTATGTTTAGTAATGTGTGTGTGTGTGTGTGTCTGTGTGTGTATGTGTGTGTGTGTGTGTGTGTGTATGTGTATGTGTGTGTGCGCGTGTGTGTGTAAACATAGAAAGTTTGATTAAATATGTAAGTTGGATAAGACGAGTGAATATGTGCGTCAAGTGTGTGTGTGTGTATGTGTGAGTGTGTGTGTGTGTGAGAGTTAGCTAGTGTGTATGTGTGTGCATGTATGTGTGTGTTTGTGTGTGTGTGTGTGTGTGTGTATGTATGTATGTGTGTGAGTGTGTGTGTGTGTGTGTGTATAAAGGTAGAACGAATGATTAGATATACAAGATTAACAAGACGAGAGGTAATTTATGCGTCCGTTCCCAAATTCGGACTGACCATTGTTCACAGGTTGTCATCATGAGCTATTAAGAGGACAGTGAGTATTTGTTGGTGTATTAATTTATTCATTCATTCATTTTTTAGTTTCCTCGCTAGACCTTCATCAAGCTTTAAAAAAAAAATACCTCTTAGACCCCCCTTCAAGATAAATTTGCAAAATTTTCGGTTTCTCTTAAAATTACAGGCTCGCTATCGCTCGCCAGGAAAAAATCGACATCTAAATGGGACGATAGGTCTTAAAATTGCCAACGAAATGAGGC
The DNA here is from genome assembly GCA_032716605.1 of Paralithodes platypus. NCBI lineage: Eukaryota > Metazoa > Arthropoda > Malacostraca > Decapoda > Lithodidae > Paralithodes > Paralithodes platypus. The sequence goes on from CM064482.1 coordinate 59,979,702, forward strand.
GAAAGCTGTTAAAATCGCCAATGTATTAGACCGAACGTCATGAAATCTGAAAACTAATGTGGTTAAGGGAAGGTTTTTAGTTTGGTCCCTAGATATCCATCAAGCTTAAGATTACACCCCCTTGAGCCCCTTTCAAGATAAATTTGTACATTTTTCGGTAGAAAAATGTCCCGGCTGAAAGCCGGTTCCTCTTAAATTACAGGCTCGCTATCGCTCGCCAGGATAAAATCGACACCTGAATTGCACGAAAGGTCTTAATATGGGGTGAAAGTTCTTAAAATCGCTAAACTAATGGGGCAAACGTTTTATAATATCAAAAGCAATGGGGCTAAACATGAGGGAGAAAGGGGTCAAGAAAAAAATCCCTCAAGTGGAGATCTCCCCTTAAACATGAGGGAGAACGGGGAACAGAAAAATGACCCATCTCCCCTTGAGGCCAAATTGACATCACTACCTTCGTCCGGCCATCCTTACTTATAGTTCCTTTTATAAATGATGTATAAATGATGTAATGACGTACAGTCGCGCTAATAAGTGATGTCTGGTATGTTTTGATCAATAATAAGTGATGTCTCGGCACCTAGTATGTTTTGATCAATAATGGGTATCAGCAACGCCTGAGCTTCATTTCTTCATATCGAGTGAAATATACAATCCTGTTCCTACACTCACCCACCCTATTCAACATCTGACAGACATTAATACAGCACCTAGCAAGCCAAACGTAATGACAGCTGGGATCATGACTTATTAGCTTCACCGTACAGTCGCCCACATAAGTTCTGTCCCTCGTGTCGTGATCGTAGTATACATGAACGTAAAATGAGTGGGCATTAAGGGGAGATCTCCACTTGAGGGATTTTTTTTCTTGACCCCTTTCTCCCTCATGTTTAGCCCCATTGCTTTTGATATTATAAAACGTTTGCCCCATTAGTTTAGCGATTTTAAGAACTTTCACCCCATATTAAGACCTTTCGTGCCATTCAGGTGTCGATTTTATCCTGGCGAGCGATAGCGAGCCTGTAATTTAAGAGGAACCGGCCTAGGGCCGGGAAATTTTTCTACCGAAAAATGTACACATTTATCTTGAAAGGGACTCAAGGGGGTATCATTTTAAGCTTGATGGAGGTCTAGGGAACAAAGTAAATACCTACCCTTAAGTGAGAGTGTGGTTACTTTTAAGGGAGCCCACCACCTTGCTTGTTTTTCTCTTCATCTCCCTCTCTCTTTGGCTTTTATCCATTCGGCCCCATTCAGCCTACTGTTTTAAGACGTTTAAAACCCATCCAGGTGTCAATATTTTCCTGGCGAGCGGTAGCGAGCCATCATATATATATTTTTATTTTGACAGCAAGCTAAATTTGTAAATTTTCGATAGAAAAATGTATCCGGCAAAGCCTGATTTCTCCACACAATGCTGGCTCGCTATCGCTCGCCAGGAAGAAATCGACACCTGGATGCGGATAAACATCTTAAAACAGTTGGCTGAATGGGGCCGAATGGATACAAGCCAGGGAAAGAGAGAAAAGGAGAGAGAGAGCTAAAAAAAAAAAAAAAAAAAAAACGGTGACCCCCCCTTAATTATCAGTTGCCTAATCAGATGAGTTGACATGAGCTGCATAAGGAACGGTGCACCTGTTATTCAAGCATGCGCAATGTAGTTATTTCCATGTGTAAGATCACGACGACGCGGAGCAGAACTTATTGGGGCAACTGTACCTGAGGAAGTGGATTTTGAGAATTACGAAGATTGGCGGTTGAATTGTTTAACAGTATAACAGCGGTAGATAGATAAAGTATGATGATTTTTTTTTTGATGTACTGTACATTGTATCACCGTATACCGAAACGTTTATTTTGCATTTATTTATACACATTATATATATTCCGTGAGGAGCTTGCCAAAGAGGTAAACATAACATCATATAATATCACTATCTTAAAGTAAAATATATACTGTTGTTACTTGCTAATATTTGAGATAATTAGATGAAGCGTAAGGCCGGGAGGGACAGACAGACAGACAGACAGACAGACAGACAGACAGAGGGAAAGAAAGTGGAAGATATTTTTAGAGACAGGAAGAAGACTTGGAGAGAGAATGTAGTGTCGGTGTGTGTGTGTGTGTTTGTGTGTGTGTGTGTGTGTGAGAGAGAGAGAGAGAGAGAGAGAGAGAGAGAGAGAGAGAGAGAGAGAGAGAGAGAGAGAGAGAGAGAGAGAGATGGGCACAACACAGAGGGAAAGGGAAACCAAGCGTCTACGAACAGAGGACTAGAGATCTTATACTAACGGAGACCGGCCAACCTCCTCCATCTTGGGGTTATCCCCTTCTGTACCGGCAGCATCTCTTTAACTTTATTCTGGCTACTGTTAGACGATTATATTCAGTTTAAAAAGGGGCCTCCAGCAATTAACAGGCTTCGAACTATCTCAATTAACCGTTTTTACTACCACAGGTCCTTCTTAAGGGAAGGTTTTTAGTGTGTTTCCTAAACTTCCATCAAGCTTGAAATTACACCCCCTTGAGCCCCTTTCAAGATAAATTTGTGCATTTTTCGGTAGAAAAATTTCCCGGCCGAAGGCCGGTTCCTCTTAAATTACAGGCTCGCTATCGCTCGCCAGGATAAAATCGACACCTGAATGGCACGAAAGGTCTTAATATGGGGTGAAAGTTCTTAAAATCCCTAAACTAATGGGGCGAACGTTTTAGAATATCAAAAGCAATGGGGCTAAACATGAGGGTGAAAGGGGTCAAGAAAAAAATCCCTCAAGTGGAGATCTCCCCTTAAACGGCACAAAATCGTGTAAATTTAGCTAGCATATAATTAAAATGACGGTACCGAAGGGGTTAATACTGATTCATAATATATAGTTTATTTTATGCATTCTACATGATATATAATAATAGAAATAATCTCGTGCTTGGATAATCAGGGTAGCAAAATGGCGTCCGAAGATAAAGATGGCCACTACTCTCTTGAGAAGAGAGGGAGAAGGAGGAGAGAGAGGGAGATGAGGAGGGTACATGAGAGTGAGGAAATAGACGAGATAAGGAAAAAGGCTCTCTTACTACAGGGAGGCAGGAATGAGGGGCAGAGAGAGATGTGAGAGAGAGAGGGGAGAGAGAGAGAGAGAGAGAGAGAGAGAGAGAGAGAGAGAGAGAGAGAGAGAGAGAGAGAGAGAGAGAGAGAGAGAATTGATAGGTAGGTAGATAAATAGATAGACAAACAGATAGACAGATAAATAGATAGATAAATAAATAGATGGAGAGAGAGAGAGAGAGAGAGAGAGAAAGAGAGAGAGAGAGAGAGAGATATATAGAGGGAGAGAGAAATATAGAGGGAGAGAGAACGAACAATAGATATAACCCTGGAACCAGCAAAGAGAACGGAGGCCAAAGAGAGTCAGTAGATCGAGGCCCAAAGTGAAGAAGCAGCGGAGAGTAGCGTCCCGAGAAAGCGCAGTAGTCGGGTCGGCTCGGGTTAGATTGCTGGTTTGGGATAATGAGGCAGGTTGGGGACTCATACATTGCCAGACTAAAAAAAAAAAAAAAAGGGTAAAACGTATCACAAAAAAGAGTGGGACGGGCTAGGTAGAGAAGCTCGAGGGCAAGGGAGGGTAAGGGGGGAGGGTAAGGGTGGAGGGATAGGGAGGGTAAGGAATAGGGAGTTAAGGAGGGAGGCGGGAGGGTAAGGGGGGAGGGATAGGGAGGGTAAGGGTGGAGGGATAGGGAGGGTAAGGGTGGAGGGATAGGGAGGGTAGTAGGAGGGAGGATAGGAAGGGTAAGGGGGATAGGGAAGTTAAGGAGGGGAGGGAGGGAGGGTAAGGGGGGAGGGATAGGGAGGGTAAGGGTGGAGGGTAAAGGGTGATGGAAGGGAGGGTAAGGAGGAGGGAATAGGAAGGGTAAGGGGGATAGGGGATTAAGGAGGGAGGGGAGGGAGGGTAAGGGGGGATGGATAGGGAGGGTAAGGGTGGAGGGTAAGGGTGATGGACTAGGGAGGGTAAGGAAGGAGGGAAGGGATAGGAAGGGTAAGGGGGGGAGGATAGGGAAGTTTAAGGAGGGCGGGAGGGAGGGAGGGTAGGGGGGATGGATAGGGAGGGTAAGGGGGGAGGGTAAAGGGTGATGGATAGGGAGGGTAAGGAGGGAGGGATAGGAAGGGTAAGGGGAATAGGGAGGGTAAGGAGGGAGGGAGGGAGGGTAAGGGGGGAGGGATAGGGAGGGTGAGGAGGAAGGGATAGGGAGGTTAAGGAGGAAGGGATAGGGAGGTTAAGGAAGGAGGGATAGGGAGGGTAAGGAGAGAGGGTAAGGGAGGATTGGGGTTGGGAGGGATAGGGAGGCAAAGGGTAAAGGGGATAGGACATAGAACATAAGTGAAGGAATGGGGTGCAGAGAAAGGGAGAGGGTTTGGAGGAATAGGGAGGATAGGGGGTAGGGAGGATAGTGTGTAGGGAGAAAGGCATGGATATGATGAAAGGGGTTACAGAGAAAGGGAGAGGGATAGGGAGGAATAGGGAGGATAGGACAGGGAGAATGACAGGGAGGGTGATGGAAGGGGGTGAACATAAAGGGAGAGGGATAGGGAAGAATGAGACACGAAGATCAGATAAACAGGAATTAGGATAAAGACATTAGAAGAAGAATAGATAAACATGGACAAAGCGATTCAGATAATTATATTTCCATAAAATATACAGTAAACCATCTGAAACCTGATAATTTATGTCATAGCTTTACCTAAGTAGAGTGCCTGTAAAAAGGAACATAGACAGAGAATGGAGGTGATGGAAGGGGTTTTGTGATTTCAAGACGTTCGCCCATTAGTTTGGCGATTTTAAGATCTTTCACCCCATTATTTTGTTGTCAATATTAAAACTTTTCGTGTCCTTTAGATGTTTTTTTTTTATACTAGAGTAATAGGGAGAAATGGGAAGGAAGAAAGGGAGGGGCATGCAGAAGATAAGAACAGGAACAGGCAAAAAGGGAGAAAGGGAATGCATCGGGGAATGGTGAAAGGAGAGGAAGGAAAGTGAGACTTTTTTATAATGAAAACAAAAACAAACAATACAGGTGAAGTCTCCCTGGCGATTTTTTTGTTTTTATATATGTCAAACAGCTTCTGAAGAAAACAAATATATTAAAACATAAAATATATATACGGTAATAAGTTAGTATCCTTATCTAATTTTGAGATTTTAAGACCTAGCCCATTAGTTTGGCGATGACAACACGCTTCACTTCATTCAGGTGTCAAATATTTGTTCTGGGCGAGCGATAGTGAGCCTGAACATGGAATAAATCGGCCTTCGGGCAGGAAAAAGTGTTCTGGGTGAGTTTTTTTTTTTTTTTTTTGTAGTTTGAAGGAAGTCTAGGTAGGCGTTTTTGTTAGCCCAAGGAACACATTAATTTATATTGTTTCAAAAATGGCAAAACAAAAATAAAATAAAAATGAATGAGAAGAGTACCGGAGGAGGCAAGAATGATGATGATGATGATAATGATGATGATGATGGTGATGATGGTGATGATGATGGTGATGATGGTGATGGTGATGATGGTGATGATGATGGTGATGATGATGATGATGATGATGGTGATGATGATGATGATGGTGATAATGATGATGATGATGATGATGATACAAAGGGTAAAATGTGAATGAATAAACCCAATGATAATTTGTTGTTTACTAAGAGACAGCTGCTCAGAGGACTTGAGCGAAAAGATATTTAGGTTGATTGATCGGTATTCTTGATTGGTTTAGTGGATGATGTAACGAGAGAGAGAGAGAGAGAGAGAGAGAGAGAGAGAGAGAGAGAGAGAGAGAGAGAGAGAGTGAGAAGAGAAGAGAAGAGAGAGCCGGAGAGAGTGAGAGGAGTGGAGAGAGAGAGAGAGAGAGAGAGAGAGAGAGAGAGAGAGAGAGAGAGAGAGAGAGAGAGAGAGAGCAAGTGAGATAATGTGTGAGTTACAACATTTACAGCAGCATCAAATACCAGGGAATTTCCTGTGCAATATCAACAAATATTATAGAATTATATCCACATATACTATGGAGTTTATTGTATTATATCAAGAAGTAGTATATAATTTATAATAGCAACACATATAGAATTATATCCACATATACTATGGAGTTTATTGTATTATATCAACACATATAGAATTATATCAACATATACTATGGAGTTTATTGTATAATATCAAGAAGTAGTATATAATTTATAATATCAACACATATTAGTGGATTTTACTATCAAATATATATCATAGAATATATATTATACATAAATATTATATAATTTTTAATATAGAAAATGAGTCACAGAGTTGCACGGTTGGAAGTTTGAATGTGTGTGTGTGTGTGTGTGTGTGTGTGTGTGTGTGTGTGTGTGTGTGTGTGTGTGTGTGTGTGTGTGTGTACAGTCAGGGCCAGTAGTTCATGAATACTAATTGTGTACCCCTGCCATAACCTGTATTTACCCACACACACACACACACACAAACACTCGTACTCAGCCATACATACACACGTACACAGCCATACATACACACGTACACAGCCATACACATGCATTCCCTCTCACTCTTATTATATTTTGCACACACATACATACACTCACACACACATGTAAAGAGAGAGAGAGAGAGAGAGAGAGAGAGAGAGAGAGAGAGACTGGAATGGTTAGATATTTTTTTTAGAGAGAGAGAGAGAGAGAGAGAGTGTGTGAGTAGGGTAGGTAGACTGGAATGGTCAGATTTTTTTGAGGGAGAGACCGAGGAAAGGGGAGTGGCACCCCCATTATAGGGGATGGTAAGGCAAAGGGGTGAGGGGGAGAAGGGGTGAGGGGGGGGAGGAGTGAGGGGTGGATAAGGTGAGGGAGGAAGGTTTAGGAGAGAAAGGGATGAGGGAGGAGGAGAAGGGGGACGGGGAAAAGGGTGAGGGGTGAAGGGGGAATGGGTGTTACAGTGTATTTTATTATTTGATGTGAATGAGGGAGACAACAGGCAGAGCTGCCAGTGTCGAGTGCCTCCCCCATTTTTTTTTTTTTATTGTATATATATTTTTTTTCGGGACCATGAGTCGAGTCGATGGTAAATCTTTTTTTGTTTAATTATTATTATTATTTGTTTTAAAGTTAGTGTAGTGTGTAATGTGTTTGTGGTATAATGCATTGATATAAATAGAAGATGTTTGGAGGGCAGGCTGGGATTGCCCTCAATATTGATTATATTATTATTATTTTGTTTATTATTATTATAAATAATAATACAAATAATAATATTAAATGCATAATAACAACAATAATTATGCACACACAATAATTATAGTCATGATAAAACAATAATCATAACAATCACAGTAATAATATTAATAAGTTCTTCAGTAGACCACATCTTGTAAGCCAAAGGTTTCTCTACTTACCCCTTTCAAATAATGCAGCACCTTTTGTATCGACCCATTACCCTCCATTCTTTTATTATACTTTATTTTGTTTTATTATTGTTTTAAGCCTGCATTCCTCCACATATTACCTCACCCTAGAGCTACTGTACTGTGAGAGAGTGGCCATCTCTTTCTCTGGACGCCATTTTGGGGTCCTCGGTTATCAAAGAATGAGTTATTTATTTTATTTTTGAGCGTGTGGAATGTATATCTAAAGACCGAACTATATAGCATGTACCAGTATTCCCGAATGTTTAGTATGAGTGTGGAGATATGTGAGTTTAAAGAGAGGAAAATACCACCAGTGGCACCAAGATGGCGGAGGTTGGCCGATCTCTGTTACTATAGGGGTTCTACCTCATCCCCTCTCCTCCTCCTCTTCTTTTTGTTCTTCCTCATTCGCTTGTCAACTTGTGGAATGGGCTTCCCCGAGACGTTATAGACTGCAGCACCGTTGATTCATTTAAACTCCGCCTAGACAAATATCTCGCATCAAACCCGTGACTGACTGCGTTTGTAAATGAATAACTTTATTTTATCCTCCCCTCAGTTACTAACCCCTCTGTCCCCTACTAACTTCCTAATCCTGCCATGGACATTAGTTCCCTTTCCAATGTTCCCTTACCCACTCTAAACCACTGTTTGGACACTTGATCCTCAGTGTTTTGGAGGACAAGCAGCCTAGAAGGGTCACTAGATCTGTTGTTGCTTGATTTCCTTTGTACTCCTCTGTTGCATCTTCGACTCTTTTTGTTCGCTTCCTCTTTCACCTCCTCCTTCCCATCCCTTTCTCAGTTTCTCCTTCTTTCTTCCAAACTTTTTTCTTCCTTATCATCCTTCTCCATCTCCTCTTCTTCTTTTTCTTCGTCTTTCTTCCTACCCTATCTTTTCCCTCCTCTTCCATCTCTTCCTTCCTGTCTGCCTCACCCCTGCAGAACCCCCTACCCCTGCTGTAAGACCCCTACCCCTTGCAGAACCATCTAAACCCCTCCCTCCCCCTGCAGTACCACCTACTCTACACCCCTGCAGACCCCCCCCCCCCCCCCCTGTAGAAACCCCCTAAACCCCCTCCCTCCCCCTGCAGTACCACCTGCCCTACCGCCACTGCAGACCCCCTCCCCCCCTGCAGAACCACCTAAGCCCCCTCCCTCCCCCTGCAGTACCACCTGCCCTACCACCCCTGCAGAACCACCTACAGAACCCACTCCCCCCCTCCCTGCAGTAACCCCTACCCCCGGCAGAACCCCCTAAACCCCCCTCCCTCCCCCTGCAGAACCACCTACCCCTACCCCCCTGCCGAACCCCCTACAGAACCCACTCCCCCCTGCAGAATCCCTACACCTACCCCCCTGTAGTAACCCCTACCCCTACCCCCCTGCAGAACCCTCCTCTGCTCTTATGGTAGTACTCATTCATCTCCACCAACCTGCCCTATCCGACCAAAGGGGTACCTGGAAAAAAGGGTAGCGTTAACTCTACTTTCAGACGCCATTTTGTTTCTACCTCACGCTTTTCCCTGTGTCGTTCCATTATTTTGTACGCTTCATTTTCAGCTTATATATTTTTTATTATAACATATATATTTTTCCTTATTTTGCTATCCATCTATCTATATCCATCAGGGCATTTAAATCCCCGGGTGCCATGTTGTTTCCGACTCCCGGGACCCCCTTATGTCGTTACTCTCTATATAAAGGCACTCTGACCCTACCTAATCTTAACCCTTCCTCACCACATTCACCTCTTTTCAGTTTTTGTTTGTAAATGATGGTTTATTTTATTTCAACTCCATTTGGTTCGAGGGAAGTCTTTTCAACCTTCCCTGTTTCGCTCAATTAGTTTGGAGATTTTAAAATGTATCACCATCTAAACCATCTATTTTGGTGATATTATGACGTGTTTATCCCATTCAGGGGTCGATTTGTTTCTGAGTGAGCGATAGCGAGCCTATAACTTAGAAAAGTTCGGCCATTGACCAGGTTATATTTCTATCTAATATAATACTATAATAATAATTCTATATAATAAATTAATCATGAAGGAGGCCTGGGTGGTCATCTTTTAGTTTTTCTCTTCTTTTTTTTTTTTACATCCTCTCCCCAACTTGTCCACCTTCTCTTCCTCTTCTTCTTCCAACTCTTTACTCCTCCTCTTCCTCCTCCTTCTCCTCCCTCCTCCTCCTCGTCTTCCCTCCTCCCTCCTCCTCCTCTTCCTCCTTCTCAACCGTCTACCTGGTTAGACCTTCTCAGCAGGAGCCCAAGAAGATGAAAGGGAGGAGAGAGGGCGAGGAGGGAGGTATGGGGGGGGGGGGAAGAGTGTGCAGGGAAAGAATAAACAATGATAAGAAAGAGACCGAAGAAGAGGAGGAGGAGGAGGAAGAAGAATGGGAGAAGGAATAGCAGGAATAACATAAAACAACAACAACAACAAGACTAAAATAATAATAAAGTGATACTGCTGTTGGATAATAAACACCATCTGAGGAGGAGCACATTATTGACAACGTTTCGCAGATAGCTTCTTCAGGTCACTAACAAACACTGGCGCCTAGGAGGCCTTAGATATCTGTTATAACTACTACTACTACTACTACTACTACTACGTCAGAGAGAGAGAGAGTGAGTTGTTTTTACATAGATTTACATAGATACACTGGCCACACAGACCTTACGATCCAAACGAGGTGGTTAGGACTTAATTCTAGTAGAGATGACATATCCGATAGAAAAGGAAAGTTGAAGGAAAGGATAGAAAAGAAGAAGAAGAAGAGAGAGAGAGAGAGAGAGAGAGAGAGAGAGAGAGAGAGAGAGAGAGAGAGAGAGAGAGAGAGAGAGAGAGAGAGAGAGAGAGAGAGAGAGAGAGAGTTGCATCCCGCAGTATTAATCAAGGTGACGGCTCTGGGATAGGATAATATATTCCAAGAAGTGGACTCAATCTACATAGGCATATCTATTTACGAACGCTAGATATACACATTTATTTAGCTATAACTAGTCTCAAAATCTCTCTCTCTCTCTCTCTCTCTCTCTCTCTCTCTCTCTCTCTCTCTCTCTGTCTCTCTCTCTCCAGTATTCTACATTGTATACATTGTGTACAGATAAAAGTGAATAATGAATATATAAATATATTTCTCCGATAGGTGGTATTATTTATTATCGGTTTTAGATTGATGCTTTTCATTTTAAGTCAAGAAATAGAATAAGTCTCAGGTATTGTTTTTGTTTAATAACACTCATTTTGTGTTAATTGTTTTATGTTGTGTTTTGTGTTGTCCCTATTCTGGCTCTGTCTTGAGTCGATCACCCCCTCCAAAAAAAAAAAAAAAAAAAAAAAAAAAAAAAGAGGAAAAGTGGGGATTGGGCCTGCATATATAGATAGATAGATAGATAGATAGAAACTCATTGTTTGGGGTTACTTCTAGGTATTGTTTTGTTTATATTCATTGTTTTAGAGTTAATTTTAGGACTACTGTTTATGTATTCATTTATTTATTCAAGAGTTATTTTAGGTATGGTTTATATTCATTGCTTAGGGTTATTTGTAGGTATATATTGTTTTGTTTATTTATGCTCATTGTTTAGATTTTTGTTTTGGTATTTTGTTTATTCTATATTCCGAGTTATTTTTATTCTATATTCCGAGTTATTTTTATTCTATATTCCGAGTTATTTTTATTCTATATTCCGAGTTATTTTTATTTGTTGTTTATTTTATACTCCGAATTGTTTTTAGGTATTTTTTTTTCTTATATACTCATTGTTTAGAGTTATTTTGAGGGTGAGGGCTGGTCTTATCCAGAGTGAGGTTTGGCATCCTCTACCCAATCCTCTTTAGCTGTTTCTGTCTGTCTCTTTTATTGTACTACTTTTCCTTCTGGGGGCAGGAGGCTAGGAATCCTCCTCCCCTTTATAATTCTCCTACTCGACGGGGCTCTGTCTTGTGTCAGCTACCTCCAGCAATGGGGTATGTGCCAGAGTATATACATACATACATACATACATACATACATACATACATACATACAGAGGAATACGAACAACAACCATCAAACAAGTCTTATGTTAGGAATGTTAGGAATTTCTTCTTAGGCTGAGTTTTATTTCGAAACATTCCTATAAATTCCTATAAATTCCACGATGGCTTTGCTATGCTCCTTGGAATGTACAGTCGTCGTCGTCAGGAGTTTCTGAGAATTTGTGTTGGATGCTCAACAAAGATACACTGTTTCAAGAGGAGATCGAGCGTACTGAAAACAAATGATAAAACAATTGTTATAGCAATAATAATAATGATTAAACAAAATTATAATAATGATAATAATAATGATAATAATAATACAAATAAATATCAATACTACTACTACTACTACTACTACTACTACTACTACTATTAATAATAATAATAATAATAATTCATCGCGTTCAGTTCCAGTGTAGACGACAGTACGTGTGGGTGAAGCGACCATTCACGCCTGGGACACTATTTATAGAAGTAATATGACCAGTTTCTCTGAGGGGGGATCGGGCCATTACAAAGAGCCACCAGACTTATAAATACAGTCCATTATCCCTTTCAATCACATGACGTTCTGCATTAAGGGAGCCCACCTCGCTTTTGTTCTCTTTCTCTCCCTCTCTCTTTGGCTTGTATCCATTCGGCCCCATTCAGCCTACTGTTTTAAGACGTTTACCCCATCCAGGTGTCAATATTCTCCTGGCGAGCGGTAGCGAGCCAGCATATATATATTTTTGTTTTGACAGCAAGCTAAATTTGTACATTTCTCGATAAAAAACATTTCTCCGGCGAAGCCGGTTTTCTCCATACAATGCTGGGTCGCTATCGCTCGCCAGGAAGAAATCGACACCTGGATGGGGATAACCGTCTTAAAACAGTTGGCTGAATGGGGCCGAATGGATACAAGCCAAGGAAAGAGAGAACAGGAGAGAAATATAAAAACAAGTATGTGACCCCCCTCAAGAGCCGTTTATGAAATATATAAGTTATTGACCTTTGAGATCGATAAGATCAGACACTATTGGTTATACGATAATCATTCATATACCAATGGAAAACGCTTGAAAAGTTCTATAAACTGTATTCACCATGCTTTTTACTCCTCCCCTTGCGTGCACTGCATGTCAATGAAGTTAAAAAAATAGGAAAATAATTCACCTCATTTCCTAATCGCCTAATTCCATAATTAATAGGATAATACAACATTACCTGTTTAAATGTAAGAAACCTCTCCTGTGAGTTGATTGAACACTACATAAGATGATACATGGGGTTTTGTAGGACAAGATCAATTGTTAGTAGTGGTGTAAATTTGAACCTAATTTGTACCCAACTCAAAAACTAATTGAACTATTTTCAATTGTGAGGTACCAATTTAAAGCTCCTAGTCGCCTATACATGTGTCAAATCTCATCAAAATTGGATCAAATCCACTGATACATTAAGAGTAAAACTTGGTAGTCCCGCTTAAGGGGAGATTTCCACCTGGAGGATATTTTTCTGGACCCCTTTCTCACTCATGTTTAGCCCCATTGCTTTTGATATTCTAAAACGTTTGCCCCATTAGTTTAGCGATTTTAGGAACTTTCACCCCATATTAAGACCTTTAGTGCAATTCAGGTGTCGATTTTATCCTGGCGAGCGATAGCGAGCCTGTAATTTAAGAGGAACCGGCCTTCGGCCAGGACATTTTTCTACCGAAAAATGTACACATTTATCTTGAAAGGGACTCAAGGGGGTGTAATTTTAAGCTTGATGGAGGTCTAGGAAACAAACTAAATACCTCCCCTTAAGGGGATATTTTTACTCGAGGTTTTTCTTTGTGGAACCCCTCCTCCCTCATGTTTAGCCCTATCAGATACGAGATGCTAAGTAGTTTACCTCATTAGTTTGGCGATTTCAAGATCTTTCGCTCCATTCCTGTCAATTTTAAGACCTACCGTGCTAATTAGCTGTCTATAGTTTCATGGCGAGCGATAGCCAGCATGTACTTTAGGAGGAATCGGCTTTCGACCAGGAAATGTTTCTACCGGAAATTGCATAAAGTGAGTATAAGCGAAAGACCCCGTGCACGAAACTCCCTAACACAGTCGCCGCCGTTAGTGGGCACATTCCTAGTGAGAGATAAATAGTCACCTCCAACTTCCTCTTAACACTAGCTGCTCCGATGTGTTGGGGTGATTATGAAGTTTGGTTTCATTATTATTGAGGATTTTACTTGTGTTTGCCATTTTCGAGCAATGTACTTTGAGGTTGTTCCCTAGGCTAACAAAAACGCCTACCCAGACTTCTTTTAAATTAAAATTTGCCCACCCAGGCCCCCCTTCAAACTAAATAATTAACCTAATGGATTGAAGCGTTTTAAGACATCCAAACAAATGGAGTGAAACAGAGGAGATCTATATAATTAAAAAAAAAAAAAAAAAAAAAAATAATATATATATATATATTCGAAGCAATTAGGGTTAGTGTCATGGAACAGACAAATACTGACCTGGAATGGTACAATCGGATGCCATAGTCGTCTTGGACCCATTACATTTTTATTTATGGAATTATTACCATCTGGAATTATTTTTGGATACATTTTGCTTTTCAATAGATGGTATCTATAGTTGTGTAGTTGAGATACAGAACATTATACTCATAATTTATTTCCAGATATATTCTTCAAATGGTATATTATAGTTTTATATTGGAGATACAGCACATTATATTCATAAATGGTATATTATAGTTTTATATTGGAGATACAGCACATTATATTCATAATTTGTTTCCAGAGATATACTTCCATAATTAGAAACAGGTGAAGTCCACAACAAATTATGAGTGGGCTAGAGACAATGGCATCCGAGCGTACCTCTGATGAACTTTATTATACCCCTTGTGTCGTGCATTGAAAACAATGTTAGCTGTATGAAAAGCAGTTATAATCTATCGGTTCCTTACGATTAGGCCAACAATCTTATCTACTAACCACTATTACTGAAGACAAAAACTACCTGGGGGTGGGGGGGGCGGGGGGGGGGAGCGGTCAGCCTGGGAATAGATGTGAACATTTACAACCCGTTTTCTCTAGCCCTTTTTGAGTTACAGAGATTA
>CM064482.1:60001762-60032416 GCA_032716605.1 Paralithodes platypus
TCTTGAGCTTATATTCTACTGCTAGGAGTCAAAGGAGTAAAGAGGCTACTATCCCAATTCACCAGCTATACTGTATAGTACAGGTCTTTCTAAAGCTGCATAATATCAGAGAGTGTTTTTTCGGACTTCTTTCTCCCTCATGTTTAATCCCAATAGTTTTGGAATTTAAAGACGTTCGCCCCATTAGTTCGGCGATTTTAAGACCTTTCGTTCCATTTCTTTATCGATTTTAAGAATTTTCGTGCAATTTAGGATGACCCGGCCATTTTTCTACCGAAAAGTGCACAAGTTTGTGTCGAAGAGGGTCTCAGAGGTATTTTGTTCTGGTTTGATGGAGGACTAGGGAGGAATCTAAGAAAAACACAACGAACAAATCTCCTTACTCTTCATAAGATCGTCTTATGTTAACCAGACTTAAAGTACAAATAGGCGTCATGGTGTTGAAGGGATTAATCCTTTCAAGATAAGATGCCGCATTCCTCTTCTGTGTTCTGGCTATTACTAGACGATTTTATTCAGATTAGGAAGGGTATAGGGAAGGCAGAGGCTTAATTAAGATATTCATTACCGTTTTGATTCCCACAGATACTTATTCACCCCTTCTATACCGCGACGTCTTTTTCACTCTATTCTGGCTACTATTATACGATTTTATTCAGTTTCAAAATGGCCTCCCAGCAATCAACAGACTTCGAACTATATCACTTAACCCTTTCTACTACCACAGATCCTTCTTAAACTACATTAAATCGTCAAAATATAGCTAGAATAAAATTACGAAGACGTCGCCGGTACAAAAGGGGTTAACCCTTTCAGTACCGGTGATGGCATTTATATTATATTCTTGTAACTATATGACGATTCTATTCAGGTTAGGAAGGACGTCGGTCAAGTAAAAGGCTACAGATTACCTCGATTAATCGCTTGTGCTACCATATATATCTTGCCTAAGCTACTTCGTCTAAACGTAGCTGAAATATAATATAAAAGACGTCACCGGTACTGAAAGGTTTAGGCTGTATAAAATCGCCTACTGATAGCCAGAACAAACTGTCAAAATGCGTCACGGTACTGAAAGGGTTAATTAAGAAGACACGGGTCAGTTCCGCTTGGTGACAGGTTAATTAACCCTATTTGGTTCGAGGGGGGCCTTTTTTTGGAGCTTCCCTGTTGCGCTCCACTAGTTTGGAGATGTGATGACGCTTCACCTCCTTAGTTTGGCGATAATAAGACTTTTAAGGGCAGATCTCCACTTGAGGGATTTTTTTCTTGACCCCTTTCTCCCTCATGTTTAACCCCATTGCTTTTGATATTATAAAACGTTCGCCCCATTAGTTTAGCGATTTTAAGAACTTTCACCCCATATTAAGACCTTTCGTGCCATTCAGGTGTTGATTTTATCCTGGCGAGCGATAGCGAGCCTGTAATTTAAGAGGAACCGGCCTTTGGCCGGGAAATTTTTCTACCGAAAAATGTACAGATTTATCTTGAAAGGGACTCAAGGGGGTGTAATTTTAAGCTTGATGGAGGTCTAGGGAACAAACTAAATACCTCCCCTTAAACCCATTGGTTTGGCGATGATAAGACGTTTCATCCTATTAGTTTGGTGATAATAAGACGTTTCACCCAGTTAGTTTAGCGATAATATGACAGTGTCGATTTTTTGTCTGGGCAAGTGATAGCAAGACTAGGATGAAATCAGCCTTCAGACAGGTAACTTTTCTATCAAAAAATGTAAAAAATTCTCTTGCAAGGGGGTCTGGGTAGGCATCTTTTTAGTCTGAAGGAAGTCTTTGTTAGCCTAGGGGACAAACTAAGAGACAATGCTCGAAAATTGGAAGAGTAAGTAAAATCCTCAATATTTTATTAAATATAATATCCAAATAACCCCTCAAGACGTCGGACCAGATAGTGTTAAGTTTGACACGTTGTGGGTCGGTCGTCAGGGTTGGCCAGGTTCTATTATATATACATAAAAAAACTTCTTGAACTTCTTGAATGTTTTAAATTATATGTTTTGTTCTATTAAAAAAAACGAAAAAATCAATATATGTAATCTCTCGCTCTCTCTCTCTCTCTACTATATATACTCTCTCTCTCTATATATATATATATATACTGTATATATATATATATATATATATATATATATACTCTCTCTCTCTATATATATACTGTATATATATATATATATATATATATATAGAGAGAGAGAGAGAGAGAGAGAGAGAGAGAGAGAGAGTAGTGGTGTTACAGTGAGGGTGGTATTGTTGTTGTTGTTGTAGTTCCCCAGACTGTCTGTCCGAACAGTCCCGAGTCCGGTAGACCGAAGTCGCTCCAGATACTCGAGTCCCCGAAGGGGCCAGGGAGAGGTGAGATCTGTCTCTGAGAAGGCAGCGGGGGAGGGTACCATCAGCCCACGGACTTGCACCCTTGGGCAAATGCCCCCACCGTCCATAGCCCCCTTTGTAGTGCCACCCAATCGGGCAATCTCGCTAGCATCTAGAAGGAAAAAGTAGTATAGGAAAAGAGACAGACAGAAACGGCTAAGGTTGGGTAGAGGATGCCAAACCTCACTCTTGATAGGAGCAGCCCTCACCCACGAGGGTGATGTTGACAGCAATGGTGGTGTTGACAGTGATGGTGTTGACAGTGGTGTTGTCAGTGGTGGTGTTGTCATTGGTGGTGGTGTTGTGAGTGGTGTTGTTGTTGGCGGTGTTGTTCCTGATGGTGTTGACAGTTACAATGAGGGTGGTGTTGACTGTGGTTGTGGTGAACGGAAGCTGTGATGAAAGAGAGTAGTAGTGGAAGTATAAATGGTGGTGTTGGGAGAAGGGTTGGAGCTGCTAGTGTTGAGTCTACTGCTATTGGTGGTGATATTGACGGTGCTGGTGTTGACGAAGGTGGTGGATAGAAGGGGAGTGGTAGTAGTAGTAGTAGTGGTGGCGATGGTGGTGGAGAGGGATATAATTATGATGTGTTAGTGGTGTTGACTCTTCTGGTGTTGGTTGTGGTGGTGTGGCAGGCAAAAGCGGTGATTAGGGAGGGTAGCAGTGGTAATAGAAGTGGTGGTGTGGTGATGGTGTAGTGGTGGTGGTGTGGTGGACAGAAGGAGGAGGAGGAGGAGGAGGAGGGTGGCCTGGGGCGGACTCAAGGCATGCATACCAACTAGCGGCCCGAGTCTCAGGTCCTTCTTCTTCTTCTTCATTTTTTTCTTCTTCTTCCTCTTATTTTTCTTTCTCTTCCTCTTCCTCCACTTCCTCTTCTTCTCTTCCACTTCCTCTTACCTCCACTTCCTCTTCCTCTGCCAATTTCTTCTTTTGCTTCTTTAAATGTTTGTTCTTTGCTTACTCTCGATTTGACTTATTAATTTTTCTTCTTAGCGTCTCCGTGCCACTTTCTTGGGGCTGGGCTTCTCACTGCTTGTTCTTGTTCTTACTCGTGATTCTTCCTGTTCTTCTTGCACGTGCTCCTCCTCCTCCTCTTCCCTTTTCTCATTATGTATTATCTTACTTTATGTCTCACCTTTCCTCCTCCCCCACTTCCTTCCTCCTCGTTTTCCTAATCCTTCTTCAGCTCCTCCTTCTTAGGCGTGTCTTCGTCGTCTCTTCGTATTCTTGCTTCGGCTGTGGCGGTGTCGCATAAGATTTTCTATATATGTAGTTCTCAGCCTATTTTAAGTTACTTCCGTTCGAATCTTTGAACCTTTAAAGCCAATTAGTTCTGAAGCATCTGGGCTATGATAATGTATTGTATTGTCTCGATTTGTGATCTTGACTGTACCGTTTGTTGAACTGTATTATGAACTGTATATAAATGTATTTTGAACTGAATTTGTCTGTATTTTGAACTATAATGAACTGTATGTTTAACTGTTTTTTACTGTATTTTTTACTGTGTTCTGACTATTTCAAACTGTATTTTGACTATCTTGAGCTGCATTTTGACGATTTTGAACCTTATTTTGAACTGGGTTTTTTTTTTACTGTATTTTGAACTGTATTTTGATCTGTATTGTGTCTCCTCTCTTACTCCTTCTCTCTCTCCAATCTAATAGAGTACAAATGGGGAGGTAGAAAAAAGACCGCCTTCGGACCAAATAGGGCTAAGCAAAGGAAACAAATGGCAGAACAAACAAGTGAAGAGAAGTGACAACGAATGAATGAAACGTTCTGGGGGGAATATTTAGTGAATGAAACGTTTTTTGGAAATATTAATAAATTAAATGTTTTGTGGAAATATATGAGTGAATAAAATGTTAGGGGTAATATTAATGCATGAAACGATGGGAGGCAATATAAATGAATGAAACGCTAGGAGAAATATTAGTGAATGACACGTTAGGGCGAAATCATAATGAATGGCACGTTAGGTGGAATATTAATGAGAGGAAAGTTAGGGGGAATCTTAATGAATGACATTTTAGGAGTAACTCTAATGGAATGAAACGTTATGAGGAAATACTATTGAATGAAACGGTAGGGGGGATATTCATGAAATAACGTTATTGGGATATTCATGAATGAAACGTTAGGGTGGGATATTAATGAATGAAACGGTGGGGGAAAATGTTAATGAATGAAACGTTAGGGTGGGATATTAATGAATGAAACGGTGGGGGAAAATGTTAATGAATGAAACGTTAGGGTGGGATATTAATGAATGAAACGGTGGGTGAAAATGTTAATGAATGAAACGTTAGGGTGGGATATTAATGAATGAAACGGTGGGGGAAAATGTTAATGAATGAAACGTTAGGGTGGGATATTAATGAATGAAACGTTGGGGGAAAATGTTAATGAATAAAACGTTAGGGGAAAATATAAGTGAATGAAATATTAGGGGGAAATATTAATGATAGGAATGTTTTGGAGCCCCTTCTCCCTCATGTTTAACCCCATTAAATTGAGATTTTAAGACGTCCAAACCATTAGTGTGGCAATTTTATGACCTTTAACCCCATTGTTTTGTCAAACAGGTGTCAAATTGTTCCTGGCGAGCGATAACAAGCCTGCAATTCAAGAAGAACCGGCCTTCTGCCTGGAAAATGTTCTACCGATTAATACACACATTTATATCATTAGGGTTTTATTCTAAGTTTGATAGACGTCTAGGGAGTAAACTAAAAAATAAGAAAATATCAAATAAACAAACAAAATAGAACACAAATAGAAAATGTATCCTCTCAAACAACACCAATATCCCCTCTCAAACAACACCAATATCCCCTCTCCAACAACACCAATATCCCCTCTCCAACAACATCAATATCCCCTCTCAAACAACACCAATATCCCCTCTCAAACAACACCAATATCCCCTCTCAAACAACACCAATATCCCCTCTCAAACAACACCAATATCCCCTCTCAAACAACACCAATATCCCCTCTCAAACAACACCAATATCTCCTCTCAAACAACACCAATATCCCCTCTCAAACAACACTAATATCCCCTCTCAAACAACACCAATATCCCCTCTCAAACAACACCAATATCCCCTCTCAAACAACACCAATATTCCCTCTCAAACAACACCAATATCCCCTCTCAAACAACACCAATATCCCCTCTCAAACAACACCAATATCCCCTCTCAAACAACACCAATATCCCCTCTCAAACAACACCAATATCCCTTCTCAAACAACACCAATATCCCCTCTCAAACAACACCAATATCCCCTCTCAAACAACACCAATATCCCCTCTCAAACAACACCAATATCCCCTCTCAAACAACACCAATATCCCCTCTCAAACAACATCAATATCCCCTCCCAAACAACACCAATATCCCCTCTCAAACAACACCAATATCCCCTCTCAAACAACATCAATATCCCCTCTCAAACAACACCAATATCCCCTCTCAAACAACACCAATATCCCCTCTCAAACAACATCAATATCCTCTCTCAAAACAAGGCCAAAACGTCCCTCTCAGATAACACCGATATTCCCTCTCAAAGAACACTAACATCCCCTCTCCAAACATGGCTAAAAAGTCCCTTTCAAACAACACCAATATTCTCACTTAAACAACATCAGTATCCCCTCTCAAAACCCGGCCAAAAAGTCCCTCTCAGATCTGT
Organism: Paralithodes platypus; assembly: GCA_032716605.1. NCBI lineage: Eukaryota > Metazoa > Arthropoda > Malacostraca > Decapoda > Lithodidae > Paralithodes > Paralithodes platypus. Next base: position 60,007,861 of record CM064482.1, read on the forward strand.
ACCTCTCGTCCGTCTGGAAACAGCAGTAACACAGGAGGTGGTGAGACTATGGTAAGACCGACCCAGGATGACAGGGTGACCGGGGCAGCAGCTACATTCCCCACTGATATTAACCCGGGCAAAAAGGTGAGGTAGGTAGGTAGGGAGGTAGGCTGGTGGTGGGATCTGGCGGCGGTGAGAGACGGTAGAGCGGTGAGAGACGGGAGAGGGGTTGCTGTAGTGGGGTAGTGAGAGACGGGAGGGGGGTGGTGAGAGACGGGAGAGGGGTGGTGAGAGACGGGAGAGGGGTGGCTGTAGTAGGGTGGTGAGAGACCCTATTCTAACAGAGATCAGCCAGCCTCAGCCCTATTAGTACACTCGGATGTCATAGTCTCTAGCCCACTGGTAGGACTTAGTAGACCCCCTATGTTTTTATATATGTAATTATAACTATCTGGATTAATTTTTGGATAGAACTTGCTTTGCAATATATAGTTTGTATAATTTTGTAGTTGATGTATAGAAAGTAATATTCATAAATTCGATTCCAGAGATATACTTCCATAATTAGAAATGGGTGAAATCCACGACTAATTAAGAGTGAGTAGCCTATACTGTAGAAGCTATAGCATCAGTGTGTACTGTTGGTGTTATTAACCTCTGTTTACAGTTTAACCCTTGAGGATTATGGCGTATTTTGACAGTCTATTCTGGCTATCATTAGACGATTTTGTATAACTTAGGAAGGATCAAAAGGGTGAAGACTATCTCCGTTAACCCTCTGACGTCCATTTACCCTTCTTAATCTGAATAAAATCGTCTACTAATTGCCTGAAACTCGCAAGTGTTCAGTTGTTCGCGGAATGAGAGAACAGCATATCAAGAACAGAAAGGAAATTGGTTGACACACACACACGCATACACACACATCCACAATCACAACTCACACAATCACCCACTCACACACCGGCAAAGTTGGATAATTGTAACTCAGGAAGCGGGACAATACGAGCCTAAAAAGCTCAACTCCTGTATACTACAATTAGGTAAATACAATTAGATAAATACACACACACACACACACACACACACACACACACACACACACACACACACACACACACACACACGCACACTTACTTTTGTCTGAAGGCATGAGGCTGGGGTATAACTGATGCGGAAAATAAAAGTTTGCATTTACATATAGTAAAGAAGGTAGGCTTTTTAAGGGGAGCTTTTTAGTTTGCCCCCTAGACCTCCATCAAGTTTTAAAACAAAAATAAGAATAACAAATATAAATACATATATAAATAAAACAAAAGATAAATGTGTAGGCCTACATTTTTTCGATAAAAAAAAATGTCAGCCAGGTTCTTCCTAAATTATTACAGGCTCGCCATAACTCGCCAGGAAAAAAATGATACCGAAATGGCACGAAAGGTCTTAAAAGTGACAAAAATGGGGCGAAAGTTCGTAAAGTCGACATACTAATGGGGCGAACGTTTTAACCAATGGGGCTAATCATGAGGAAAAGGAGGGCCTGGAAAAATAAATACCTCCCCTTAAGCTTAGGTCAAGATTATTATTTTGTTCACGTTAAATAAATATACTTGTCTCATTTGTCTATATATCGAGGCACAGATAGCGGACTTTGTTTTATTCCAACACAAAGAAATATATTATACACAATTGATTTCCGAATATTAAGGGGGAGGTAGCTGCTTTTTCTCCCTCATGTTTAGTCCCAATAGTTTTGAGATTTTAAGACGTTCGTGCCATTAGTTTGGCGATTCCAATACCTTTCGCCCTATTTCTTTGTCTATATAAAGACCTTTCGTGCCATTTAGGTGTCGATTATTTCTACGAGGAACCGGGGTGATTTTGTTAAAGCTTGATGTAGGACTAACGGTGAAACTAATAAATAATATGAATAAATAAAATAAATGGACCATAAAATAACCACTACCCCATAATCCTTCCCTTCTTCTCTTCTTTATCATCCTTCCCTTCTTCCCTTCTTCTCTCCTTTATCATCCTTCCCTTCTTCTCTTCTTTATCATCCTTCCCTTCTTCTCTTCTTTATCATCCTTCCCTTCTTCCCTTCTTTATCATCCTTCCCTTCTTCTCTTCTTTATCATCCTTCCCTTCTTCCCTTCTTTATCATCCTTCCCTTCTCCTGTTTATCATCCTTCCCTTCTCCTGTTCTTCATTAGCCTTCCCTTCTTCTTTTCTTTATCATCCTTCCCTTCTTTATCATCCTTCCCTTCTTCATAATTCTTCTCTTCTTCATCATCCTTCCCTTCTTCTCTTCTTTATCATCCTTCCCTTCTTCTCTTCTTTATCATCCTTCCCTTCTTCCCTTCTTTATCATCCTTCCTGCCATGGCTGCCATTTGAATTCAGTCGGAGGAGCACGCCTAGGCAGACTCCTACATGATGCAGTCTGCACTTTCAGATCAAAAAACGACAACCGAGCAGGGGCAGTAGCAGCGACATAAACTACCCCATATCAAATGTAAACTCTATCCAAAATAATATCACGGCCTGCTACGTTAATGCACGCAGCTTACGCAATAAATTCGAAGACCTGGAAGCACTTGCATGTATGGAGGAATGTGATATAATCGGTGTTTCAGAATCTTGGATCAACACGGAAAAGCGTGATTTTTTGGCGGAATACGCATTACCAGGTTATACTCCCTTCAGCTGCGAAAGATCCCAAAGAATGGGAGGTGGGGTTCTGCTATATGTTAAAAGTAATCTTCACCCAATCGAGGTAACCAAACCTGCCATAAATAATATTGATACTAGTTACGTTCAAATAAATAATCAAGCAAGCAAGATAATAATTGGCCTAATTTATCGACCTCCTGCACAATCACCCGATACTGACGAGAAACTCTATGATCAAATAGCCGAAATAAGTTGTCAGGAAAAAGCAGTAATATTTGGCGATTTCAATCTGCCTGTCACAACATGGGGCGAACCACTAAATGCTCACGCGGGACATGATCTATATGCTAATCTTCAGGAAAGTGCCCTTTATCAACACGTAGAACACCCAACGAGGGGAAATAACATTCTGGATATTATTCTAACGACAAATGAAAGACTGGTAAATAGCGTTAAAATCGGACCGGAATTTAGCTCTAGTGACCATAGGATAGTGTCCTTTAACATTAAAGTAAATAATGACAAAGAAAACGTGAGCACGGAAAAAGTACCAGATTATCGAAGGGCCGACTTTAACAAACTTAGAAGGCATCTTGCCAATACTGACTGGAGTGAAATGACCGAAACTCATGATGTAAATCGATTATGGAACATATTATCTAATAACCTAAACAAAGCAATAAATACAAGCATCCCTCTACGAAACCGGCGCCCAGCAGGCAAATATAAGCCAAAATGGTGGAATAATGAAATAAAAAACATCCTCTCAGGCATACCAAAAATATAAGGCAACTCAGAATAATAGCGATAAATTAGAACACGATAGACTGCGTCGAACAACCAAAAATCTCATCAAAGGAAGTAAGAAGAATCTGGAACTTCATATTGCCAGCTCCAGCAAGTCCAATCCGAAAGAATTTTACAGCTATATAAGAAACAGAAAAACGGTAACTTCAACAATAGGCCCACTTGTTGCGGAAAATGGAGATCATACAGATAACAAAGTACAAATGGCGAATATCCTAAATAACTATTTTGCATCAGTTTTCACGTCGGAAGATACTACCGGTAACCGACCTACCCCTACGAATCAATCAAATGGCACTGAGCTCGAAAACTTTACGATTTATGAAGACGATATCCTGTTCGCAATCAACAATTTGAAAGTTAATAAAACCCCAGGCCCTGATAAAATATCCCCAAGGATCCTAAAAGAAGCAAAACACGAATTATTAAACCCACTCGCAAATCTGTTCAACAAATCATTGAATGTTGGGATAGTTCCAAACGAATGTAAACTAGCTAACGTGACACCCATATACAAAAAAGGAAATAAGTCCTCTCCCGGCAATTATCGACCAATTAGCTTAACATCGGTAACGGGCAAATTAATGGAAACCATTATAAGGGACAAAATAGTAAAACATTTGGAAGAAAATAATTTAATAAAAGATTCTCAGCACGGTTTTAGAAATAAACGTTCATGCTTAACAAACTTACTCGACTTCTTCAATGATGTTTACAAATCATATGATAAGGATAGAGCAGTTGATATAATATATCTCGATTTTCAGAAAGCTTTCGATACCGTACCCCACAAGAGACTAATTGACAAAATAAAAGCTCATGGCATAACAGGAAAAACTCTGAAATGGCTCGAAAATTGGCTCTCAGACCGTAAACAACGAGTTGTAATAAATGGTGAAGAATCGGATTGGTGCAAAGTAAATAGTGGCGTTCCCCAGGGTTCGGTATTAGGTCCTATTCTTTTTATAATTTACATAAACGACTTAGACGAAGGAATAGAATGCAAAATTTCGAAATTTGCTGACGATACAAAAATTACTAATAAAGTAACCTCAACAGTACATTGGCAAAAACTACAAGGTGACCTAGACACTTTAGAAAACTGGGCAGAAAAATGGCAAATGAAATTCAACATAGAAAAATGCAAAGTATTACACATCGGTAGTAACAACGCTAAAAAAGATTACTCAATGAACAACATTCAACTATCAAATACAAATAATGAAAAGGATCTGGGAGTTATAATATCAAGTGACCTGAAGCCGAGTAAACAGTGTACAGAGGTAATAAAACTGCTAATAAATTGGTGGGTTTCATCGGCAGAACATTCAAATTCAAATCAGAAAAAATCATACTTACTCTATTCAACTCATTGGTGCGTCCCCATCTCGAATACTGCGTGCAATTCTGGTCACCGTACTACCAAAAGGACATACATAAACTTGAAAGGGTGCAACGCAGAGTCACTAAAATGATACCTAGATTGCGTAATAAACCGTACGAAGAGCGCTTAAAAGAACTAAATTTGTTTAGCTTAACAAAGCGCAGAATGAGAGGTGACCTAATAGAGGTGTTCAAAATCTTCAAGGGATTCAGCAACCTAAATGTAAGCGAATTATTTACGATCAATCAAGCAAACACGAGAAACAATGGTTATAAGATTATAGGCAAGCGTTTTCATTCTCACGAGGCGAAGCATTTCTTCTTCAACCGCGTTGTGAATAATTGGAACAGACTACCCTCGAACATTGTAAACTGTAATACTGTCGAAACATTTAAGAACCATCTGGATAAACACATGGCAAATAACCCCCGATTAACACAGTTTCTTTCAGAATAACGCGCAACGAAATGTCAACGCATACCGCAATGTATATTGATTTTCATACATCTGTTCCCTTTCAGAATTGTAGTAAATAGAGTTAGCTTAGATTACAAATCAACTTCTTTTTTCTCCCTGTCCTGTTCGAATTTCCGTGTCAGTTTTTCAATACTGCATGGTATTTTTCCTATCTGTTTCCATGCCAGCATTAGCTGGAGGGAGTGGTGGGTGGGGAGGAGCCTTCTTCTTTGCTATCCTTTTCTCTACCTCGTAGTCAGTAGATTAGTAGTTTTAGATATCCAAACTGCCCCGTAAGGACCAATAGGTCTGTTGCAGTTTGTTCTCCTTTGTATTCCTTTGTATTCCCTTCTTCTCTTCTTTATCCTCCTCCTCTTCTTCTCTTCTTCATCAGCCTTCCCTTCTTCTCTTCTTTATCATCCTTCACTTCTTCTCTTCTTTATCATCCTCCCCTTCTCCTGTTTATCATCCTTCCCTTCTCCTGTTCTTCATTAGCCTTCCCTTCTTCTTTTCTTTATCATCCTTCCCTTCTTCCCTTCTTTATCATCCTTCCCTTCTTCATAATTCTTCTCTTCTTCATCATCCTTCCCCTCTTCTCTTCTTTATCATCCTTCCCTTCTTCTCTTCTTTATCATCCTTCCCTTCTTCCCTTCTTTATCATCCTTCCCTTCTTCTCTTCTTTATCCTCCTCCTCTTCTTCTCTTCTTCATCAGCCTTCCCTTCTTCTCTTCTTTATCATCCTTCACTTCTTCTCTTCTTTATCATCTTCCTCTTCTTCTCTTCTTCATCAGCCTTCCCTTCTTCGTCCAACTTGTTTCTTCTCTATCCGTATCTCCTCCTCTGCCCCCCCCCCTCCCCACCACCACACACATACAGCTTACTGCCTGTCTGACTCATGACAACCTCTCTCTCTCTCTCTTACATTCTCTATCTCTCTCTCTTACATTCTCTCTCTCTCTGCTTTGCTATCCTTACCTTCCACTTAGTAGCAAATTTTGTTATGATTAAGTCTTGACTACCTAGTAGGGGTCGCAAGGTCTGTGTATCTGTGTAGCTCTATGTAACTCTACTCCCTTCCTCTCTCTCCCTCTCTCCCTTCCCTAGCTCCTCTCTCTCTCTCTCTCTCTCTCTCTCTCTCTCTCTCTCTCTCTCTCTCTCTCTCTCTCTCTGTTCTCCTCTTCTTTCTCCTCTCTCTGGGTTATGTAAGAGCTAAGCAGAGGGTAGAGAGCTGGTGGCTACCCAAGGAGCTTCTTCATGGCCACCCGACATCACAGACAAGAATGTAGACTGGAGTGAGAGAGAGAGAGTGTGTAGAGTGGGAGAGAGAGAGAGAGAGCGAGAGAGAGAGAGAGAGAGTGAGAGAGTGTAGAGTGGGAGAGAGAGAGAGAGAGAGGGAGGGACAAAGAGAGAGAGAGAGTGTGTGTGTGTGTGTGTGAGAGAAAGAGAGAGAGCTAGAGAGAGTGAGCGTGTGAGAGAGAGAGAGAGAGTGAGTCAGTGTGAGTGGAAAAAAGAGAGAGAGAGAGAGGAGCCGGATGTGTGTGTGTGTGGGGAGGGGGGGGGGGGGGGAGTGACGGAAGAGGGGGATTGAGTGTGCAGGCTTACAAGGGTACATAGATATATAATACAGGGATGGCGTCATGATGGGTATGTTAATCTGGCGAACACTATAGGCGCTTTTAGTAGTATGTTTAAGAGGAGTTTTTTTTTTACTGGACCCTCTTCTCCCTCATGTTTAGCCCCATTAGTTGTATTAGTTGAAGTGTATGTATATCTATGCATGGAACACTGCCTTTCTTGTGTATATCCTATCTTCTAACATAAATACCCCTAGGAAAATAATAGCCTGTAGAAAAGTAACGAGACTAGAATGACAGAAAGGAAGGAAGGCAGAGATTTAAGAGTTATGTTAATGAGTGCATAAGGAATAAGTTAAGGAAGGGACTGAACAATTTAAACAGGCTGAGGGAAAATGGCCAAGAGATATTTTAATAATGCATACGGAATGAAGGTCAGACCTGCTGAGAAATGGTCGAAACAAAAAACATAAATTGTGAAAGACGGAAAAGGGGTGTATTAAGAAGGAGTTTCACGATCACTTTTCCCGACATTTTATCTTGCCTGGTTCTCTAAAATGATGTTAATTCAGTCTATTTATATAATACACAAGAGCATTTTCGATTAATCAGAAAAAAAAAAAAAAAAAAAAAAATCAGCAAGGGACTGGAGTTCTCGAAAAGGGGCTCCAGTCCGGAGCTACGCTTGACTTGCAGTGTACTGGCTTAATATTCCAGAAGGGTTGCTAGCCTCTGAAGATCTATATTAACAAACCAACTAAGTGAATTATCAAAATGGTATATAAAAAGGAGAAATACCGATGAAAGTTCTTCGTTTGAACCCGACTATGAGACGGACTCGGGGGAATTCCTATGAGTCACAGTAATCCAAGAAAAACAAAATCGTTACGGTAGAGTCTATTACACGATGCTGGTCCCCTTTATAATGGTTACGGTAGAGTCTATTACACGATGCAGGTCCCCTTTATAATGGTTACGGTAGAGTCTATTACACGATGCTGGTCCCCTTTATAATGACAGTTACGGTAGAGTCTATTACACGATGCTGGTCCCCTTTATAATGGTTACGGTAGAGTCTATTACACGATACTGGTCCCCTTATAATCGTTACGGTAGAGTCTATTACACGATGCTGGTCCCCTTTATAATGGTTACGGTAGAGTCTATTACACGATGCTGGTCCCCTTTATAATGGTTACGGTAGAGTCTATTACACGATGCTGGTCCCCTTTATAATGGTTACGGTAGAGTCTATTACACGATGCTGGTCCCCTTTATAATGGTTACGGTAGAGTCTATTACACGATGCTGGTCCCCTTTATAATGACAGTTACGGTAGAGTCTATTACACGATGCTGGTCCCCTTTATAATGGTTACGGTAGAGTCTATTACACGATGCTGGTCCCCTTTATAATGACAGTTACGGTAGAGTCTATCACACGATGCTGGTCCCCTTTATAATGACAGTTACGGTAGAGTCTATTACACGATGCTGGTCCCCTTTATAATGACAGTTACGGTAGAGTCTATTACACGATGCTGGTCCCCTTTATAATGGTTACGGTAGAGTCTATTACACGATGCTGGTCCCCTTTATAATGGTTACGGTAGAGTCTATTACACGATGCTGGTCCCCTTTATAATGGTTACGGTAGAGTCTATTACACGATGCTGGTTCCCTTTATAATGGTTACGGTAGAGTCTATTACACGATGCTGGTCCCCTTTATAATGGTTACGGTAGAGTCTATTACACGATGCTGGTCCCCTTTATAATGGTTACGGTAGAGTCTATTACACGATGCTGGTCCCCTTTATAATGACAGTTACGGTAGAGTCTATTACACGATACTGGTCCCCTTTATAATGGTTACGGTAGAGTCTATTACACGATACTGGTCCCCTTTATAATGGTTACGGTAGAGTCTATTACACGATGCTGGTCCCCTTTATAATGGTTACGGTAGAGTCTATTACACGATGCTGGTCCCTTTTATAATGACAGTTACGGTAGAGTCTATTACACGATGCTGGTCCCCTTTATAATGGTTACGGTAGAGTCTATTACACGATGCTGGTCCCTTTTATAATGACAGTTACGGTAGAGTCTATTACACGATGCTGGTCCCCTTTATAATGGTTACGGTAGAGTCTATTACACGATGCTGGTTCCCTTTATAATCGTTACGGTAGAGTCTATTACACGATGCTGGTCCCCTTTATAATGGTTACGGTAGAGTCTATTACACGATGCTGGTCCCCTTTATAATGGTTACGGTAGAGTCTATTACACGATGCTGGTCCCCTTTATAATGGTTACGGTAGAGTCTATTACACGATGCTGGTCCCTTTTATAATGACAGTTACGGTAGAGTCTATTACACGATGCTGGTCCCCTTTATAATGGTTACGGTAGAGTCTATTACACGATGCTGGTCCCTTTTATAATGACAGTTACGGTAGAGTCTATTACACGATGCTGGTCCCCTTTATAATGGTTACGGTAGAGTCTATTACACGATGCTGGTCCCCTTTATAATGGTTACGGTAGAGTTTATTACACGATGCTGGTCCCCTTTATAATGGTTACGGTAGAGTCTATTACACGATGCTGGTCCCCTTTATAATGACAGTTACGGTAGAGTCTATTACACGATACTGGTCCCCTTTATAATGGTTACGGTAGAGTCTATTACACGATACTGGTCCCCTTTATAATGGTTACGGTAGAGTCTATTACACGATGCTGGTCCCCTTTATAATGGTTACGGTAGAGTCTATTACACGATGCTGGTCCCTTTTATAATGACAGTTACGGTAGAGTCTATTACACGATGCTGGTCCCCTTTATAATGGTTACGGTAGAGTCTATTACACGATGCTGGTCCCTTTTATAATGACAGTTACGGTAGAGTCTATTACACGATGCTGGTCCCCTTTATAATGGTTACGGTAGAGTCTATTACACGATGCTGGTTCCCTTTATAATCGTTACGGTAGAGTCTATTACACGATGCTGGTCCCCTTTATAATGGTTACGGTAGAGTCTATTACACGATGCTGGTCCCCTTTATAATGGTTACGGTAGAGTCTATTACACGATGCTGGTCCCCTTTATAATGGTTACGGTAGAGTCTATTACACGATGCTGGTCCCTTTTATAATGACAGTTACGGTAGAGTCTATTACACGATGCTGGTCCCCTTTATAATGGTTACGGTAGAGTCTATTACACGATGCTGGTCCCTTTTATAATGACAGTTACGGTAGAGTCTATTACACGATGCTGGTCCCCTTTATAATGGTTACGGTAGAGTCTATTACACGATGCTGGTCCCCTTTATAATGGTTACGGTAGAGTCTATTACACGATGCTGGTCCCCTTTATAATCGTTACGGTAGAGTCTATTACACGATGCTGGTCCCCTTTATAATGACAGTTACGGTAGAGTCTATTACACGATGCTGGTCCCATTTATAATGACAGTTTTAATTGACCACTTGCAAATTTCAGGCTATGAGGAAGTTGGAGCCGTAAACATCAATTTTAAACAGAAGTGCAATACGGTAATACCAGTGCAATACCAGTGCAATACCAGCATACAATAGATGTCTGATGGATAAAAACAAATTTGAATTAGGTTTTATGTATATATAAATGAACTACAACCAAAATTTTAGCTGATAATTCTGATAGATATTGACGTCTACAGCTCCAACTTCCTTATACAGTAGACCAAAACTTGCAAGTCGTCAATTTAGTAACCCATTAACTGAATAAAGTTGAATAGGTACATTTAACTTAGCATTATCTCAAGCACACACACACACACACACACACACACACAAGACCTGAAACATTATCTCAAGCACACACACACACACACACACACACACACACACACACACACACACACACAAGACCTGAAACATTAACTCCAGCACACACACACACACACACGCACGGTCACGGTGGCCGAGCGAGCTTATATTATTAGTATACTGTATTGGGAGCGGTAGGTCTGGTGTCGGGGGTTCGATCCCACGCGCCGGCAGGGGAAGTTCTCTCAAAAACTTTCCCTGGCCGTGAAGGCAAGGTCTGGACGGACCGTCTCGGGGGGACCCACAAAGTCTCCTGCCCACGTCCTACTCCCTCGGGAGTATGTAGGGGCTCTCGTTAGCAGCCAGGATCAGTTTGTTGATCCCTTAGGATAAGATCTAGGTTAGGTCTGTGTATTTTCAGCCCCATTGGCTGCCGGCTTGAAATAAACCGATTATTTATTTTATTTTATTTATTTACACACACACACACACACACACACACACACACACACACACACACACACATCTCCGTTTCTCGACGTGTTTCCTATTTGTACCTCACGATAAATTTGCCTGCGTTTTGTAAGCCATAATTGAAGGCGTAATATTTCGTGCGGCTCGGAGTCCCCGTAACAATGGAAGGATCTCTCTGTACTCCAAGCTCCCCCTTGAGTTATTGCTTGGGTGGAGTCCTACGGGGTCTTCGGGGGTCCATTTTCGAGCGGCAACTAAAATTTGGCAATATTTCGGGAGGTTCTTTATATCTTTATGTCGGGAAGTATAGGTAGGTTGACGATTAATTAAGTTGCTGTTAAGTGTGTGTGTGTGTGTGTGTGTGTGTGTGTGTGTGTGTGTGTGCGTGTGTTTGAATGAATAGTGCAGGCGTTATGTAACTGTATATACAGTATGTGCATGTGCGTCCCTATGTGCGTCTGCCTGCCCCCGTATGTGTGTGTACTCACCTAATTGTAGTATACAGGATTTGAGCCTAAGCTCGTGTTGTCCTGTCTCTCTCTCTACATTTATCCAATTTTGCTTTAAAAGTTTGGATATTTCTTGTGTGTGTGTGCGTGCGTGCGTGTGTGTGTGTGTGTGTGTGAGAGTATGTGACGTCCTGGGTGGCATTGCAGGTGTGTCAGGTGTGTCGGATGTGTTGGTGCATGAAATAGGTCCCCGCTCTGCTTGCATGCGTTAGTTCAGCTCTATTGACAAGGGGAATATATATAAGCTGCGTAACGGAATGGAGAGAGAAGGGACTTAATTTTTTTTATTTTTTTTTTTTTTTACTCCCTTCTCTCATGTTTAGCCCCTGTAGGTATGATATTTGAAGAAGTTTGTCCCATTATTGTGTCAAGTTTAACACCTTTCGCCCCATTTCTTTGTCCATTTTAAGACCTTTCGTGCCATTTAGGTGTCGATTTTATCCTCGGGAGCGATAGCGAGGCTAAAATATAGAAGGTACCGGTCTTCGCCCTGGGCATTTTTTGTACCGAAAAATTCATAAACTTATCTCGAAGGGAGGTGTTGGGGGGGGGGGGGGGGCTTGAGGTTATTTTCTTTAGCTTGATGGATGACTACGGAAAAGGGTTATATCTGAAAGAATGACCAGAATTACCAGCAAGAACGCGGTTATAGTGCCCGTATCAATATGTATATCCCAATCCAACGTATTTAACCTAAAATGTTATTGTATTCCGGTTTAATAGCGATGTTTTCGGCTCCAACTTCCTTATCGAACGGAACTCGCAAGTAGTGAATCTCAATGGCGTGTGGGTTCTCGAGTAGTCCTTGAGTGAATACATAGTGGATACAGAATGGACAGACGAGCCACTGAATCCAAATTGAGAGAAGAAGAACTGTGTGACCTAGATCCTAATTTGTAGTTCCGTTTAAGGGGGAGATTTTAAGACATTAGTTCCGTTAATTTGGCGGTTTTTAGACGAAACGTCTAAGACATTTCGTAAAATTTATGAGTAGTTTTTTCCTGGCGAGCGATAGCGAGCCTGTAAATTTTGACGGAACCGGCCTTTGGCCGGTACATTGTTCTACCGAAATATGTACAAATTTATCTTTTAAAGGGGTTCTAGAGGGTGTTTTCTTAAACTTGGAGGTCTAGTGAGTAAACTAAAAAAATAAATGTTAAAAAAAAAAAAAAAAAAAGCACTACCCCCTTAATGCCTCTGGTACACTCGGATACCATAGTCTCTAGACATCTCATAACAATTCGTGGACCCACAATGTTTATCTTTATGCAATTATAACTATCTGGATTGAATGTATGTATTGATGTTGTGTATGTTGCATGATTGTTGGTTTATTGTTCATTTGCAGCTGTGAGGCTGAAAATCTACCAATATATTTTTTTAACTTAGGTACATTCGGCTTAATATGTGATGTCTCGGCACCAATTATGTTTTGATCAATAATTGGTATCAGCAATATTTACGCATGATTTTTTTCTTTTTGAGTGATATATACAAACAGGTTCCTACACTTACCCACCATATTCAACATCTGACAGATATTAATACAGCACAGAGCGAGCAAAACATAATGACAGCTGAGACATGATTTATTAGCGCCACTGTACAGTACAATGCTTATATTACCCTAACTATGAGGTCACATGCTTCTTATGGCGACCGTGGGGTGCCGAGTTCCCATCATAGTACATACGCAGATGCACTGTGAGAGTGTGTGTGTGTGTGTGTGTGTGTGTGTGTGTGTGTGTGTGTGTGTGTGTGTGTGTGTGTGTGTGCAAGAGAAACGTGTCCATCCTGTGTGTGTACGAGTGAGCCGTGTTTACAAGAATGACCCGTGTCTACATGTGTGTGTGTGTGCAGTGGACTGTGTACTGGTGGATTGAGTGTACACGAGAGGCATGTGTGTGTGTTGCGCGTGTGTGTGTGTGTGTGTGTGTGTGTGTGTGTTTGTTTGTTAGGGTAGTGGCGGTGGAGTGTGTGTGTACTTGTGTGTGTGTGTGTGTGTGTGTGTGTGTGTGTGTGTGTGTGTGTGTGTGTGTGTGTGTGCTTCCCTCTGTGTGCTTGTGCATGAGCCAAAATGCTGATATATGAGTAGAAACATACCACTATGTGTATGTCCAATTGTGAGGATATTTGTTTGTTAATGTGTGTGTATGTGCAATAGAGAGGTTTGTGTGCGTATGATATGTATGTATATATGTGCGTATGTACATCATAAAGCCGTGTGTGTGTATGTGCAATAGACAACCATGTGTGCGTGTAGTATGTATGTGTATGTACATTAGAATTCATGTGTGCGTGTGGTATGTGCGTGTATGTGTGTGTATGTGCAATAGACATCCATATGTGCGTATGGTATGTATGTGTATGTGCAATAGAGATTCATGTGTGCGTGTGGTATGTGCGTGTATGTGCAATAGACAGCCATGTGTGCGTGTGGAATGTGCGTGCTCTCCTCATTCATCCCAGGTAGGCAGTGCTCCCATTCCTTACACATTCAGGTTTGGCCAGAGAGAGAGAGAGAGAGAGAGAGAGAGAGAGAGAGAGAGAGAGAGAGAGAGAGAGATGAATAAATAGATAGATTGATAGGGCGATAGATATATAGATGGATAGATGGATGGATAGATAGATAGATAGATAGATAGATAGATAGATAGATAGATAGATAAATAGATATAGAGAGAGAGATGAATACATAGATAGATTGCTAGATAGATAGGGTGATAAATAGATAGATAGAGAGAGAGAGAGAGAGAGAGAGAGAGAGAGAGAGAGAGAAGGGAGGGGGGGGGTAGAGACAGCCTAGTAGACCCTGCCTGGCATGGTAAGTATTGCCCTCCCTCCTGTCTGTAGTTCTGTACCCTCCTGTCTCAGACCCTCTTCCTGTTTGCTACCTGTCTGCCTGCCTTCCTGCCTCTCGTTTTCTTTCTCCTTTTTGCTTGCTGGTGAGTCGGTTTGCTTTCTGATTACCTGTCTTCCCGTTTTCTTTCTAATTACCTGTCTTCCCGTTTTCTTTCTAATTACCTGTCTTCCCGTTTTCTTTCTAATTATACGTCTTCCCGTTTTCTTTCTAATTACTTGTCTTCCCGCTTTCTTTCTAATTACCTGTCTTTCTGTTTTCTTTCTAATTACCTGTCTTCCCGCTTTCTTTCTTGCTTTTGCTGGCAGGTGAGTCTGTTGTCTCTCTAATTACCTGTCTGCTTTCTTTCTTCCAGTTCTATCTGAATGCCTGTTTTCTGTTGCGTCCTATATATATTTTGTCTTCCTCCTCCTTTTTACCTGACGGCCTGCTGTTCTTTTCTTCCTATTTTCTTTTTGCCTCCTCTTTTGTACCCAACTGTCTTTGTTGTTCGTTCACATTTTCTTTGAACTCCTCCTGACTGCCTGTTTTCTATTGCTTCACATTTTCTCATAACCTCTTTCTTTCTACTTTTTGTCTTTTGCTTCCCATTTTCTCATAACCTTTTTCTTTCTACCTGTTTTCTGTTGATTCCCATTATCTTTGACCTGTTTTTCTACCTGCCTACTTGTTGCCTGTTTGCTTCCCATTTTCTTATAAACTCTTCCTTTCTACCTGTTTTCTGTTGCTTCCCATTTTCTTTTACCTGTTTTTTCTACCGGTCTTCTGTTACTCCCCATTCTCTATTACCCGTTATTCTACCCGTCTACCTGTTGTCTGTTGCTTCCGGCTCTCCCTTGTCTATGTCCTCTTTTCTACCTGGTAATTCCTTCCTCCTGCTTGAATAATACCCCCTTCTTCCGTCCCTGCCCCCTACTTCATGCCCACCTCCCTCTTCCGGTTTAGCTGTCTCTCTGCCTTCCATCTTCCCATGTTCTGTCTTCCTTTTTTTTCTATGTGAATGAGGGAGGCAAAAGTCAGAACTGCCTGTAGAGAGTGCCTCCCCCATAGTTGAAAGAGTGACAGGGCCAAAATCAAGGGACGTTCGAGCCAAAATGCCTGAACACACGGAGTTTGCAGCAATATAAGTCATAGGAAGAGGGAAAGACTGATTCTGGGAGAGAGTTCCAGAGCTCAGCTGTTGAATAGAAGAAAGTTTGAGAGTAACTTTTCACTCTTGCTTGAATACCCACTTCTTCCCTCCTCCCCCCCCCCCCCTCTTCCGGTTTATCTGTCTCTCTGCCTTCCCTCTTCCCATGTTCTTGTCTTAGCTTGGTTTATCTGTCTAATTAGCTGTTTGTTTCATTATTCCCTCCGTGTACAATCACTCGTAAAAATTCAAGAACCTCACCCGTTTCTGATTATGAAAGTACGTCTTTAGCCCCATTAGTTTTGAGATTTTAACACCTTCGTCCCATTAGTTTGGCTCAATTTATGTAAATGTTAAGACTTATCTCTCTTTAATCTCTCTCTTTCATCTCTCTCTCTCTCTCTCTCTCTCTCTCTCTCTCTCTCTCTCTCTCTCTCTCTCTCTCTCTCTCTCTCTCTCTCTCTCTTTCTTTCATCTCTCCCTTTCATCTCTCTGCTTCCAATCCATTATTTCTCCTCCTCTCTTTCTGTCTCTCCTCTTTTTCCCTTCCCCTCTTTCTCCGCCCTAAGCCCTTCCCTTCCAAGCCATTACCTCCCCCTTCTCTCTCTCTCTCTCTCGTTCCACCCTTCTCTTCCAAACCATTACCTTCCTCTTTCCGTCCCCCCGCCCCTCCCCCTCTCTCTCTCTCTCTCCCTCTCTCTCTCTCTCTCTCTCTCTCTCTCTCTCTCTCTCTCTCTCTCTCTCTCTCTCTCTCTCTCTCTCCTTCCACCCTTCTCTCCCAAACCATTACCTCCCCTCCTCTCTCTCTCTCTCTCTCTCTCTCTCTCTCTCTCTCTCTATCTCTATCTCTCTCTATCTCTCTCTATCTCTCTCTCTCTCTCTCTCTCTCTCTCTATCTCTCTCTATCTCTCTCTCTCTCTCTCCTATTTCCCTCCAAGCCATTACCTCCTTCCCTCCCAAGTGTCCCTGAATAAGAAGACGTTATGGAGCCATAGAAGGAGAGGCGGCTTAGTGGTCCGGAAACGACCATAACACGGGCAGACAGTGAGACTCTGAGAGAGAAAGAGGTGGAGTGAGTGTGTATTTGTGTTTGAAAGAGAGAGAGAGAGAGAGAGAGAGAGAGAGAGAGAGAGAGAGAGAGAGAGAGAGAGAGAGAGAGAGAGAGAGAGAGAGAGAGAGAGAGAGAGAGAGAGAGAGAGAGCAAAAAGACATTTCAAATATTTGTTGACATTAATGCCTTCCAATGGCTATTATTTATACTTAACTTATCACAACATAATTAAATTAATCAAAACGAGAGGTAAAAGAAAATGTTGTGCATAATTCGACAACAAATAATCGACAAGCGAAAGACGAAGAAAGATAACTTGATACGGGTGAAAGAAAATAAAGTGTATAATTATCTCCCTCTCTCTCTCTCTCTCTCTGCATGTGTGTATGATGTATATATGTATGTATGTATGTGTGTAAGTATGTTTGTTTGTATGTATGCATGCATGCATGCATTTATGTATGTATGTGTGTATGCATGTATGTTTATTAGTGTATATGTGAGGATGTGTGTGTGTGTGTGTATGTATGTATATGTATGTGTGTGTGTATGTATATGTGTGTGTATGTGTGTGTGTATGTATATGTGTGTGTGAATGTGTACGGGTGTATGTATATTTATGTGTGTCTAATACTAATAACTGTGAATGGTGCAGCAGCAGGAGGAACCGGGCACAAACCCGGGCACTCAAACTGTATCTGTCCAGCCATTCTCAGAAAAGACTGAAGTATTTCCTGTGAGCCCTTGCAGCGGGACTCAAAGAATAGGCGTCATGGGGTGAATCAGACCTGGTGATGTGCGGTCAACACCAATAGTCCCGTTCACACTCCACGATTTCAACTGCTAGACTTTTATTTATCCGAAAGTTAGGTTTGCTGTAAGAATGTTCTTTTTATATATACAGGGTCAGGGTGTTTATAAACAGTGTGAGGATGTTTAATTAATGTTTATTTTGTTTTTATATAACCTACACAATTCTTATTTTCAGTATTTGGTGATAACATGTTGCCATTTAAGATCAGTGAAGCACTACAAATCGTTAGCTATAATGGTTTTAACAGTAAAGCATTAAATACAACAATAATATACAAGCATAGATAATATAGGATCAATTAGAAGTAAATTATCAGTTCAGCATAGTCAATATTACTTATAATTATAACCCTTTGAAAATTAGGACGCCTTTGACAGCTTACTATGCCTATCATAAAACGATTTTGTACAGTTAAGGAAGGATGTGTGGGAATTGAAAGGGTAAAGACTATCTCAATTAACCCTCTGACTTCCTAATACCTTTCCTTATTTGAATAAAATCGCCTAATCATAGCCAGTAAACAGAACATAAATCCGCAATAGTATATGGAGAATTGGAGATGCTACTCAATATGTCAAATTTTCTGAGGTTATTCATCAGATCGAATAATGCTGATAAATATGAATGAATTAAGTTTAGGCATCATTTATGCTAATGAGTATCTTATTCCGAAGGCATTGTTAAATTCAATAAAAACATAATTAATTAAGTAATTGTTTGACAGGTTAAATCTTAATACATACATATAAGTGTTGAGTGCAGTAACTTGGGTTATCTCTTAAGTTGCTTTGCTACATAAAGGACAGATTGATCATTGTTAATAGCAAGTATAATTATTTGGGTGTCTTTAATAATTATTTGGGTGTGTTTAATAATTATTTGGGTGTGTTTAATAATTATTTGGGTGTGTTTAATAATTATTTGGGTGTGTTTAATAATTATTTGGGTGTGTTTAATAATTATTTGGGTGTGTTTAATAATTATTTGGGTGTGTTTAATAATTATTTGGGTGTGTTTAATAATTATTTGGGTGTGTTAATAATTATTTGGGTGTGTTTAATAATTATTTGGGTGTGTTTAATAATTATTTGGGTGTGTTTAATAATTATTTGGGTGTGTTTAATAATTATTTGGGTGTGTTTAATAATTATATACATGAACTTTATGGACTATGCCAATATAGGGAGGCAGTGAAATACAACACAGAGGGGAGGGTGTTGGGGAGAGGAGGATGGAAGGGGAGGAGGGGAGGAGGATGCTAAGAGTAGGAGAGGAGGAGGATATTAAGAGGAGGAGGGGGGAGGAGGTGGTGGAGGGGGGAGGAGGTTGGTGGAGGGGGGAGGAGGGTGGTGGAGGGGGAGGGAGGATAAAAAAAGAAGAAGTGGGGGAGGAGGTGGTGGTGGGAGGATAATAAGAGGAGGAGGGGTGAGGATAATAAGAGGAGAAGGGGGGAGGATGGAAAGGGAGGAGGTGGTGGAGGGGAGGATGATAAGAAGAGGAGAAGTGGGGGAGGGGAGGATGATAAGAAGAGGATGGAGGGGGAGGGAGGAGGGGAGGGAGGATTAATTGGAGAGGAGGAGTGAGGGACTTGGTGGTTGGGGGGAGGATGTTAATAAGAGGAGGAGTGAGGGAGGAGGTGGTGGAGGGAGGATAATAAGAGGAGGAGGGGGGAGGATAATAGGAGGGGAAGGGGGAAGATGGACATTGAGGAGGTGGTGGAGGGAAGGAGGATAATAAGAGGAGGAGGAGGATGGAAGTGGAGGAGGGGAGGAGGATGGAAGTGGAGGAGGGGAGGAGGATGGAAGGGGAGGAGGATAATAAGAGGAGGAGGAGGGGAGGAGGTGGTGGAGGGGAGGAGGATAATAAGAGGAGGAGAAGGGGGAGGATGATCGTGAGGGAAGCCGTGATAATTACAGGTCCTTGAACGACTGTGAACGTTTCTAGAGTGATGAGAGAGAGAGAGTGTGTGTGTGTGAGAGTGAGAGTGAGAGTGTGAGAGGGTGAGTGAGAGTGTGAAAGAGAGAGAGAGAGAGAGAGAGAGAGAGAGAGAGAGAGAGAGAGAGAGAGAGAGAGAGAGATGTTATCAATAATAGCTGGAGATTATTAACAGTACTTGCAAAAACACCAATGACAATAATTCAACATCAATTAACACAACCGCATAAATTACAGCTTTGACAACTATAGACGCACACAAATTAACACAACTCTCTCTCTCTCTCTCCATTACAGTACCATAATACTGAGATGATCTTTTATTTCTGATCACATAGAATTATACCTTTCAATACCGGTGATATCCTTTTCGTTACATTCTGGCAACTATTAGACGATTCTATTCAGCTTAGAAAGGACATCTACCAATTACAAGGCTATAGACTATCTCAGTTAACCCTATTAGCTACCATATATCCTTCCTAAGCTTCATCCACCACCACCACCACCACAACAACAACAACAACAACAACAAACAAACAATCTCTTCCTCCCTTGCCACTTGAACCGCCATGCCAGCAGAACAACCACACATACTGTACGTAGGGCACGTGGTACCCGTCTTGCAACTCAATCCCACCCCTACTCTGTGCAACTCTCCAACCCAAGAGTGAAACGTTACTCTCAAAATTTCTTCTACTCAACAGCTGAGCTCTGGAACTCTCTCCCAGAATCAGTCTTTCCCTCTTCCTATGACTTAAATTGCTTCAAACTCCGTGTGTCCAGGCATTTTGGCTCGAACGTCCCTTGATTTTGGCCCTGTCATTCTTTCAACTATGGGGGAGGCACTTGCTATAGGCAGTAATGCCTTTTGCCTCCCTCAATCACATAGAAAAAAAACAAAAAAACAACATATACTATAATTACTTCATTCATTACAAACTTTACTACTTCTATCCCTCTATCACCACCACCTGTTTATTCATCACTACCATCATCACCGCCGTTACCATAGCAACAGCTGCCACACCAAACCCTACCTTTACAGCCACCAGCACCACCACAACTACACACATAACCAATCTAACTTACAACCTCAACCACACACAGCTACTATCTCTTAATCCACAACCACCACCTCACCACAACCACCAACACCACAAACATAACCCCTCTGACTTACAACCTTAATCTACAACTACCACCTCACCACAACCATAACCACACTAACACCATCACCACCACAACAACCACCATCACCACCACTGATACCACAATCACCACCACCACCACCACCATCACTAACTTCACCACTCCACCTCCTGTCCATTCACAACCACCATCACAACCAATCACCACAACCACCTTTCCATTCAGCACC
Organism: Paralithodes platypus; assembly: GCA_032716605.1. Lineage (NCBI taxonomy): Eukaryota > Metazoa > Arthropoda > Malacostraca > Decapoda > Lithodidae > Paralithodes > Paralithodes platypus. The sequence continues at coordinate 60,028,708 of CM064482.1, forward strand.
ACCACTACCGTTACACCAAGGAAGCCTGTGGGAATTTTGGCAGTATGTCCCCGTCCCCTCCCCTCCCCTTCCCCTCTCTTCTCCTCCTCCGTCCATTCCTTCCCCTCCCCCTCCCCTCTACCTCTCTTCCCCTCCCCACCTCTCCCCTTCCCCTCTCCTTCCGTCCCCTCCCCTCCTCCCCCCACCCCTTCCCCCTACTGTTAGCAGTGGTGGCGTGTGAATTGTGTCGATTTTACAAAGGCATCAAGTAACATAAGGGCTTCGGACCATCATTGGGTGACCTTATATTAATTAACCCCTTGGAGCTCTGACGCGTTTTAGCAGTGTATTTTGACTATCATTAGACGATTTTATGCAGTTTAGGAAGGATCTGTGGGTATTCAAAGGATAAAGGCTATCTCCATCCACCCTCTGAATGCCATATAACCCTTCCTAAGCTGAATAAAATCGTCGAATAATGCCCAGAAAACTGAAAAGAAATGCGTCTTGGATCTTGAGAGGGTTAATTTATCTATGTATCTATTTTTTTTTTTCCACCATAGCTGCGCAGACACTTTCCCACAAGAAGGCTAGCCCAACTCAGGGTGCCCACGGTCTCTATGGAAAACACATCAAAACACCGCTAGATCCGTTCTCAAAAGTGGCTAGATAGTAAATAAATGCCCAAAATCGCTAGAATCATTTCTTTAATCTTTAGAATGTTGCTATAAAATGGCTCAAATCTCTAGAATATCGCCAAAATTAATGTCGCTAGACTTAGAAAATTGCCGCTAGATCGAAATATCTCTAGATCTAGCAGTAAAGTAGCTAAATTGGCCACACTGCACCATATATACGAGAGCTATTCAGGGTCACGCACTGCCAAGGTCTATATACACGGACTGCCAACACTCTGGCTACATAACCTTCCACAAACATACAATGGTTGCACCCCAGGCCCAGTTAAAGGAAATGAGGAGGAGGAGAAGGAGAGAGAGAGACAGAGACACAGAGAGTGAGAGAGAGAGTTACATAGATACACAGACCACAAAGACCTCGGGGTCCCTATTAGGCAGTCCGGCCTTATAATTATTTTTTTCTTTCTTTTTTCATATCACCCCAGCCCCCTCTAGATAGAGGTTAAGCCTTCCCTTGAAAACGTTTATTGTGTCGCTCTCCACCACTCTCGCTGGTAGTTTAGTCCACTCTGTCGCCACACTGTAGGTGAAGAAACTCTTTGTGACATCCAGGTTTGCCTTTTTGGTTTTTAATTTCATTCCATTTCCGCGAGTTTGAGTATTATTGTTGAATGTGAATAGCGCATTTCTATTGACTTTGTCGAAGCCTTTCAGTATCTTGAAGCACTCAATAAGCTGACCCCTCAACCTCCTCTTTTTTAATGAGAGAGAGAGAGAGAGAAAGAGAGAGAGAGAGAGAGAGAGAGAGAGAGAGAGAGAGAGAGAGAGAGAGAGAGAGAGAGAGAGAGAAGGAGGGGGATTACAACTATAGTCGGGTTGTTTTCAGCTGACAGTAAATTCAATCCCTTTGCATATGAGTCTCAATACTTAAGGGGAGGATTTTAGATTGTTCCCTAGACCTCCATCAAACTTAAAATTACACCCCCTAGACCCCCTTTCAAGATAAATTTGTACATTTTTCGGTAGAAAAATGTCCTGGCCGAAGGCCGGTTCCTCTTAAATTACAGGCTAGCTAACGCTCGCCAGGAAAATATCGAAGCCTAAATGGCACGAAAGGTCTTAACATTGAAAGAAATGGGGCGAAAGTTCTTAAAATCGCCAAACTAATGGGGCAAGCGTCTTAAAATGTCAAAAGCAATGGGGCTAAACATGAGGGAGAAAGGGGTCCAGACAAATATCCCTCAAGTGGAAATCTCCCCTTATCGGACAAATATGAAACTATGCTTTCATTAGTTTGGTCAAGTACAGAACATTGGGGTTTGTAATTGATGATGAATGTTAAGAACCAAAGGGTGTTACTAATATCTCTAAATTAAGTCTGGTATTATGCAAGATTGGGTATATGCAAGATTGGGTATATGCAAGATTGGGTATATGCAAGATTGGGTATATGCAAGATTGGGTATATATGCTAGATTGGGTATAATATGCAAGATTGTGTATATGCAAGATTGGGTATATGCAAGATTGGGTATATGCAAGATTGGGTATATGCAAGATTGGGTATTAGTCGGCTATTTATTATGAAAGGTAATGTCACAGCTGAAAGAAACTATATATTATTATTCGTGCTAATAATAAGTCGTGACAATTATATTCTATCCCGTTTAAGGGGAGATTGCCACTTGAGGGATTTTTTCTTGACTCCTTTCTCCCTCATGTTTAGCCCCATTGTTTTTTCTAATTTTAAGACATTCGCCCCATTATTTTGACGATTTTAAGAACTTTCAACCCATTTCCATCAATTTTAAGACCTTTCGTGCCATTTAGGTGTCGATTTTATCCTAGCGAGCGATAGCGAGCCTGTAATTTAAGAGGAACCGGCTTTCAGCCGGAACATTTTTCTACCGAAAATTGTACACATTTATCTTGAAAGGGGCTCATGGGGGTGTAATCTTAAGCTTGAAGGATATCTAGGGACCAAGCTAAAAACCTCTCCTTAATTCTACTATGATTTGAACGATCTTGTGAATAATTAGGCTACTGTAAAACATACACTTCGGATTAATTTATATTTTGATGATGTATATAATAATACTATTAATTATATAGTTATATTCGTTTACGGAAGTAACTCTGCTTTATTACAATTTATGGTTAATGGTTAAAAGGATAATGGCCATCGACACACACACACACACACACACACACACACACACACACACACATACACACACACACACACACACACACAACAAACACCATCCATCCATATACTCAGGCCCAATCCCCACTTTTTTTGCTGGGGGTGGCCGACTCAAGACAGAGCCCGAATAGGGACAACACAAGAGAAAAACAAAAAAAACACACAAATACAAAATACAAATTCACACACATTTAGGTCATCCAGGAGAAGACCCAGAGACCAGGGTCACCAGGCACATAAACACACATTCACACACATAGACACACACATAAAACAAAAGCGAGTAATGCATACACACACACACACACACACACACACACACACACACACACACACACACACACACACACAGAACCATTCACATGTACACCATCCCCCCTGCTTCTGTTATTCTGGCCTGAATTTAACTACTCAAGACGGCGGTACTCCTAACATGATGTGTGTACGGTCGCGCTAATAAGTCATGTCCCAGCTGTCATTACGTTTGGCTCTCTCTGTGCTGTAATAATGTCTGCCAGATGTTGAATAGGGTGGGTAAGTGTAGGAATATGGTGTGTATATCCCCCTCGAAATGAATAAATTAAGTTTAGATATTGCTGAAACCAATTATTGATCAAAACATACTTGGTGCCGAGACATCACTTATTAGCGCGATTGTACGTGTGTGTGTGCGTGTGTAGGTTTGTATGTATGCGTATGTGTGTTGGCTTGTGTGTATGCATGTGCGTGTGCCTGCTTGTACAGACTGGGTAGTGTGAGCCGACATAAAGTCTGTGGGTCTATGCAGGCACACGGGCAGGCAGTGTACATGCTGGTAATACGGATATACAGGTACAGTTGCTTTCAGGTCCGGCTTTAATTAAAGGCTTACGTTTATGCATACTGT
>CM064482.1:60032516-60067516 GCA_032716605.1 Paralithodes platypus
CTGATACCACAATCACCACCACCACCACCAATCAATAACTTCACCAATTCAGCTCCTGTTCCATGCACAACCACCATCACAACCCAATCACCACCACCACCTTTCCAATTCAGCAACCACCACTACCGTTACACCAAGGAAGCATGTGGGAATTTTGGACAGTATGTCCCCGCCCCCCCTCCCCTTCCCCTCTTCTTTCTCCTCCTCCGTCCATTCCTTCCCCTCCCCCTCCCCCCCCCCTCCTACCTCTCTTCCCCTCCCCACCTCTCCCCTTTCCCTCTCCTTCCGTCCCCTCCCTCCTCCCCCCCACCCCTTCCCCCTACTGTTAGCAGTGGTGGCGTGTGAATTGTGTCGATTTTACAAAGGCCAATCACAGCAAACATAAGGGCTTCGGACCATCATTGGGTGACCTGTATATTACTTAACCCCTTGGAGCTCTGACGCGTTTTAGCAGTTGTAAGTTTGGGACTATCATTAGAACGATTTTATGCCGCTTAGGAAGGATCTGTGGGTATCTCAAAGGGGTAAAGGCTATCTCCATCCACCCTCTGAATGCCATATAAACCCCTTCCTAAGCTGAATAAAATCGGCGAATAATGCCCAGACGAAAACTTGCTGAAAAGAAATGCGTCTTGGATCTTGAGAGGGTGTCATTTATATAATGTAAAATCTATTTTTTGTTTCCACCATAGCTGCGCAGACATCTTTCCCACAAGAAGGCTTAGACCCAACTCAGGGTGCCCAACGGTTCTCTATGGAAAACACATCAAACACCGCTAGATCCGGTCTCAAAAGTGGACTAGATAGTAAATAAATGCCCAAAAATCGCTAGAATCATTTCTTTACATCGTTATGAATGCTTGCTATAAAATGGCTCAATGCTCTAGAATATCGCCACAAAAACTTAATGTCGCTAGACTTAGAAAAAATTGCCGCCTAGATCGAAATATCTCTAGATCGTAGCAGTAAAGTAGCTAAATTGGCCACACTGGCACCATATATACGAGAGCTATTCAGGGTCACGCACTGCCAAGGTCTATATACACGGACTGCCAACACTCTGGCAACATAACCCTTCGCACAAACATACAATGGTTGCACCCCATGACCAGTTAAAGGAAGATGAGGAGGAGGAGAGATGAAGGGAGAGAGAGGACAGAGACACAGAGAGGTGAATACGGAGAGAGTTAACATAGATACACAGACCACAAAGACCCTCGGATGAGCTGGTCCCTATTAGGCCAAGTCCGGCCCTTATAATTAGGTTGTTCCTTTCTGGGAGTTTTTCATTGCACCCCAGCCCCCTCTAGATAGAGGTTAAGCCTTCCCTTGAAAACGTTTTTATTGTGTCGCTCTCCACCACTCTCGCTGGTAGTTTATTCCACTCTGCCACCACCTGGGTAGCGTGACAAGAAACTCTTTGTGACATCCAGGTTTGCCTTTTGGTTTTTCAGTTTCATGGTGCTCCATTTCCGCGAGTTTGAGTATTAGTGGTTGTTTACTGTGTGACATAGGAGCTATTTCTATTGACTTTGTCGAAGCCTTTCAGTATCTTAAAGCACTCAATAAGCTGCCCAATCCACCTCCTCTTTTTTAATGAGAGAGAGAGAGAAGAGAGAGAGATTGATGATGGGAGAGCGTCGAGAGAGAGAGAGAGATGGGAGAGAGAGAGATGACGAGAGCTGAGAGAGTGAGAGAGAGAGAGAGGGGGGGGGGGAGGACCTACCAAATAGTCGGTTTGTTTTCAGCTGACAGTAAATTCAATCCCTTTGCATATGAGTCTCAATACTTAAGGGGAGGATTTTAGATTGTTCCCTAGACCTCCATCAAACTTAAAATTACACCCCCTAGCCCCCCTTTCAAGATAAATTTGTACATTTTTCGGTAGAAAAATGTCCTGGCCGAAGGCCGGTTCCTCTTAAATAACAGGCTCGCTATCGCTCGCCAGGAAAATATCGAAGCCTAAATGGCACGAAAGGTCTTAACATTGACAGAAATGGGGCGAAAATTCTTAAAATCGCCAAACTAATGGGGCAAGCATCTTAAAATGTCAAAAGCAATGGGGCTAAACATGAGGGAGAAAGGGGGTCCAGACAAATATCCCTCAAGTGGAAATCTCCCCTTATTGGACAAATATGAAACTCTGCTTTCATTAGTTTAGTCAAGTACAGAACATTGGGGTTTGTAATTGATGATGAATGTTAAGAACCAAAGGGTGTTACTAATATCTCTAAATTAAGTCTGGTATTATGCAAGATTGGGTATATGCAAGATTGGGTATATGCAAGATTGGGTATATGCAAGATTGGGTATATGCTAGATTGGGTATATGCAAGATTGGGTATATGCAAGATTGGGTATATGCTAGATTGGGTATAATATGCAAGATTGGGTATATGCAAGATTGGGTATATGCAAGATTGGGTATATGCAAGATTGGGTATATGCAAGATTGAGTATTAGTCGGCTATTTATTATGAAAGGTAATGTCACAGCTGAAAGAAACTATATATTATTATTCGTGCTAATAATAAGTCGTGACAATTATATTCTATCCCGTTTAAGGGGAGATTGCCACTTGAGGGATTTTTTCTTGACTCCTTTCTCCCTCATGTTTAGCCCCATTGTTTTTTCTAATTTTAAGACATTCGCCCCATTATTTTGACGATTTTAAGAACTTTCAACCCATTTCCATCAATTTTAAGACCTTTCGTGCCATTTAGGTGTCGATTTTATCCTGGCGAGCGATAGCGAGCCTGTAATTTAAGAGGAACCGGCTTTCAGCCGGAACATTTTTCTACCGAAAATTGTACACATTTATCTTGAAAGGGGCTCATGGGGGTGTAATCTTAAGCTTGAAGGATATCTAGGGACCAAACTAAAAACCTCTCCTTAATTCTACTATGATTTGAACGATCTATTGTGAAGTAATTAGGCTACTGTAAAATATACACTTCTGGTTAATTTATATTTTGATGATGTATATAATAATACTATTAATTACATATTTATATTCGCTTACTGAAGTAACTCTGCTTTATTACAATTTATGGTTAATGGTTAAAAGGATAATGACCATCGACACACACACACACACACAAACACAACAAACACCATCCATCCATATACTCAGGCCCAATCCCCACTTTTTTTTCTGGGGGGTGGCCGACTCAAGACAGAGCCCGAATAGGGACAACACAAGAGAAAAAAAAAAACCCACACAAATACAAAATACAAATTCACACACATTTAGGTCATCCAGGAGAAGACCCAGAGACCAGGGTCACCAGGCACATAAACACACATTCACACACATAGACACACACATAAAACAAAAGCGAGTAACACACACACACACACACACACACACACACACACACACACACACACACACACACACACACACACAGAACCATTCACATGTACACCATCCCTCCTGCTTCTGTTATTCTGGCCTGAATTTAACGACTCAAGACGGCGGTACTCCTAACATGATGTGTGTACAGTCGCGCTAATAAGTCATGTCCCAGCTGTCATTACGTTTGGCTCTCTCTGTGCTGTAATAATGTCTGCCAGATGTTGAATAGGGTGGGTAAGTGTAGGAATAGGTTTGTATATCCCCCTCGAAATGAATAAATTAAGTTTAGATATTGCTGAAATCAATTATTGATCAAAACATACTTGGTGCCGAGACATCACTTATTAGCGCGATTGTACGTGTGTGTGTGTGCGTGTGTAGGTTTGTATGTATGCGTATGTGTGTTGGCTTGTGTGTATGCATGTGCGTGTGCCTGCTTGTACAGACTGGGTAGTGTGAGCCGACATAAGGTCTGTGGGTCTATGCAGGCACACGGGCAGGCAGTGTACATGCTGGTAATACGGATATGCAGGTACAGTTGCTTTCAGGTCCGGCTTTAATTAAAGGCTTACGTTTATGCATACTGTATATTTTCATTTATGAGTTAATATTTATCAAGCATCAATAATTAGGTAAATATATTTATGAAGGGGAGGTATTTAGTTTGTTCCCTAGACCTCCATCAACCTTAAAATTACACCCCCTCGAGTCCCTTTTCAAGATAAATTTGTACATTTTTCGGTAGAAAAATTTCCCGGCCAAAGGCCGGTTCCTCTTAAATTACAGGCTCGCTATCGCTCGCCAGGATAAAATACACCTGAATTGCACGAAAGGTCTTAATATGGGGTGAAAGTTCTTAAAATCGCTAAACTAATGGGACAAACGTTTTATAATATCAAAAGCAATGGGGCTAAACATGAGGGAGAAAGGGGTCAAGAAAACAATCCCTCAAGTGGAGACCTCCCCTTAAAACAACTTAATACGTAAAGAAATTAATTAATAAAACTGATTGATGAAGTTATCAGAAACATGAATTATGTTCATTGTTGACATGGTCTAAAGGCGGTGTCAGACAAGCGATTTTTCCGTCAATTTTTACGAGCAATTGTTGTCTGGTGGCTTCAAAGTACAAGTTCCGTAAGAATTAAACTAGCTAACATAATCTACCTCCGATCTAGTTTCCGATGCCAATGCAAAAATATCCCTAAATATCACCAGAACAAAACTTGCTCATGGAAAATTGACGGAAAAAGCGCTCGTGTGACACTGGCTTTACGCTAGAATAACAATTTCGAAGCCTACACAGTAAGGTTCATTAATTATTAATATTAATGCTCAAACAGGATGTGTAGGGAGGGATGTCTATTAAATATTTACCATTACACTCACTGGTGAAATGAACAAGAGAGAGAGAGAGAGAGAGAGAGAGAGAGAGAGAGAGAGAGAGAGAGAGAGAGAGAGAGAGAGAGAGAGAGAGACGCCTCGTTATACCAGCATGCTTGAACGGACAGACGCACACGCCAAGAGGAAAGCAACTTGGTGACTGAGCAGACGTACGAGTAAACAGACTGATTAAGGGGGTCACCTGCTTTTCTTCTCTCCGTTTCTCTCTTTCTCTGGCGTGTATTCATTCAGCCCCATTCAACCTACTGTTTTAAGACGTTTTATCCCCATTAGGTGTCGATTTCTTCCTGGCGAGCGATAGCGAGCCAGCATTGTATTGAGAAATCCGGCTTCGCCGGAGAATTTTTTCTATCGAAAAATGTACAAATTTAACTTGCTGTCAACACAAAGATATGTGTATGCTGGCTCGCTACCGCTCGCCAGGAAAATATTGACACCTGGATGGGGGTAAACGTCTTAAAACAGTAGGCTGAATGGGGCCGAATGGATACAAGGCAAAGACAGAGGGAGACAAAGAGAAAAGAAGCGAGGTGGGCTTCCTTAAAGTACAAGCAGGCAGGTATCACGTAAATTGGGGGCGGAGTGCGAATATCAGGCAAATTGGGCGGAGTGCGAATATCAGGAAAATTGGGCGGAGTGCGAATATCAGGCAAATTGGGCGGAGTGCGAATATCAGGAAAATTGGGCGGAGTGCGAATATCAGGCAAATTGGGCGGAGTGCGAATATCAGGCAAATTGGGCGGAGTGCGAATATCAGGCAAATTGGGCGGAGTGCGAATATCAGGCAAATTGGGCGGAGTACGAATATCAGGCAAATTGGGCGGAGTGCGAATATCAGGCAAAGAAGAAAGAAAGACAAACACTAGACAGGAAAGCAATTAACCACTTGCGAGTTTCATTCTATAAGGAAGTTGGAGCTGTAGACATCGATATTTAGCAGCCTAACCAGCTATAATACGGTTGGAGTACATATATAAACTCATACAACCCAATTCACATATAAACACACATATAAACTCATAAAACCCAATTCAATATACTTGCCACCCATCAGAAGCCTACATTATTATTGTACTTCTGTTTCATATCTATGTCTACAACTCCAACTTCCTTATAGCCTGAAACTCGCAAGTGGTCAATTGGAGTCCAGAGACAAGCAATATATGCACAGGACAGGCAAACAATACCAACTCTGCATGCTGGGAATAGGTAAACAAACAAGGCAGAGAGGATTTAGACAACCCATTTATTTATACACAGTCAACAGTAGACAACAAAGCAATAGGGGTCCAGACAAACGAAAAGAAAGAAAAACAATATATGCAGCAAGACAGACAAACGAACGAGCATTAAAGATTGGGGTTAATTAAGCAGACAAGAAACAGGGAATCGTCAATAAAGAAAAAGAAACTGAGACTAAAAACAAAAGGCAGGCAAAGCAGTGTGGGTGCAGAGAAACCTAATATAGAACAGCCAAAGAACAAAGACATCCAAGCCATGAATAGTTAAGCAGACAAAGCATCGGGATTGTCGCAAAAAAACACAAAGAAAGAACAAGAAGCGAAAGGAAAAACAATGAGGGTCCTGCCAAATAATTATGATATGCAAGAGAACAACCACACGGAAAGACACAAGAGACACACACTCGAAAAACAAATACAAACAAACAAAGGAGACCAAATAATAGGAAAACAAAACAGTGGGGGTCTAGCGAAACAATAAATGCAAGAGGACAGCTAGACGGACTGACAGAGGGACACACAGAGGAGAGAGGCAGGGGTGGGGTCTTGGAGTGATGGTATCTTGGTGGCGCAGCGTCAAATGTCATGCAGCCAGACATAAACAAATCAGTGTGTGTGTGTCTGTGTGTGTGTGTCTGTGTGTGTCTGTGTGTGTGTGAGAGAGAGTAGTGACGGTGGTGTGTGAGTGTGTGTGTCTGTGTCTGTGTGGCTGTGTGTGTGAGAGAGAGTAGTGACGGTGGTGTGTGAGTGTGTGTGTGAGAGAGAGAAAGTAGTGGCGGTGGTGTGTGTGTGTGTGTGTGTGTGTGTGTGTGTGTGTGTGTGTGTGTGTGTAATAGTTTAAACTGTAATGTAAATATTGTTCAACTAAATAATGTGCAGACATTTGAAGAACACATTCATCTATCTATCTATCTATCTATTGCCTGACGCCGTGATCCCCGAAGGGGTGGCCACGAACGAACCGCCCCCATGCACCTCTGTCCCCAGTCAGTCGACGCCCCTCCCCCCAACCAGCACCGCCTTCGTTCATGTAGTTCCTCACTCCATCCTTCCACCTCATATTCGGTCTACCTCTCCCCCTCTGTCCCTCCACCTCGCTCTCGTACACCCTCTTAGTCATTCTCTCGCTTTCCATACGTTCCATATGGCCGAACCATCTCAAGTTGTTCCTTTTCACACTTTCCAGCACATCTACCTCCACACCACACCTCCTTCTTACTTCCTCATTAGTCTGTCTATCCCTCCATGTAACTCCGCACGCACTCCTTAAGTAATTCATTTCCACTGCTCTCACTCTTGTCCTGAGTCTCTCAACCAACGTCCATGCTTCGCTTCCGTAAGTCAGTGTCGGGATTACCACACTGTCATGCAAGGACTTCTTCACTTCCATACTGACCACCCTATTTCTTGTTACTGCTTTTAGCGTTCCTACAACCCTCTTCCCCTGTTGTACCCTCTACCGCACCTCTTCATCATAGTCCCATCTTACTCAACACACTGCCCAGATACTTAAAAGAGTTGACGATCTCCATAGCCTGACCGTTCAGCTTCACCTCACACTCTGTGACTTCACCCCTTTCGAAGACCATAACCTTGCTCTTCCCCGTATTTACCTTCACATTCCGTTTTTCGCACACTGTTCCAAACTCATTTACCAGACCCTGCAAACTCCCATTCATTATCACTCATCATAACTGTATCATCCGCAAACAGCAGTATAGGTAGCTTCCACTCAATTCCCTCCCTTTTCAGCGATACACCAACATCCACTGCTCTTGATAGTATTTCTTTCATAACTCCATCCATATATACAGTAAACAACCACGGGGACATCACACCCCTGTTTCAAACCAACAGTCAGGTCAAAGAACTCGCTCTGCTCACTCTCCACACGTACTGCCGCCTTTGCACCCTCATACATGCTCTTCACTGCTTTCAGCAACTTGCCCTCTACTCCGTATATTCTAAGTACTTTCCACAAACCTTCTCTATCCACTCTGTCATAGGCCTTCTCCAAGTCCATAAAGGCAACATACACCTTTTGTTTCTTCTCCAGATACTTCTCCACAACACAATTCAGGGTAAAAATCTGATCTACACATCCTCTTCCCTTCCTAAAACCTCCCTGCTCGTCGCCTATCCATTTCTCCGTTCTCACTCTCACTCTCTCAATCACTACCCTACTGTATACCTTCCCTACTACGCTTAGAAGACATATTCCTCGGTGGTTACCACACACTCCTCTTTCCCCTTTGCCCTTATATAGTGGGACTATTATGCCAGTCTTCCAGTCATCGGGTGCACTCCCCTTCTCCCATGCTAGTTTGCACATTTTTCCATACCCATTCTATCACTATCTCACCACCATACCTCAACATTTCCCCACACACTCCATCTGTTCCTGGTGCTTTCCCCAACTTCACTCTTTTCATGGCTTCCCACACTTCTGACCTCCTGATCCCCACCTCCTCCTCCACTACTTCTCTTCTTCTCCCTCCCATACCATATCCAGCTATGTTTGCTGGCTCTTCATTCCTTTCATTTAGCCACTCACTGAAGTACTCCCTCCATCTTTCGACTCTCTCTTGCTTCTCGGCTAGCATTATCCCATTCTTATCTTTCACACCCTTACTGTTTCCCTTGCTACCTTCCCTAACTTTCTTGACTTCTTTCCAGAACAGTTTCTTACTCTCCCTCCATTTTACACTCAGATTCCTTCCAAATTCCTCATCTACTCTTCTCTTACTTTCCTTCACTACTCTCTTCACCACCCTTCATGCTTTTCTATTAATTAGAAATATGTAAATGATTGTACTTAGATTGTATTAATGATACCCAAGAGAGAGAGAGAGAGAGAGAGAGAGAGAGAGAGAGAGAGAGAGAGAGAGAGAGAGAGAGGGGGGGGGGGGAGCGAGAGAGAGAGTGAGTGTGAGTGAGTGAGTGAGTGCGAGACTGAGTGTTATATTGGTGTTGCCTTCATGTTTTTAATCCTTCCTTTCAATTAATTTCAGTATTTAAGCATCCCTACTACCCCCCTCCACCCCCTCTCACTCTCACACACATACACATACACACACACGCAACAATACACACGCACAACCCCTTCTTGAACTGGACTTAGTGAGGTGGAAGCACAGTCTACGTGTTAACAAGCCGTAGATGAGAGGCCGGAGTCCATAAGTAAAGAGGGGTAGGGTATATTTATTGCACTCTGTATTGATTCATATATAATTGTTTTAGTTTCTTCCCTAGACCGCCATCAAGCTTAAAAAAAAAAAAAAACAAAAAAAAAAAAAAACAAAAAAAAAAACACACACACACACAAGATTCGCCTTCGAACATTTATCAGTTTATATAATGATATGGGGACTATTTTACTACTGGGAGGGTGTCCATTGTACAGTCAAGAGCGTAAATCTCGTCGCACCCCTTTGAATCAGTATCGAACGCAAACGAGACAATACAATGCCTCGTTAATGCGCAAGATGTTTCATAATTTGGCTTGTAACCCTTACAGTACCGGCAACGTCTTTTTGACGTTAATTCAGCTACATTTAGACGATTTTATGAAGCTTAGGAAGGATATAATGGTAGCCAATAGATTAATTGGGATAGTCTGTATTCTTTTAACTGGTAGACATCATTTCTAAGCTGAACTAAGCCGTCTAATAGTTGCCAGAATATAATAAAAAGGATGTCACCGGTACTGAATAGGTTAAAGGCTTAAATGTTCAAATTGGTTCAACCTTAAAGACGCTGAGAAATGTACTTACTAATATCTAACATGATTCGACACCACTTTGAGAGCCTCGATATAGGGAGTCTCTCGTGTTTGTTACTTTCGCGCACACACACACACACACACACTTACAACCACACACACACACACACACACACACACACATTTACACACACACACACACACACACACACACACATTTACACACACACACACACACACATTTACACACACACACACATCTGCTCGGTTCAAAGGGTAGTCAATAGAGAAGCCCCGGTTAAAGCCTCGTTTATGGCCTTGGCCTTGCTCGAGACCTTGGGGCTGTTCGGCCAGAGAGCCTGGGGAACAACAACAACAACAACAACAAGAAAAGGGCTGATAAAGAAGAAACAACATGCCGAGAGAGAACAGGATAACAAGAAACCCAAATTAAACAATAAGAAAATAAGACTTAATAATGAAGAAACGGATATAAACAAACAAACGTAAAGAAGATTGATTAAGGGGAGATATCCACTTGAGGGATTTTTTTCTGGACTCCTTTCTCCCTCATGTTTATCCCCATTGTTTTTCTAATTTTAAAACGTTTTCCCCATTATTTTGACGATTTTAAGAATTTTCAACCCATTTCTGTCAATTTTAAGACCTTTCGTGCCATTTAGGTGTCGATTTTATCCTGGCGAGCGATAGCGAGCCTGTAATTTAAGAGGAACCGGCTTTCAGCCGGGAAATTTTTCTACCGAAAAATGTACAAATTTATCTTGAAAGGGGCTCAAGGGGGTGTAATCTTAAGCTTGAAGGATATCTAGGGACCAAACTAAAAACCTTCCCTTAAGGTTAGACAGGACAATAAGAGGAGAATAAAAGAAAAAGATAAACGTAGATAAACGTAGATAAACGTAGATAAACGTAGATAAACGTAGATAAACGTAGTCAGGAATAATAATAATAACAACAAAAATGCTTGACACAAAAAAATGAGACGCCAACATTGAAAGAGCAGAATAGAAAGACAATATACAAACGAACTCAGCAACAAGTATAAATAAAAGGTTAGAGATGAAGCAACAGTACGCAAGGAGAGCAAAAGATGAAAAAATAAACCCGAATTAAGCCATAAAGCTAGAGTAGTAATTAAGCTTAAGACGGGACAATAGGGGATCTCGCTGGTGCAGTGGGCTAAGGCGTGCTAAGTGCGGCCGTGGGGGGGAGGGGGGGGGGGGGAGAGGAACAAAGCCTTCAATACTCCCCCCCCCTCCCCCCCACCCCTTCTCTCTCAGCTAATGTTGTCTTCCCAAATACACACATACACACACACCAGCAACAGGGCATCACGATTCGGATATCCCGCTTGAATTACTGACTTAATTCCCCTTAATTATGGCAGGCATTCTAATATATGATTCAGGTTCTTTGCATTGATTACGGGTTAAATTTCTTCTTGATTATAGCAGGCATTCTTATAGACGATTCAGATTCTTTGCTTATTATTATGGCTTTAATTCCCTCTTAACTATAGCAGGCATTCTTATAGACGATTCAGATTATTTGCATATATTACAGGATAGCATAGCATACATTCTTATAGACGATTCAGATTATTTGCATATATTACGGGATAGCATAGCATACATTCTTATAGACGATTCAGTTTATTTGCATATATTACGGGATAGCATAGCATACATTCTTATAGACGATTCAGTTTATTTGCATATATTACGGGATAGCATAGCATACATTCTTATAGACGATTCAGTTTATTTGCATATATTACGGGATAGCATAGCATACATTCTTATAGACGATTCAGATTATTTGCATATATTACAGGATAGCATAGCATACATGCTTATAGACGATTCAGTTTATTTGCATATATTACGGGATAGCATAGCATACATTCTTATAGACGATTCAGT
This sequence comes from Paralithodes platypus, assembly GCA_032716605.1. Lineage (NCBI taxonomy): Eukaryota > Metazoa > Arthropoda > Malacostraca > Decapoda > Lithodidae > Paralithodes > Paralithodes platypus. The sequence continues at coordinate 60,044,184 of CM064482.1, forward strand.
TTATTTGCATATATTACGGGATAGTTCTCCTCTTAAATATAACATACATTCTTATATAGTATATTATGATTTAATATTATTTGCATACAATACGGATTAAATTTCCTTTTGATTATAGCATGCATTCTTATGTATATGTTTCAGATTCTCTGCATATAATTAATTATTGCAGGCATTCAGATATAATTATGATGTGTAGGACCCCACCCCCCAACAAAAAAAATATAAAATAAAATAAATAAATAAAATAAAATAAAATAAAATGGAGGAAAATAAAATAAAAAATAGGAAAAGTGGGGATTGGGCCTGAGCATATAGGATAACATAGATAGGACCCCACCCCCAAATAGATAGGACCCCACCCCAAATGGATAGGACCCCACCCCCAAATGTTATCTCCTCAAGCATGTAATATGCATCGCGCATCGGATATCCAGCTTGAATTACTGGTTTAATTCCCTTAACATTATAGCAGTAATGAAACAGAAAAAAAGACAGGGAGAAGAAAATGAAAAGAATAACAGAAGTATGAAGTAGGGGAGCAGCATTACGCGTATTGTTCATTAAACTCTCTTGTAATTATAACATATTTTCTCTTCTTCATGACTAATTTCAATAAGACAAGTCACGTGATCACTTTCTCGACAATATTGTGTCTACTTCGGAAATAAAGTCTCATTTTATTTCAGCCTTCTCTAAATATCCAACCTTCAGTGTAACTGCCAACACCAAAGCAAGACAGACCCCCACAGATGCAGCCAGGATATGGTTAAAAAAAAAAAAAAAAAAAAAAAAACGATCGTGTGGCTTGTCCCCCTTCTCCCAGTCCCCCCCACCCCCCACCACCTCCCTCCCCTTATCTAATGTTGTCTCCCCAAACACACCCCATCAACACGCACCACGATTCCAATTCTTTACCTGTATTACTGGCTGAGGTCCCCGGTAATTACAGGTGATAGCGTGGGTTCGGTTCCGCGTGACCAACTCCATTAGTGGCCACCATTTCATTCATCATTATCCACGTCGACGACAGCAGTACGTGCGCGATTGTGTGCAAGTGCATGTGTGTGTGTGTGTGTGTGTGTGTGTGTGTGAGAGAGGGGTGGGTGGGGAACAAATAGTATATTGGTCATGGCATGGTCAAGGCACCTCGCCGAGAATGGTATACAGACTCTGTCACAATAATTTGCAATGGGTAAAATGGGTGAATATTGTATCCTACTCTCAACTTCACAGGAAGAATCTAATTATTAAAACACAGGTAAAATTATGTTGGAGTGGCAGCTACTGTAAAACAGGGCAATGTTACAGTATAAACATTCTTACCCAAATATAGATTACATTCAATGTTACAGTATAAACATTCTTACCCAAATATGGTACATTCAATGTTACAGTATAAACATTCCTACCCAAATATAGATTACATTCAATGTTACAGTATAAACATTCCTACCCAAATATAGATTACATTCAATGTTACAGTATAAACATTCCTACCCAAATATAGATTACATTCATACAGTCTTTACCATATAGATTACATTCAATGTTACAGTATAAACATTCTTACCCAAATATAGATTACATTCAATGTTACAGTATAAACATTCTTACCCAAATATAGATTACATTCAATAGCATTTTTTTTGGTCATATTCAACATTGTAAGGAGCCACATTCAATTTGTTTTTAGTTTTCAGATTTCAATACGTTCGGCCCATTAGTTTGGCGATTTTAAAACCCTTCGCCCCATTTCTTTGTCAATATTAAGACTTTTCGTGTCATTAAAGATGTGGGAAGGGCATTGCGTATCCTATAATCAAGGTAAGACTGTCAACCGTTTGCCTTATCCTTGCAGTATTCCGTGACGCGCACCTTCCTTATGTGTTGGCTAGCAGTAGACGATTTTGTACAGTTTAGGAAGTAATTGTGGAAGTTAGAATGGTAATTGAGATACACTTAAGGAAGGATTTATACGAGCGATATTTGTAGCTTTCTTTTGTATGCAACTCTGATCTCCAAAACTCTGAGATTATAATAATTATATACTATATCCGTCAACCATAATAATTATCTACCATAAGTCAAGTTGCCGACGCCATCAACTCAATTTTTTTGGGTGTTACTTTGATCAAGAAAAAGGAAAAAAGGAAAACAAAACAAAAACAGAAAAAAATAGGAAAAGTGGGGATTGGGCCTGAGTAATTAGATAGAAAATAGATGATCAAGATGAGGATCGAAATTACCCGGAAAAGGTGTAAGTTTAACTTGGCAAAAAAGGTAACCCAACTTTGGGCTACGTCCTTTTAAGTTGGGCCATGTATCATAATGTTTCCTTTTTCTGCGTTAAACTGTTTAGATGAACCTATAAGTCCTTCACTACAGAGTTAATACATGACATTCACAGTAATGTCCGGAAAAGCGACACGAAGGCGCTATAAATCTGTAAATAAGGCGTCAATAAGCTCAAGTAGGTCAGGTGGTCGGGATGAGGAGGCGGCTCATGGTCAGGAGAGCTACCTACCCACCCACACCGACCTATGGAAATGAGCGGCAGATCCAGCCAAAGGGAGGGAGGTAGGCCCATCTTACTTGCCAACAATATCACGGGTGGTTTATGAGAGAGAGAGAGAGAGAGAGAGAGAGAGAGAGAGAGAGAGAGAGAGAGAGAGAGAGAGAGAGAGAGAGAGAGTAGAGAGAGAGAGAGAGAGAGAGAGAGAGAGAGAGAGAGAGAGAGAGAGAGAGAGAGAGAGAGAGAGAGAGAGAGAGAGAGAGAGAGAGAGAGAGAGAGAATATGTGTGTGTGTGTGTGTGTGAGTATGTGTGTAAATGTGTGTAAGTGAGCGAGTGTCCAGAATTAAAGATTGTCATGTGTGTGTGTGTGTGTGTGTGTGTGTGTGTGTGTGTGTGTGTGTGTGTGTGTGTGTGTATGAGTCCACCAGGCTAAGGACACACGGGCGGCGCGATCTGAGGAAGGGTGTTGTGGCCAAGGTGAGGACTGGGAGGTGGTAGGGTCGTTAGAAAGGTGTTTATTACGTACTTCGTCATATCTGGGTCGTTTGGGGCATCTCGAGAGGTTTACGGTCATTGGAGAGAAGAGTTTATTGTGTATTTGAACATATTTAAGTGGCTTGGGGTAACTCAAGTAGTGGTTATTGTAAATTTGAACCTATCTGATTTGCTTGGGTTAAGTCGAAAGGTTGTGGTCGCTGGAAAGGAGTTTATTGTGAATTTGGTCATATTTGAAGTGGCTTTGGGGTAACTCAAGTGGTCCTTATTATGCACTTCGTCATATATGGGTGGTTTGGGGCAGATCGAGAGCTCTGCAGTCACTGGCGAGTAGTTCATTGTGTATTTGGACATGTCTGAAGTAGCCTTGGGTAATTCGAGTGGTGCTTATTGCAAATTTGAATACAAATGATTTGCTTAAATTAAGGGGAGGTGTTTGGTTAGACCTTCATCAAGCATAACAAAAATACTCCGAAGACACCCCCCCCCCCATACTTCGAGATCAGTGTGTACATTTCTCGATAGACAAACAAGTTCCGGCGAAGGCCGTTTCCTCCTAATATACAGGCTCACTGTCGCTCGTCAGGAAATATTCGGCACCTAAATAGTGCCGCCATAAGTCGAGAGGTTGTGGTCACTGGAACGGAGTATATTGTGTATTTAAATGTATTTGAGTGGCTTTGGGTAATTCGAGGGGTGATTATAATTAACTTTGTCATATCTGGATCGCTTACGGCATCTCGAGACGGTTGTGGTCACTGGGGAGGAGTTTAATATTATATGAATTTAGTCATATTTGAGTGGAATTGGGTAACTGGAGTGGTCGTTATTATGCATTTCGTCATATATGGGTCATTTTGGGTATCTCGACTGGTTTGTGGTCACTGGAATGGAGTTTATTATGTACTTGGTGAGTGGGTTTGGGTAACTCAAGTGGTGCTTATTGTAAGTTTGAACATATCTGATTCCCCCTTGGTCACTTTCCTTACCCACCTGTCCTCCGTAGCGGTGGGATCATAAGCATATACGTTCATTGTGAGGGACCCTGTTTGTCACTGGACCTTCAGAATGGACCACCAGCTTTGTTTTTAGCTCGTCTTAAGGGAGCCCACCTCGCTTTATTCTCTTTCTCTCCCTCTCTGTTTGGCTTGTATCCATTCGGCCCCATTCAGCCTAGTGTTTGAAGACATTTATCCCCATCCAGGAGTCAATATTATCCTGGCGAGTGGTAGTGAGCAAGTATATATACATTTTTGTTTTGACAGCAAGCTAAATTTGTACATTTTTCGATAGAAAAATGTCTCCGGCAAAGCCGGATTTCTCCATACAATGCTGGCTTGCTATCGCAATTTCCGTATCCACTTGCTCCTCAGTTGTAAAATAGCGGTGAGATCATACGCATAAGTTCATTGTTAGGAAGCGTGTTTGTCTTGGGGCTTTCTAAATGAAGTGGGTCGCTAGCTTTTGTTTTAGGGCTTCTTTCTATATTCCTTGAGGGGCCGTCTTACTCACAGAATTTTTTAAATGGTCCGACAGCTTTGGTTTAGACCGCCAAGATGGTTATTTACATATTAGGGGAAAGTGTTTACCTCATTCTTTTATTTTGTGGTCCGCCAGCTTTCTTTTGGGACTCCATTCTGTATTCCATGAGGGTCAGTTTTAGCCACAGAGTCTTTTAAAATGGTTCGTCAACTTTGGCCTAGACCGCCAAGTTGGTTATTTACATATTAGGAGACATTTTTGCCACAATATATTCTTAGTGGTCTACCGGCTTGTATTTCAGGACTATTGTGTGTATTCCTGAGAGACTCTTATTGTGTGTATTCCTGAGGGACTCTCTTATTGTGTGTATTCCTGAGGGACTCTCTTATTGTGTGTATTCCTGAGGGACTCTCTTATTGTGTGTATTCCTGAGGGACTCTCTTATTGTGTGTATTCCTGAGGGACTCTCTTATTGTGTGTATTCCTGAGGGACTCTCTTATTGTGTGTATTCCTGAGGGACTCTCTTATTGTGTGTATTCCTGAGGGACTCTCTTATTGTGTGTATTCCTGAGGGACTCTCTTGTGTGTATTCCTGAGGGACTCTCGTATTGTGTGTATTCCTGAGGGACTCTTTTGTGTGTATTCCTGAGGGACTCTCTTATTGTGTGTATTCCTGAGGGACTCTTTTGTGTGTATTCCTGAGGGACTCTCTTATTGTGTGTATTCCTGAGGGACTCTTTTGTGTGTATTCCTGAGGGACTCTCTTATTGTGTGTATTCCTGAGGGACTCTCTTATTGTGTGTATTCCTGAGGGACTCTTTTGTGTGTATTCCTGAGGGACTCTCTTATTGTGTGTATTCCTGAGGGACTCTTTGTGTGTATTCCTGATGGACTCTCTTATTGTGTGTATTCCTGAGGGACTCTTTTGTGTGTATTCCTGAGGGACTCTCTTATTGTGTGTATTCCTGAGGGACTCTCTTATTGTGTGTATTCCTGAGGGACTCTTTTGTGTGTATTCCTGAGGGACTCTCTTATTGTGTGTATTCCTGAGGGACTCTTTTGTGTGTATTCCTGAGGGACTCTTATTGTGTGTATTCCTGAGGGACTCTCTTATTGTGTGTATTCCTGAGGGACTCTTTTGTGTGTATTCCTGAGGGACTCTCTTATTGTGTGTATTCCTGAGGGACTCTCTTATTGTGTGTATTCCTGAGGGACTCTTTTGTGTGTATTCCTGAGGGACTCTCTTATTGTGTGTATTCCTGAGGGACTCTTTTGTGTGTATTCCTGAGGGACTCTTATTGTGTGTATTCCTGAGGGACTCTCTTATTGTGTGTATTCCTGAGGGACTCTTTTGTGTGTATTCCTGAGGGACTCTCTTATTGTGTGTATTCCTGAGGGACTCTTTTGTGTGTATTCCTGAGGGACTCTCTTATTCACAGAGTCTTTTCAGTCTTCCGTCGGCTGTGTCTTAGGCCTCGAAGTTGGTGATTTACATAGGGGAAAGTGTCTGCCTCAATCTTTTCTTTCATGGTCCACCAGGTTTCTTTTTGGGATACTGTATGTATTCCATGAGGGTCATTTTTAGCCACAGAGTCTTTTAAAATGGTCCGTCATTTTTGGCCTAGACCGCCAAGTTGGTCATTTACATATTGGGGGAAAGGTTTCCCACAATCTTTTCTTTAGTGGTCCGCCAGCTTTGTTTTAAGGCTGTCTTTTGTATTTCTTGCGGGAGCTTATTTTGTTATTGAATTTCTGGGCCTACTTCTCGCTCATGTTTAGCCCCATTAGTTTTGAGATTCTAAGACGTTCGCCCCAGTAGTTTGGTGTTTTTAAGATCCTTGCCCCATTTGTTTGTCAATTCAAAGACCTTTCATGCCACTTTGGAGTCAATTTTGTCCTGGCAAACAATAGCGAGCTTTTAATTTAGGAGGAACCAGCCTTAGGCCAGGACATTTCTCTATCTAAACAAATATGCAAATCAATTTCGGAAGGGGGTCTTTGGGTGATTATTTTAAGCATGTTGGGATCTCGAGAGGAAACTTAAAATACTAATGATAATAAATAAATATATATATATGTATATATATATATATATATATATATAAATTAGGAGGTATCAGGTGTGATATTATGGGTGGGTGGAGGGGGGGGGGGGGTATTCATTTGACTTCCCTTCGCCTCCCGTACCTTGTCTCAGGCTACCTTGTTATTGTCCTCGGCGGCTCCTCGGCGGCTCCTTGGCTTCTGAACTTGTCTTTGCTGAGGTTTTACGGGTGTTTTCCTAAAGCCATGTTTTCATATACGTCGGTACACTCGGATACCATAGTCTTTATGCCACTCATGAATATTCATGGACTTCACCTATTTCTAATTATGGAAGTATATCTCTGGAAGCGAATTTATGAATATAATTGTCTATACATCATCTACAAACCTCTAAATATTCGTGGAAGTTAACTATTTCTAAGCAAGGAAGTATATATCTGCAAACGAAATTATGAATATAATTTTCTAAACATCAACTACAAAACTATATACAGTATAGTACATATTATTGAAAAAACAAGTTCTGTCCAAATTTAAATCCATTTAGGTATAATTGCATAAAGAATAACACGGGCGAGTCCACAATTGTTTACGAGTGGACTGGAGACTATCAAGACCAGGTGTTTGTTGGTGTTTAATGCATATTTCATGTTGGTAAATATATGGTTATTTCTATTCTACTTTCAACGTCTACGACTAATCCTGATTGCTATCGCTTACCAGGATTATATTTCCTTATCCAGTCTAGGATCAAGATATCAATTTGTATTATTTATGATAACCATGATAATATATTAACTTTTCCATTATTTCTCGTGTATTAGCCTCTCAGTATTGTAGGGAAAAGTATATACGCTGCCCTACCAATTGAGATATATGATAGGAGAACACCTTCTTAACCCCTTCTGTACCGGTGACGTCTTTTTTGTTGTTTTCTGGCAACTACTAGACGATTATATTCCGCTTAGGAAGTACGTCTACCCATTAAAAGGCTACACACTATTTCAATTCATCCCTTTAGCTACCATATTATATCCTTTCTAAGCTTCATAATATTGTCTAAATGTTGCTAAAATAATATACAAAAAGAAAGGGTTAACAGTGCTCATTAACCTCCAGACCCCGCTGTTATATTCCGTCTAGAGATCCTGTACTAAAGGTGGTGTCACACAAGCGATTTTTCCGTCAATTTTTACGGGCAATTGTATTGACAACTGGATGGGGGCAAACGTCTTAAAACAGTAAGCTGAATGGGGCCGAATGGTTACAAGCCAAAGAGAGAGGGAGAGAAAGGGAAAACAAAAACGAGGTGGGCTCCCTTAAGAGAGAGTGGCCATCTATATCTTTAGACGCCATTTTGGTACCTCAATTATCAAACAACAGAGAGTTATATAATATTTTTGATCATGAATGAATATCCAAAGACCAAACTATATATCCTAAACAAAATTAATATTCTCAAATGTGTGTTTTGTTATAGGTGTGGAGACATTGGAGTGTAATAAGAAAGGAAAATATCAGCAGTGGCACCAAGATGGCGGAGGTTGGCCGATCTCTGTTACCGTAGGATCTCTTAAGTCTGCCCACACCTGCCCCAATACATATTTCGGTCACCCAGTTGACTTAATTTCTTTTTATTTGCTCCCTATGGGTTTCAGAGGCCGTGTGACATCGTTTTCCGGGAATAACTTATTAACAAACAGTTGGATCAGTATGATATTTTGCCACAGCTTGTTTCACACCGTGCCCAAATTTTCGTTAATATTGTGCATTACTAAAAGTGGAGAATTAAGCCACTAGTCCCTGTGTCATGAGGTTAAAGTCACACCTGAATGACGAGGAAACGGACAAAGCTACCGTGGCTACCTGTGGAAACCACCAAACCATTATTGCTCCTCCATCAAACACGGTAGTTATCACCCACCATTCACCCCTACTATCGCCTTTACATTCAAGTTATCTGTCACTATTAATAAATATACACAAAATATTTATTTTTTTTCTACCGAAAAATTTACAAATTTATCTTGAAAAGGGGTCTAAGGGGTGCTATTTTAAGCTTGATGGAGGTCTAGCGAGGAAACTCAAAATTTAATACAGTATTAAATACATAGACCAAAAACCAAGCACTACCCCCCTTAATCAACAGCTTCATCTCCCACAGCGTTTCTCTCTACAACTTCTCTCCCGCTAACCACTTTTCTTCACCTCAACAACAGCTTCATCTCTCACAATGTTTCAGTCTACCATTTCATTCCCCCTTACACTTCTCTTCACCTTAACAACAGCTTCATCTCTCACAACGTTTCTGTCTACCATTTCATTCCCTCTTACAGTCTTCTCTTCACCTTAACAACAGCTTCATCTCTCACAACGTTTCTGTCTACCATTTCATTCCCTCTTACAGTCTTCTCTTCACCTTAACAACAGCTTCATCTCTCACAACGTTTCTGTCTACCATTTCATTCCCTCTTACAGTCTTCTCTTCACCTTAACAACAGCTTCATCTCTCACAACGTTTCTGTCTACCATTTCATTCCCTCTTACAGTCTTCTCTTCACCTTAACAACAGCTTCATCTCTCACAACGTTTGTCTACCATTTCATTCCCCCTTACAGTCTTCTCTTCACCTTAACAACAGCTTCATCTCTCACAACGTTTCTGTCTACCATTTCATTCCCCCTTACACTTCTCTTCACCTTAACAACAGCTTCATCTCTCACAACGTTTCTGTCTACCATTTCATTCCCTCTTACAGTCTTCTCTTCACCTTAAACAACAGCTTCCTCTCCCACAACGTTTCTGTCTACTACATCTTTACCCCTTCCACTTCTCTTCACATTAAACAACAGCTTCCTCTCCCACAGCGTTTCTCTCTACTAATTCTTTCTCCCTTACACTTCTCTTCACCTAAATCAACAGCTTCCTCTCCCATCTCGCCATCTACCCTGAGAGCCACAAGGAGCCATACATCACCAGCCACCGCCCCCTACACGCCATGTCCGCCAGCCAACAACAACAGCGCCCCTCCCTTCCTAACTCATATCCTCCCACAATGATGACATAAAACAAAACCCAGCACCTCCCCTTCGGCCCTTTACATCTCCTACCTATCATTACCCATACATCTCCTACCTATCATTATCCATACAATCCCTACAACCCTTCACCCAGGCCCTTCGATCCTTAACACTGTTTAATCCGACGTCTTTGGGCTTATTAGGATAGTAATTAATTACTGTATTATTGAGGATTTTGCTTGGTTTTGCCATTTGTCAAAAACGCTTTTCCAGACTCCCTTCATGTGTTATTTCTTCTAAATTACGGGCTTTCTATCGCTCGCCCAGAAACATAATGATACCTGTATGGGCTGAAGCATCGCATTATCGCCAAACTAATGGACTGAAACATATTAAGATCTTAATACTAATGGAATGAAACAGGGAGGAGGGTGGGGGAGGTTAAAAAAGACCTCTCTCGGCAAAAACGGTTAACCAAGTACACATAAAGCTTTACTTCAAAAGCTACCACACCAAAATTGCCGAATAAAGATGCCAGAACAAAAATTAAAGAAAACAAACACTCAGTAATGTTTTATTTAACCTTAGTTACCAGACGAAAGCTACCTAGTAAAGATGCCAGGAAAAAACCCCAGGTACAAAGAGAGAAAAAAACAACAACATACGCTGTAAGTCTTTCCTTAGCCACGCCCCTACCATCTCTATACCCCCCTCCCCCACACTTGCGTATGGGGAGGGAATTAAAACCTTACGGGCCGAGATCGTCTGGGAGCGATTACGGCGCGGTAAAATGAGTGTTTCAGAGCCCCCAGGGAGGAATAAAGAGCCAGGTTTATCGAGAGAGAGAGAGAGAGAGAGAGAGAGAGAGAGAGAGAGAGAGAGAGAGAGAGAGAGAGAGAGAGAGAGAGAGAGAGAGAGAGAGAGAGAGAGAGAGAGAGAGAGAGAGAGAGAGAGAGAGAGAGAGAGAGATAGAGAGAGAGAGAGAGAAGAGAGAGAGAAGAGAGAGAAGAGAGAGAGAGAGAGAGAGAGAGAGAGAGAGAGAGAGAGAGAGAGAGAGTTTGTTATTGTGGGTTTCCCCGAAAAATCAACCAGTAAACAAATACGGGTTGTGTTGGCTCTGGTTGAAATGGTCTACTGGTTGAGTTTTCGGGTCGCTGTTTTGGTATTGGTGGTGGGGTGATTGCTAGACATGTAAGGTACAGGTGAGGAAAAGTTACAATGAAGCACGTTGAATATGTCACGGAAGCTGAACATACTGTAACGGGACTGTTGCTAGAATGTTAATACCAATATAATGCAAGTATTACAAGATTTCCTCTAACTAATATCCTCGATAGGGGAGAGAGCGAGAGAGAGAGAGAGAGACAGACAGACAGACAGACAGAGAGTCAGAGAGCCAGAGAGTCAGAGAGCCAGAGAGCCAGAGAGCGAGAGAGCAAGAGCAAGAGCGAGAACTAACAAAAAGGCTCATGGGATAAAGGAGTGTGTCGGTCGGTCGGTAGGTAGGAGTTCGCGGCGCTACTCCCATACACTTAATAATGGCCGGGTGCATGCTGATGTTACCGACGGTGATAATAGCACATAATGATCACTTACGAGTCGGGCTATAAGGAAGTAGGACCCTCTATAGTCTATACATAGATGTTTAACACATTACCAGTTACTTTCGGATATAGTGTAACTATTATTACATACAATCATATTCAAGAAACATGCTGTCTATCCTAAACTCACATCCATCTTAAATGTCTGTTAAAGATCGATGTTTTTTTACGGCTCAAATAGCTTATAGACCGAAATTCTCAAGTGACCAATTCCAGAGGCTACCACACCACATCGCTCGGGCTCGGTAGCTGGACGCGGGGAGGAGATAGAGGAGGACTTAAGTGTGTAATTAGAGGGAAGGGGAGGATAATATGCAGGTGGTGATTACATGGAGAACGATCAAGGTGGGGGCGTGGAGGGAAGCTGAGAAGTTGGGTAGTACACAGTAGTTGAGCTTTTGTATGCAGCCGAATGGGGGTAAGTTTGCTACAATAATAATACCGTCTCTTTTCTGACTGACTCCCGACATGCATACCCTACTGTCCTGAGGTTCTTATGAGCGTGGCATAACGATTGTCCTCACTTCGGCTGGATGAAAATAAAACTCGCGTACGAGCAGCCTAGGCAAGGGAAAGACAGGGACATAATCCCCGTGCATAACTGATTACTTGGTGTTTAACCCCTTCTGTACCGGTGAAGTCTTTTTACTTTTATTCACGCTATATTTAGACGATTTTGTGCAGTCTAAGAAGGATCTGGGGTAGTTACATGGGTTAAGTGAGGTAGTTCGAAGGCTGTTAATTTTTATAACTTACACAAATCGTCTAATAGCCGCCAGCATAAAGGTAAATGGACGGCACCGGAAGTGAACGGGTTAACATTGACTGACGACCCTAACCCCCTTGCCCCCTATTAACCCTTTCAACATCCGAATACGCATTTGTTTTCTGGGTATTATTAGACGATTTTTTTATTCAGATTAGAAGGAGTAAAAAAAAAAAAAAAAAAAAAAAAAATGGAAGTTATAGTTAAAAGCAAATTTCCCAATGCGACTTTTTGAAGTTACCAAATATTTTAGTTTCAAATAGTATATGTTGGTATGTAATAGCATTAACCCCTTCTGTACCGGCGACGTCCATTTAATTCTATTCTGGCTACTATTAGACAAGTTTAATCCGTTTAAAAAGGGCCTCCAGTAATTAAAAGGCTTCGAACTATATCACTTAACCATTTTCTACCACCGATCCTTCTTAAACTGCAGAAAATCGTCTAAAAATAGCTGAAATAAAATTAAAAAGACGTGGTCGGTACAGAAGGGGTTAATTTACTAGTCTACATTACCAGTACATATTATCATTCAACACATGTGGACCTGGCCTGAACCCACTATTTTACAACACATGGTCCAAGATTATACATGACCCCAGATTATTACGGTGAAAGTTTTCCGATCACCGTGTTGTTTTAAAGGCTCTCCACACCACACTGTAAACATTGTGTATGCAACATCAAACACACAGCTGAGAAAAAAAAGATAAAAAGAAAAAAAAAAGTGCTAATTTTAAAGAGAATTATAGTGTATTCAAGGTAACCTGGCAGAAATTGGTAGCGCTGCCTTTCTATAAATGTGTATATGTATGTATGTATGTATGTATGTATGTATGTATGTATGTATGTATGTACTCAGGCACATACCCTATTGCTGGGGGTGGCCGACACGAGACAGCCCAAACAGATTTGTTTTTAAAATTCCTATTCTCAGGGTCCGGGACCACTTTTGCGTTGAAACATTAGCTCGATTCCTTTAGTCATTTTGAAGTTGTCAAGATATTTGGCCTAATTATATGGAATAGGCTTTAGACGATATCCCTCAGCTCAGGAAGGACCTCTGGTAGTGAAAGGGTAAAGAGTGGCGGGTTGTGCGCAGGTGAGACGCCGCCGGAGGGACAGTCTGGGATCAGGTACAGTCACAGCCAGAAGTTCAGCCATCACCTCGTTAAGCACTTTTTTTTTTTTTTTTTTTTTTTTTTTTTAAACCCCCGTTTCCCTCACGTTTAACCCCATTCGTATATATATATCTTAATACGGTCGCTCCATTAGTTTGGCGAATTTAAGATTCACCCCCCCCCCCCTTTAATTTCCAGTATTAAGATCTTTCGTGCCATTTAGGTGTTAATTTCTCCTATCAAGTGTGTAATTTAGGAGAAACCAAGGCCGGGACATTTTTCTACCAAAACTGGCACAAGTTCATCTCGAAGGTGGGTTTTAGGGGTGTGTTTATTTTTATTTTATTATTATTATTTTTTATTTATTTATTTTTTTTTTTATTTTTTTTTTTTTTTTGCTTGATAGAGGTTTAGGGAGGAAACTAAAATTAGTATGAATGAATTGACCACTTGCGAGTTTCAGGCTATAAGGAAGTTGGAGCTTTAGACATTGATATAAAACAACATTACCAGCTGAAAGACGGTTGTAGTGCATTCATAAATACATATCATCAAATTCAGCAAACTTTCTATCCATCACCACCTCGTATAATTCAGCAAACTTTCTATCCATCACCACCTCGTATAATTCAGCAAACTTTCTATCCATCACCACCTCGTATAATTCAGCAAACTTTCTATCCATCACCACCTCGTATAATTCAGCAAACTTTCTATCCATCACCACCTCGTATAATTCAGCAAACTTTCTATCCATCACCACCTCGTATAATTCAGCAAACTTTCTATCCATCACCACCTCGTATAATTCAGCAAACTTTCTATCCATCACCACCTCGTATCATTTCTGTATTTCTCCTAAATATTGATGTTTACAGCTCCAACTTCCTTATAGACCAAAACTCGCAAATGGTCAATTGCGAGTGTGGGTGCTTTTAATTACCAGTTGACTAATGAAATGAGTTAACCACTGCATAAGAAACTACACTCGTAATTCAATCATGCGCAGAATTGATCCATTTACATGATGACGGAGAGGAACAGAACTTATGTGGGCAACTGTACACGCCATGTTTGCAGTGTACTATCTGGTTTGCCCAACTTGATGTGCGCGTTCCAGGAATGTCTGCAAGACGAGCTACTTGGTTGGTTTCTTGGAACTGCTTTTGAATAATAATATATCTTCGTTTCCGTTTTCTGTGGGTAGTCACATTATAACTGAACTGACTGCTTCTGCTTCTTCTTCTTCTTCTTCTTCTTCTTCTATTTCTTCTTCTTCTTCTTCTTCTTCTTCTTCTTCTTCTTCTTCTTCTTCTTCTTCTTCTTCTTCTTCTTCTTCTTTCTTCTTCTTCTTCTTCTTCTTCTTCTTCTTCTTCTTCTTCTTCTTCTTCGTCTTCTTCTTCTTCTTCTTCTTCTTCTTCTTCTTCTTCTTCTTCTTCTTCTTCTTCTTCTTCTTCTTCTTCTTCTTCTTCTTCTTCTTCTTCTTCTTCTTCTTCTATAGTTATCTGTTGAGCACCTATGTATGTATGTATGTATATACTCAGGCACATACTCCATAACTGGCGGTGGCCGACTCGAGACAGAGCTCGAACAGAAACATTTCTTAAAGTTCCAATCCTTGGGGTCCGGGACCACTTTTGCGTTCCATCGCTCCTTACTTTTTCTCGTCTAGTAGGTGAATATTACAAGGGGAGGAGGATTCCTAGCCCCCTGCCCCCGAAGCAGGAAAAGTAGTACAGGAAAAGAGACAGACAGAAACGACTAAGATTGGGTAGAGGATGCCACCCCTCACTCTGGATAAGACCAGCCCACACCCAACTGCTTTTTTTTATTATGATTATTATCAGTAGACTCGTACGATGGATACACCACTGTTTAGCACCTACCGATGTATTTATTATGTGATGTATAATGGGAAATAAATCAATTGAACTTAATATATTCTTCATCTACCCTCCTTTACATACCTACCTACTTGCCTACCTAAATGCATACCTATATGTATACTTAACTACTTATCTATCCACTTAACTACTTATAAATCTATCTAGCCAATACCTCACAACCTACCCTACCAACCAGCCTATCTCCCAAACCATCCACCTACCTACCTGCCTATCTTCCGAGCTCCTTTTCCAAGTAGGTAGTCCAGAAATCGTGAACCCTATCCTATGTAATTCAAAAAGGGCTAGAGCAAATGGACTGTAAATTTCTACACCTGTTTCCTGGCTGGCCATTTCCAAACGGTAGACATATTAGTTCGATTACTGTAGTGGTTTGTGAGTTATAGAGGCTCATGTTCAAGAGTTTTGAAATACGTAATTGGAATAGGGTATAATCACCTACCTACCTGCGGACACACTCATCTACCTCCCTACTTACCTACTTCCTGACTATTATTATGGGCTCTGGAAATAAGGGCACCACCTACCTATCAACCTACTCAGCCATCTACCTATCTACCTCCCTACCTATTTACCTCACCATGCTCCAACTTACTGTACTTGCACATCTACCGAGCCAATCATCTACCTACCTACCTAATTATCTACCTATCAACTTCCCTACCTAAAAGTAAAGACCCACCCATCTACTTCTCTACCTACTGTATATACCAAGCCAATCTTCTACCTATCAACCCACCCACCCATCTACCTATCTACCGAGTCAATCATCTACTTACCAACTTACCTACCTACTGACACACTCATCTACCTCCTTACTTAGTTCATCATCTACCACCAAAGCAACCCACCTATCTACCTACCTACCGAGCCAGCAATCTATCTACCAACCTACTTACCTACCTAACTACACACTCATCTACCTCCTTACTTAGTTCCTCATATACCACCCCAGCTACCCATCCATCTACCTCTCTACCTATCTACCGAGTCAATCATATACCTACCAACCTTCCTACCTACTGACATACTCGTTTACTTCCCTACTTATCGCCCTACACCCCTACCAACCGAGCCACCCATCTATTTCTCTACCTATCTACTGCGTCAATCATATATCCACCAACCTACCTACCGACCCTCCCATCTACCTACCGACCCATCCATCTACCTACCGACCCACCCATCTACCTACCGACCCACCCATCTACCTACCGACCCACCCATCTACCTACCTACCCATCAAACTACCTACCGACCCACCCATCTACCTACCGACCCACCCATCTACCTACCGACCCATCCATCTACCTACCGACCCATCCATCTACCTACCGACCAACCCATCTACCTACCGACCCACCCATCTACCTACCGACCCATCCATCTACCTACCGACCCACCCATCTACCTACCTACCCATCCATCTACCTACCGACCCACCCATCTACCTTTTGACTATTATTATGGGTTTTGAGAATAGGGGGCACTGCGAGAGACAGGTACGCACAGGTGAATATGGCAGACAGGTTTTGTATATAGCATTATTTTGATTATATTGTCTAGACTATGTTAAGGTTATCATTCCCAAAGGATATGGCGAATTTATAGTCCTTTTGTCAATAATACAAGTGCATATATCGCTGAAGACTATTGCACGTAAATGTTTATATTAAATGTATGTTTATATTTAATGTATTTGTGTAATTGGTTGATAAATTAATGTGACATAAACTCACGAAACTAAAGTATGTATTAAATCCATTTTCTCTATTACAGGTATTTGTTGCGTTTTCTATGGATCATCCTGTTGCCTTTTTCCAGTTTGGTGAGTACACTTATATTTAGATATTAAGACAATATAATGCAATATCAAAGGAAAAATAAAATATTGCTTCATATTTCTTGTAAAGTTCGTAAGCAGTATTTTCGATCTAAAAATGTTCACAAAGGAAGTAAAAAAAAGAAAAAAAAAACCCAGAACTGTTTACTGATCCTCACTAGACTATTTGTTTAAGAATTGTGAGTTGGTAAGGAAGGATTGCCACAGAAGCAACTGAAAGGGTGGTGGCCATACAGTTCCAGTAGTTTGTTTTCATAACATTTCGATTCTGCCCCTGCCTTATCCTCTACATGTATGATCTTCCGTCTACGAGGTTTGGAATGCACTAGTTTTTGTGTTAGTATATTTCGAATCTGCCCCTTCCATTACCCCTACATACACATTATCTACTCGCAGCTATATGGTTTGGAATGTAGTCGTTTTTTGTGAGTATGGGCAAAGGGGTGAATCTTAATGCCTGTGGTTTGGTTTCTTACTTGATATTCATTTCAATTTCGAGGCCTGAGGGGAGAGTGTACAGTATTAGGGGTGGGTTTATTGTTGTATTATTATGATGATGATGATGATGTAAATGATGATGATGATGATTAATATTATTATTATTATTATTAGAATTATTATTAATATTATTATTATTATTATTATTATTATTATTATTATTATTATTATTATTATTATTTGTATCATCATTATTATTATACCATTTGTTTTTGCAATGGCAGAAGTATATAAAGTGAAGTGCATAGTTAGATTAGAAAATATGTATTGTACATGGGAGGTACAATATTCCTTTAGTTTCCACACCCGTGCTATCAAATATATATTCCAGATATGCGTCATACAATTTTATACATTGTGTATTACTGCTCATATTTCTACAGCTTTAGTTGCACCTCACTAATAATTCTATCGACCCTCTCCTATCTTCTCTTCACTTCCCGACTTGGATGACAGCTGTTTAATCTTGTCTCACACACGCTACCTCGTCCAACCTTTTACTATCCCGATAGTGCTTGTCACAGGAACAGCTACAGTCAGGGCAAAAACACGTCACGACGCACAGCTTCGGTCTTACTTCTCAGAGATGTTTAAGGAAATATTTTTAGTATTTAATAATATGATATTTATGTTTTCTAGTTTCCTCCCTAAACCTCCATCAAGCTTGCTGTCGCTCGCCAGGTAAAAACCGACACCTAAATGGCACGAAATGTCTTTAGATCTTTACAATTGATTAAGAAATGGGACGAAATGTCTTTAAACCGCCAAACAAAAGGGGCAAACGTCTCTAAATATCATAATTAATGGGGCAGAAAATGAGGGAGACTCGACTATGAAATATTCGTTATTTGCGCTATATTTCTCGTGTAATATATGCTTAGCAAAAATCTTCAATTTACAATATTATCCAAAGCATTATGTTAACAATTGCCTAACTTGTTGTATGAGTTTATGTTTAAGGGTAGGTTTTTAGTTTGATCCCCTAGACTTCCATCAATCTAAAATAACATCCCTAGACCCCCTCTCAAGATAAATTTGTACATTTTTCGGTAGAAAAATGTCCCGGCCGAAGGCCGGTTGCTTTTAAATTACAGGCTCGCTATCGCTCGCCAGGAAAACATCGATACCTAAATGGCACGAAAAGTCTTAACATTGACAGAAATAGGGCGAAAGTTCTTAAAATCGCCAAACTAAAGGGGCGAACGTCTTAAAATCTCAAAGGCAATGGGACTAAACATGAGGGAAAAGGGGTCCAGAAAATGTATCCCTCAAGTGGAAATCTCCCCTTAACTACACCGCCCAATTGACCACTTGCGAGTTTCAGGCTATATGGAAGTTGGAGCTTTTTACATTGATATTTAGCAGAATTGCCAGCTAAAATGCGGTTGTAGTACATTTATAGATACATACAACTAAATTGATCATACATTTATAGATACATACAACTAAATGGATCATACATTTATAGATACATACAACTAAATTGATCATACATTTATAGATACATACAACTAAATGGATCATACATTTATAGATACATACAACTAAATTGAGCATACATTTTATCCATCAGAAACCCACATTAGTATTGCATTTCTCTTTAATATCGACGTTCACGGCTCCAACTTCCTTATAGCCTGAAACTCGCAAGTGGTCAATTGCACAACCGTACACTATGATGAATTCGAGGATCGTCTCTACATATCCCTCAACACACTACGATTGTCGTCACTTAGGGTAGTATCAAAGCCTATGTTGTTGCTTGCTTTCCTTTTTCCACTTACTGTAGGTATTATCAGAGCCGAAGTGAGCCAGGGTTGCAACAGGCTTTAGATTAATATAGTGAGAATAGTCGTGGATTTTAAGATGTTTCGATCCATTTTGATGTGGAATTTTAACTGGTGA
The DNA here is from genome assembly GCA_032716605.1 of Paralithodes platypus. Taxonomy (NCBI): domain Eukaryota; kingdom Metazoa; phylum Arthropoda; class Malacostraca; order Decapoda; family Lithodidae; genus Paralithodes; species Paralithodes platypus. The sequence goes on from CM064482.1 coordinate 60,063,385, forward strand.
GCGATAGCGAGCGAGGAACACTACTAAATTAGTTTGAAGAGAGGTGTATGGGCGTTTTATAACCTAGAAAGAGATCTGAGATTGAAGTTCTGTGGAGGGTTTATTTATTTCTTATATATTTATTTTTATAAGTTTGGGTTTTTATTTTGTAATACTTAAAGGAGATTTGGGAGGCGATTTTTGACTGAAGGGGATCAACGCACAGGCCCCTCACCATATGTTGTTGCTTGATTTCCCTTGTCCTGTTCAGTGGCTGGGTGGAGGGATAACTAACACCCTATACTTGTCGCCACTTAGGTATTATCAGAGCCTGTGTTGTTGCTTGATTTCCCTTGTCCTGTTCAGTGGCTGGGGTGGAGGGATAACTAACATACTACAATTATCGCCACTAGGGTATTATCAGAGCCTGTGTTGTTGCTTGATTTCCCTTGTCCTGTTCAGTGGCTGGGGTGGAGGGATAACTAACACCCTACACTTGTCGCCACTTAGGTATTATCAGAGCCTGTGTTGTTGCTTGATTTCCCTTGTCCTGTTCAGCGGCTGGGGTGGAGGGATAACTAACACACTACACTTGTCGCCACTAAGGTATTATCAGAGCCTGTGTTGTTGCTTGATTTCCCTTGTCCTGTTCAGTGGCTGGGGTGGAGGGATAACTAACACACTACACTTGTCGCCACTTAGGTATTATCAGAGCCTGTGTTGTTGCTTGATTTCCCTTGTCCTGTTCAGCGGCTGGGGTGGAGGGATAACTAACACACTACACTTGTCGCCACTAAGGTATTATCAGAGCCTGTGTTGTTGCTTGATTTCCCTTGTCCTGTTCAGTGGCTGGGGTGGAGGGATAACTAACACCCTATACTTGTCGCCACTTAGGTATTATCAGAGCCTGTGTTGTTGCTTGATTTCCCTTGTCCTGTTCAGCGGCTGGGGTGGAGGGATAACTAACACACTACACTTGTCGCCACTAAGGTATTATCAGAGCCTGTGTTGTTGCTTGATTTCCCTTGTCCTGTTCAGTGGCTGGGGTGGAGGGATAACTAACACACTACACTTGTCGCCACTTAGGTATTATCAGAGCTTGTGTTGTTGCTTGATTTCCCTTGTCCTGTTCAGCGGCTGGGGTGGAGGGATAACTAACACACACTTGTCGCCACTAAGGTATTATCAGAGCCTGTGTTGTTGCTTGATTTCCCTTGTCCTGTTCAGTGGCTGGGGTGGAGGGATAACTAACACACTACACTTGTCGCCACTTAGGTATTATCAGAGCCTGTGTTGTTGCTTGATTTCCCTTGTCCTGTTCAGCGGCTGGGGTGGAGGGATAACTAACACACTACACTTGTCGCCACTAAGGTATTATCAGAGCCTGTGTTGTTGCTTGATTTCCCTTGTCCTGTTCAGTGGCTGGGGTGGAGGGATAACTAACACACTACACTTGTCGCCACTTAGCTATTATCAGAGCCGGGTCAGTCAGGGCAGGAGGCGAGTGGCTGCAACAGGGACACCAATTGATTTGTTTATTTATATGTGTATAGTTTATATATTTATAGGTATTTATATTTATTGTTTATGTTTATAGTTTATGAGTAACAAGTGGGGTTAGATCGATATAGCAAGAATGTAAGTGGCTTTTAAGATGTTTCGACCCATTCAGACGTCAATTTCTAACTTGGGAGCGAAAGCGAGCATGCATTTTAAGAGGTAATTTTAAGGCCATTTACCGGTTTCTTTACTAAAATAGTTTGAAGTGGGGTCTGGGAAGAGTTAACTTAGCTAGAAGGGGGTCTGGGGGAATTGTTATAGCTTGAAGAAGGTCAATGGAGTATTGCTTTGAGTTCAACCCATTGAGGATCATGACGCATTATGACAGTTGATTCTGGATATCATCAGACGATTTTAAACAGCTTAGAGAGGAGCAGTGGGAATGGGACTATCTCAATTAACCCTCTGACTTCCACATGCCCTTCCTAATATGAATGAAATCGTCTAATGATAGCCAGCGAGGAGAGAAGCAATGTCTACCACGCTACGCTCGTGGCAACTTAGGGTATTAAGTAACGCCCCGTTCTTAACATTAATCATCAATTACAAACCCCAATGCACTTGAATAAACTAATGAAAGCATTTGGTTCTCCCGGGATTCGAACTCGGGACACCACACACAGAACATATGCATCTAAACCATTACACCACCAACACGTTCAATTTTATGTCCTTCCCATATATTATCAGGGCCGGGGTAGTTAGGGGAAGAGGCGGGTAGTTAGGGAAGGAGGCAGGGTAGTTAGGGAAGGAGGCAGGGTAGTTAGGGAAGGAGGCAGGGTAGTTAGGGGAGGAGGCGGGTAGTTGGAACAGGGACACCAATAATTGATTTGTTTATGTGGCGGTACAGTTACTTAGAAAAACTCGTGGACTTCACTTATTGTTCACCCTTTGAAGATGATGACGCATTTTAACAGTTTGTTCTGGCTATCATTAGACGATTTTATGCAAGTTTCGAAGGATCTTGAGAGAGAGAGAGAGAGAGAGAGAGAGAGAGAGAGAGAGAGAGAGACAGAGAGAGAGAGAGAGAGAGAGAGACAGACGAGAGAGAGAGAGAGAGAGAGAGAGAGAGAGAGACGAGAGAAAAACATACACGCACTATAAATATTATATATGCACCAGCCTACAGTACTAATGCCTGATGTGTTCAACTTAACTTAACCTGTTTTTATGATGCGTTCACTGACCTGCACCACCACCACCGCCACACTACCGCCACAACACAACCTTCGCACTTCTTAGTTTTATGCCCGCTCGTTACACCCAGGGACCATCTGTGGGGACGGTTTGGCTAGCTGGGTTTCAATAGACATCATTGTGTCTACCTGTTGTGTCGACCTGACGTTACTTTTTGCCTGATATATAGCGTAATGCATAAGTGCGCGGAATTTCGGTGTGAGTATCCTAGGTTCGAGTCCTTGGAGTGCCACATGTATTTGTTGATTTCATTAATTGAGTTTAGAAGTGAAGTGGTTGGTGAAAAAATATAATAATATCTCTATTTGACGAACATAACATGTATATCTACTGACAAATATTTGTGAGCTCTTGTGATTTTCTTGATGCAAATATACCCAGTTAGATTGATGTACAGATAAAATCAGCTATATATTTATAAATTCATATTATGTATTTATCATATACATTGCTGATTCGATCTGAACAGCAATCTAAATGAATGTGCATGACCAAAATTGCAAGAGTTCATTAACATTTGTAAGTAGCTGTACAAATAGTTTATAATTAATGTAACCAGTCACGTTGAGTGGTGATTTAATTTTCCTTTTATCAAGTAAGAAACACATTATGAAATATTGAAGATGGGGGTGATATTCATGGTATATATTGAAGATGGGGGTGATATTCATGGTATATATTGAAGATGGGGTGGATTTCATGGTATATATTGAAGATGGGGGTGATATTCATGGTATATATTGAAGATGGGGGTGATATTCATGGTATATATTGAAGATGGGGGTGATATTCATGGTATATATTGAAGATGGGGGTGATATTCATGGTATATATTGAAGATGGGGGTGATATTCATGGTATATATTGAAGATGGGGGTGATATTCATGGTGTATAATTATTGAAGATGGGGGTGGATTTCATGGTATATATTGAAGATGGGGGTGATATTCATGGTATATATTGAAGATGGGGGTGATATTCATGGTATATATTGAAGATGGGGGTGATATTCATGGTGTATATTGAAGATGGGGGTGATATTCATGGTATATATTGAAGATGGGGGTGATATTCATGGTGTATATTGAAGATGGGGGTGATATTCATGGTATATATTGAAGATGGGGGTGATATTCATGGTGTATAATTATTGAAGATGGGGGTGGATTTCATGGTGTATATTGAAGATGGGGGTGGATTTCATGGTGTATATTGAAGATGGGGTGGATTTCATGGTGTACTCTACAACATTTGCTTACGCTCATTTATCTTTGGGTATGATGACAAAAGAACGAGCATTTCTACAGACCTATTGCCCCTTATTTGGCAGATCCCTTGCCTGATCTTACACCCAATCAACCACCCATTTTCCCCCATAAACTAAAGCCACTACAC
>CM064482.1:60070016-60077009 GCA_032716605.1 Paralithodes platypus
ACTTGTCTTGAGGATTATTCTGAAGGGGAGGTATTTAGTTTGTTCACTAAACCTCCATCAACCTTAAAATTACACCCCCTTGAGCCCCTTTCAAGATAAATTTGTACATTTTTCGGTAGAAAAATTTCCCGGCCGAAGGCCGGTTCCTCTTAAATTACAGGCTCGCTATCGCTCGCCAGGATAAAATCGACACCTAAATGGCACGAAAGGTCTTAATATGGGGTGAAAATTCTTAAAATCGCTAAACTAATGGGGCAAACATTTTATAATATCAAAAGCAATGGGGCTAAACATGAGGGAGAAAAGGGTCAAGAAAAGAATCCCTCAAGTGGATATCTCCCCTTAAGCACATTATAGACAAAAGCAACTACTAGAAAATAACTCTAACTATCACTGTAAGTCTTCTCCTGCATCCCCCGCACACTATGATGCCCAAGAACGTCTTTTTGCGGGTCATTAAGGGGAGATGGGTCGTTTTTCTAGACTCCCTTCTTCCTCATGTTTTGTCCCATTTTTTTGGAGATTATAAAACGTTCGGCCTATTAGTATGGCGATTCTAAGACCTTTCACCCCATTCCTTTGTCAATATTAGGACCTTTCGTGCCATTTATAGATGTCGATATTTTCCTGTAATTTTAGGAGGAACCGGTCTACCGAAAATGTACAAATTTATCTTGAATGGGATTTTAGGGGGTGTTTTATTAAGCTTGATGGAGGTCTAGCTAGGGAACTAATAAACTAACAAATATATAAATACAGTGACCCCAAAATATCCCCTGTCCCCTTGAAGATATATACATCGTCTGGTGAGTAGTTTGTCTATTATGAGGTCGGGTAGAGGAACTTCTTTTTGAGACAACTGTACCCCCCACCTGTTAATAATGCTTTGTTTGGCCACACATCATCTCTGCTGACGGACGCTCATAAGGTTTGGACAGTCACATTGTACTAGGTTTAGTTGCATTTATATATTATGCGCAAATATCGAAAAGAAGGTTATAATTAAGATGAGAGAGAGAGAGAGAGAGAGAGAGAGAGAGAGAGAGAGAGAGAGAGAGAGAGAGAGAGAGACAGAGAGAGAGAGAGAGGAGGGGGACTAATATAAATTACATATCATCATGTCTTTGAAATAACACTCTTTTGATAATGCGGGAACATTTTTTCATAATTTTCATATAAACGCGATAAATTTGTGCATCTGAGTTGATATTTATTCGTACCCTGCAATATGTTTACCAAGTATGATCCTTATTTCGCACAGTTGCTCATATAATTTCTGTTCCTCGTCTTGATCATATGGGTGACAGTAACATTAGCATGCATGAATTGCGAGTGTGGTTTCTTTTAATTATCAGTTGACTAGTCAGATGAGTTAAGGGGAGGTCTCCACTTGAGGGATTGTTTTCTTGACCCCTTTCTCCCTCATGTTTAGCCCCATTGCTTTTGATATTATAAAACGTTTGCCCCATTAGTTTAGCGATTTTAAGAACTTTCACCCCATATTAAGACCTTTCGTGCCATTCAGGTGTCAATTTTATCCTGGCGAGCGATAGCGAGCCTGTAATTTAAGAGGAACCGGCCTTCGGCCGGGACATTTTTCTACCGAAAAATGTACAAATTTATCTTGAAAGGGACTCAAGGGGGTGTCATTTTAAGCTTGATAGAGGTCTAGGGAACAAACTAAATACCTCCCCTTAAGAACTTAGATGAAAACAAAAGCTAAACATCCTTTAAATCCATAGGGCACACAGTACAAACACACATAATACGATAACAAGTGTACTCGGTAAATGAATATAAAAGCCAAGGGTATTAACACGGATAATATAGCAAATACAAACCAGTACATTATATATTAACACGGATAATATAGCAAATACAAACCAGTACATTATATATTAACACGTTAGGTATTAGTACTGTACAGTACATAATATGACCAACAAAAACTCTATTATATAAACAAAGAGTAATAGCTCATACAATTTCCCGTTAGAAAATCCGGTAAAAACACAAACACAAAGAGCCCACAAAAAACACAGACAATAAAATACCAGAGATCGAGGAACGCAATAAAAACAACTCAAACTCGAGAGGGAAGAAAATTTACTCTAAAAGAGAAAACCCCAAGAATATCGCTCTCTTGGTCTGGGTCATAAAAATTACACCATCCAACTACTCTCTTTTTTTTCTCCCCTTCACTTCTTCGTCTGCGGGGTCCACTTTTATGACAGTCCCACTGCCACTTTATTTACTGCAACTCGGCAATGATCATGTACAGTCACGGGCCATAATACCTGCACACCCATTTGGATCTGTATCGAACCCAAGCGAGACAATCCAATGTTCTGGCTTGATGGTGTAATGGTTAGAGCGTGTAAGTTCCGTATGTGGTGTCCTGGGTTCGAATCCTGGGAGAATCACATTCTTGCATTAATTTAATTTGAGTGGTTATTGGTGTTAAGAACGATGTTAATATTAAAATAAAATATCATCTCAGAAGCTTCACAACTTGGCTTTCAAAAAAGATTCAAATGGATGTGCAGTTATTATAACTCTTGAGTGCACCTGCCAGCAGAGGTATCTATTGCAGGACTCGTCAGTGCAGAGCCGGAGGGTGAGTGCGGCTACGCGCTGTCACGGCTCATACCCCCCGTTGATTTATTATATAGCTATTTAGGAGTATTTATATATCATACCACTAGTTAAAAATGAGTTTGAAAGTAAGAAGGTGGGACAATTAGGAGTATTTCTTTATTATACCACAAGAGGAAAATTAAAATTATGTGACATTTAGGAGTACATTAATAGTATACCACTTGATGAACATTAATGTGAAGGTAAGAATTTGGGACATTTAGGAATACTACCACATTGTACCACTAGAGTAACATGATGTGCACGATTCCAACAAATGTTTTCACTTATATGCCACACTAGATAGAGAGTATGTGTGTATCTCTGTGTGTGTGTATGTGTGTGTATAATTATTGTGCTGGAGTGTGAGTATATATGTGTGCACGTTTGCTTGTGTGTGTGTGTGTGTGTAATTTTTATTATTTTTGTTTTTATTCATTTATTTGTTTATTTAGTTTTGTCCTTGGGTATACTAGTGTTCAGAGGTGGGTTGTACAAACTGCCCTTGTGGTCCGGTCGGCATCTCTCCAAGGAAGGAATAGGCTACACCGATTCGGCCGGTACTCTGTTGTTGAGATAATTTATATATAGATTTATTTAGAAGTTAAATTAATGAAAATAGAGTAGAAAAAGGGAGTGAGAAGTAATGAGAGAGAGAGAGAGAGAGAGAGAGAGAGAGAGAGAGAGAAAGAGAGAGAGAGAGAGAGAGAGAGAGAGAGAGAGTACAAAGGAGTACAAAGGAAATCAAGCAACAACAGATCTAGTGACCGTTCTAGGTTGCTTGTCCTCCAAAACACTGAGGATCAAGTGTCCAAACAGTGGTTTAGAGTGGGTAAGGGAACATTGGAAAAGAAATTACTGCCCTGCCACTAACGTGGCAGGACTAGGAAGTTAGTAGGGGACATATGGGTTAGTAACTGAGGGGAGGATAAAGTTATTCATTTACAAACGCAGTCAGTCGCGGGTTTGATGCGAGATATTTGTCTAGGCGGAATTTAAATGAATCAACGGTGCTGCAGTCTATAACGTCTCGGGGAAGCCCCTTCCACAAGTTGACAACTCGATTGAAGAAGAAATTCTTAGATTCGTGCGAGTTAAAAGATTTACCAATAATTTTGCAACCCCAAGAGAGAGAGAGAGAGAGAGAGAGAGAGAGAGAGAGAGAGAGAGAGAGAGAGAGATCACTGCTGTCTGAATGAAACACCATTAAACAAGCGGAATATTGCCATTAACTTCTCAAAATACTGTGCACTACAAGAACACGTAAATCAAGGAAAACTATACCTACGTAGAACTAATAGAACACACACACACACACACACACACACACACACACACACACATACTTACACAGTCAGTCTCGTATTTTTCTCTTTTTCACACATACCGCACCCAGAGTAAATATTATCAGGCATACACAGACACACATAATTATGCACTCTCTCTCTCTCTCTCTCTCACACACACACACACACAAACACACACACACACACAGTTAATATTATCCGACATACACCTATAACATCCACGTCAATCCACACATCCACCATTAGTTGCAGAGTCACCAACGCTGCCCTCGACTCCACGACTTCTCTTCAGCCCAAACACACCCCAACCCTTCACTCTCTGGACAAACAACAAGCCTTCTACCCTTCCTCTTTCTACACACACTGTCTGGCTCTCCCCTCCTCCCCTACCCTCACTCACTCCTTCTCCCCCACCCTCCCTCACTCCTTCTCTCCCCCACCCCCCCTTACTCCTTCTCTCCCCCACCCCCCCTCCCTCCTTCTCCCCCACCCTCCCTCACTCCTTCTCCCCCACCCTTTCCCACTCTTTCTCTCCCCTCCCCCTTACTCCTTCTCTCCCCCCCCCCCCCTCACTCCTTCTCCCCCACCCTCCCTCACTCTTTCTCTCCCCCCTCTTACTCCTTCTCTCCCCCACCCCCTCTTCCCGCCTTCTCTTCCTCCTTATTCTCTCCCTCTTTATTCTCCCTCCCTCGAAATTACTGCTAAGTTACAAGAGCAGGGAGAACAAACTTGATGGCGAAACTACTATTTATATGTGCATGAAGGAAACAAAAGTAAAAACTGCCTGTAACAAGTGTCTCCCCCAAAGTTAAAGGAGTGAAAACATGTATTTATTTATGTATTTATTTATTTATTGTGTATTAGAAAGAAGTGTGGTTGTTTAGTGTAGTGAAATGAATAGGGGGAGGAAGTGTTAGTGAGAGTTGGCTGGATTACTCTCTGTGTAGGCGAGACATAATCCGAAACGGTGAGGGAGGCCAGACATATGATACAAGAGTTCCAGCAACTCCATATCACCTGCAGATCAGGTCTCCCGGCCCTGGGTATTGCTTTACTCGATTGATGTCTGCAATCTGCTTACTAACTGCTAACTTATAAGAGCAGAGAAGAACAAACTTGTGGACGAAATGACTGCTAACTTAGAAGAGCAGCGGGGCTATATAGGTGGAATGAAAGACTAACAAAAAACTAATTTATACAAAAGCCTTAGGGGATGGTTTCACTGGACGTAGGCTTACTACACAAACGATATATTGGATTCTAACTTTCTAATGTTGTGTGTGTGTGTGTGTGTGTGTGTGTGTGTGTGTGTGTGTGTGTGTGTGTGTGTGTGTGTGTTTGTTTGCATATGCTGAGAAGAGGTCGTGTTCTCCAGGGTAGGCGTTGGTGACTCGGCAAGTTATAGTGTCCCTATAGGTTATAAATATTATTATAATCTCTCTCTCTCTCTCTTTCTCTCTCTCTCTCTCTCTCTCTCTATATATATATATATATATATATATATATATATATATATATATATATATATATATATATATTATATATATATTATATATATATATACTGTATATATATATTTTCCTGAAATGTTAAGTGTGTGGGCGGATATGCGTAGGTGGGTATGAGAGAGAGAGAGAGAGAGAGAGAGAGAGAGAGAGAGAGAGAGAGAGAGAGAGAGAGAGAGAGAGAGAGAGAAAGACAGAGCAGGACTAAAACTCGAAACCAGGCTGCTGAAAATTATAAGAATCTTGGGAGATCTATAAATATCCTACACCGTTGTGGATTGATACTTATGTCGACGTTGAAATCTCTGAATACCCTGCAGTTATGTTGATTACTATTTCTCCCAGCATTGAAATCACCGGAGACTTGTTCAAGGAAAGAAAGGTAAAATATGGAAAGAGAGAGAGAGAGAGAGAGAGAGAGAGAGAGAGAGAGAGAGAGAGAGAGAGAGAGAGAGAGAGAGAGAGAGAGAGAGAGAGAGAGAGAGAGAGAGAGAGATTATTATTATTATTATATGAGATGCCGAAGTCTCCAACCAGGGTGCAGAAACACCATCAAGATCAATCCACACAAAATACCCGGAGGCACTGGAGAGAGACTACGGCAACTTAGGAAAAAATCAAAACATATACTGTATACTGTACTGTACATATACACACATTAAACACAAATAACATATTATGCAGTGGAGGATATCAAGTATAAATATAATACAATAAAATACAATAAAATAAGTTTAAAAATTAGAATTAATGCTGCAAAAAAGCATTAACTCTAGACTTAAACATGGAGATATTAGCTGAATTGACTAGCTCATTTGACAACTTATTCCACAAGTCAACCATGGCCGGCACAAAACACCGTGAAAACTGTGTAGTAGAAAAATTAACACGGCTCATGGCAAGATCATTAAGATTGCTTGTGAATCTAGTTGCACGAGCCCGGACATAAGGCCCAGGCAGAACCCCATTTAAGGGATGCTGAGGGTTGTTAAAAACTTTAAATAAAAGACTAAGGGCACCAACTTTACGTCGATGACACAGATCAAGAGACAAATAAGGTAGAATAAAACTTATGGAATTTAGCGACCTGTCAAGCAACTTGAGATGGCAGTCAGCTGCTGACAACCAGACAGGTGAGCAGTACTCGAAATGTGGCAAAATAAAAGCATAAACAGACTTGATAACTGTGGCGTCACAAGCACATGTTTTATAAACCTTGCGAAGCAGACCAATTTTTTTGGGAAATGGAAGAGGAGAAAGAACGAATATGCTTTTCAAAAGTAAGTTTGGGATCAAGAGTAACTCCTAACAAACGCAGAGTATCCACATTCTCAATTTGCTCGCCAGAAACTTGTAGATAAGGATGGGGAGGATCCAAGGTACGAGATCTGCTGATGATATTGGAGTTTTATGTTTTACTAGCATTAAGTTTCATGCCCCAAAGTTCACACCATGATGTAATTTTGGCTAAATCCCTTTCAGAGCAGTAGCAATTACGTGTCGATCTATTGGTGATGGAATTGACGCATATAAAGTTGTATCAT